>MU827364.1:270951-294478 GCA_029204205.1 Desmophyllum pertusum
TTGTAGTGTGGACGATAGGCATCGAAAAGGACGCGTTTTCAAAGGAAAACGCGTTTAGTGTGGATGGACCTTAGACTTCTTGTACGAGCTACTGTGAGATGCTGATCACAGTTTTCAACCTGGAGTGATGTGAAATAAACTGCTGTTGGACCCAAGTCTTGTGTTCTGCTTGACCTCTCCCAAGAAGCGATAAATGTACCAAGATCATAAAGAAATTACATTTACCTAGCCACGCATGCGGTCCAGAGCTTTTGAAATTACATTGTCCACAAGTTTAGAGTTTCTACAATGTTGCCCGCTGGTGCAATGTTGAATCACCGCTTTGAGGTTCAACATTAGCCCCTAATTATCGCTAGGTTTGAAAGAAACTAAACGAAAATAGTGCAAAATGTGAAGTGTCCCAAAACATTATGTCCAGTAATGAGGAGTGTTTACAGTCGAAAACATATCCGTTTTATGGCGACCGTTTCAAACTTGTTCTTGTGAACATTCAATACCGCTAGAAGTCAAAACTCACCATCTCCCCGTACTTTTGCATTGTGTATGTTGATTTTGAAGAAAACAACAAAATGAATGCACGGCGGTGGGTCAAAACGGGAAAAAATGAGAGGACCTAGACTAAGAGCAGTCCCTCATTTTTCTCAGGGGATTATGTCGAGTGGGAGAGCACGCGAGCGGGCGCGAAAATAACCTCGAGGAGGCCCGACGCGCCAAACAAAGATGTCTCGTGCAATTATATACTTCGCAGCGTGCGGGCGCTAAAATCGGATCAATGCTAGATTAGCGATTTCAACTCTTTGATGAAAATTGAAGAAATACAAAGATGGGATTCTAAACACGAGTGTTATTCTATAGTTTGAAAAAAGCTGACAAACATCCTTCGATCAATCATACGAAACTTACTATATACATTTATAAGTAAAAAAAAAGAGCTTTTATCTTTGTAGTAAATTTTAATCAACGTTTATTGGTAATCGAGACAATGGATTTTACTGACGCTGTCGATTTTCAAGAGTGATCCACATATAATTTATTCTTACAATATCAATACATTGTCCAGCAAACAGGTAATGAGAATATAGAAAATCATCGAGTAAGTTCTTGATGTAGCACCATATATATTCACAGCAAAACTAGCGTTGGTATCGAGGTCAGGCCTGAGAGTAAATGTAACTCGCTCCGGTCTGTTCAAAGGGTGCATGGATAAAACCCGGGAAAAACAAGCATAAGAGTTGGTTCTCATGATAGTTTTCTTCAACTCTCATCGACTGTCATCACCTCGGAACAAACGAGAGAAATGTCTCGACGGCTCACAAGAGCAGGTCAAATTTGATGAGAGCGCATGAGAGGCTGAGAGCGCATGAGAGTTTCAGGCCAAACGAAAGTGAGAGTTTGAATTCTCGACAAATCTAGAACATTTCAGCGCTCAGACTCTTGGAACCAGGTCGAGTTTTTTTACTGGATCGCGCGCCTGCCTCATTTGGTCCGAGCTTAAAGCCCAGGCCAAACGAGGATGAGAGTTAAGAGTTTAAACTCTCGCCACTCGTTTGGCCTGAAACTACCATGCGCTCTCAGCGACTCTTATAGACTCCCATGCGCTCTCATCGAATTTGAACCTGCTCAAAACTTTTATTGAGAGTCGTCGAGAATTTTCTCTCGTTTGGCCCACGTTTAATGATAGTCGATAAGAGTTGAAGAAAACTCTCTCATGAGAGCCAACTCAAATCCTCGTTTGACCCGGGCTTAACGCTATCCACCGCATCAATCACTTTCCAGTGAATAAGTGTTAACAAAACGAACGACGCTATCCACTGGATAGTGCGGACTGAATTATTCCGTGATCTGATAGCGTTATCCATCCTTTGAACAGCCAGACCCTGACTTATATAATTGTTCTCCCAGTTTAAGCCAGATTTGCAACACGCCGCACAAAACAATGATTTGAAAAGTTTAAGCCCGTTAACAAAGACTGGCGTGGCCTTTAACAATTTGAACAACTGATGATGGCTTCATCGTAAAGAAGAGGTCAATTTTACTTTCTCGGACAGACCACGCCTACTGAAACATTCAGAAAATCACATACTATCAGCCTAGATGGGCTGGTTTTGGGCACAAATAACCTCTCAAAATTTGCAGAGAAAGAAAAAAACACACACAGACACAACTTAATAAGTAATTTGCGTTTTGATGATATTGGAGAATACGTCATCATGTGTGCCCAGGATTTATTTCGCTGGGAAAACCTTGTGTAAAGTCACACGGTGCGATGCGGCGGGCCTTTTTAACAATGATTAGCTGCAAACTCGGGAAGCAAAACAAGTTGAAATAAAGAAAGAAAAGGCGAAAATAATCTGCTTTATTAGATTTCAGGTGAGTAGCCGGCATAGCAACACATAAAAAACAACAGGCACAATAGCTGTAGGCGGTTATTAAACTGCTATGAAGAAGTTTTATTTTTTTTCCCGCGGGCACGGTTGATAGAGTTTGCAAAGCAGATCACAGCAGCGACGCGCGACTCATAAGGAAACGAGAGTTTTCCGAAATACCGGTCTATTAGCACAAGAGGTATGTGTGTAAAATTAGCACCAAGCACAAAGAGATCCGACTGGGTCATTTCAAATATCGAAAGTTTTAATCATGACTCAATAGAGGACCAATGTTTGTTGAGTTCCGTCGGCAAACACTGATGAACGCCGACGGCCGTTATGGGCTGAAGCTAAATCGAGTAAAACCTATACTACTACTAGCTACAGCTAGAGCAACGTTTCTCAACATCGACTAGTGGATAAAACGAGGCATAAAACCACATACAAAAAAAATATACCACTTCTTTTTAAACTTAACTGCATACTCAAGAACACGAATTTGTCAGAACTGACGGACGTAAAATACACAAGAAAGCTCTTCTCCGCAGAACTAATATTTGCTGTGGAATTCTTATTTCCTTTCTGCGAAATTCGGCCTATTTTGTTCTCGCTCGTTCCGAAAAGTTAATTCAACTTACAATGCAAACAGCCTACAAAACCAACAAGAATTATTTACTGATAATAAATTTACCCTCGCTTATATTACATCAGCTGCATTATTGAGAAATTGTCGTTGTGAATAGAAGTTCCTTAAACTTTCAATAGAATTTCCAAAGCCTTTAACGCGATCATAACTAGCAAGTCATATGAGAATTGTCTCCTTTATCTTAAGTTACTGATCCTTTTGATAAGCTGAAAAATACCAATAAAAGACTGACCTTGTCGGCAAATTTAAACATTTGTATTGCGGATAATTATTTGCGCTTCAAATCTAACAAATTTCATCAAATTTCTCTTTATTCTTTTCCGAACGAGTTTTTATCCATCACGGTTTAATAAAATAAAGTTATTGTGTTTCTGGCATACTCAGAAATTTACAATATTTGTGGGATTTTTCACGAGTTCATTTGCGATAGCGCGCGTGCAAAGATTTTAGCTTTGAATAAAAAGTCCAGTGGTGAAAATTGGATAAGTTAGCTTTTCTATATAACTCAGTTGTTCTGTGGTTGAACCGTGTTCGTAATATATCTGTAAGTTTTCTCTCTATTGTAATAAGACTGCCAGAAACAAAAGACTAGCTAATGAAAATAGAAAGAGCCGAAATTTTTCTTTTCTTTTTACAATAAGGTCTATTTCAAAAACAGGTTTTGTGCAATTGAACTTATATTTTCAAGATTTCTTTTTAAAATAATCTCTTTTACAATTGTATGTTTTAAATATATTTTTTTCCAAGTTTCTAAATGCCTTTTTATTTTCGTCTATCACATATACAGTGCGGTCCAGTTTTGCCGATTCAATTTACTTTCGGTCGCGAGCTATCCAAAACAATTTAGGACGCTTTGAGTTAGGATTGTTTTAAAGTCTAAGCTCTCTGAGCGGACACACTCGTAAGCGGACAGCTCTACTTACGAGCACCTTGAAAAAAACCCCGTTTTGAACTCATACAACTGACTGTGTATTTACACATTCCCGTAAGCGGCCATGTAGCTTCAGTTGCGGACACTTTTCTGCTTCCCGAAAATGTCCGCTCACGGGAGCTTCGACTGTATTTTGGTCGTTTTCAAATCCTGAAGCAAATTATCGAACATATATGCTAAGCTTCATACTCTGCGAGGGACTGGGCCGGCCATGTAGCTGCATCAAGCGATAACTTAACATCTATCTTTTTCATATTTGTAGATAATAAACCCCCACAAAAATTATTATTCACATGTAAAACCGAATATGATATCTGTCTTCGGTTTCAAACCGATTCAGCTAGTTTCGGATAACTTTACATGTGTTTTT
This sequence comes from Desmophyllum pertusum, assembly GCA_029204205.1. Taxonomy (NCBI): domain Eukaryota; kingdom Metazoa; phylum Cnidaria; class Anthozoa; order Scleractinia; family Caryophylliidae; genus Desmophyllum; species Desmophyllum pertusum. Next base: position 275,265 of record MU827364.1, read on the forward strand.
ACTCCGATTGATAGGAATAGAGATCTTACACAGTTCCCCACATTTTTAATCTTACATTTTACTGAGATATACTTTTCAAGAAAAACTAAACATCACAGCTAAATATATTTCATTTACAATTCACAAGGAATATTGATTTATTTTTTTGTGTATCATATTAAAAGATAAAGGATTTATTCACCTTCAAATACTCAAAGGTCTGGTGTCAGCACGTGTTTGAAATAATGACTTTTGCATTGACTGATGTAGAACAAAAATATGGCGTGTTATAACTATACGTTCAGTAAGAGAGACAGTACTACACATGAATTATATAATTATTTTTCGAGCTTCGTGTATTTTCAGTTAAACTGTATAGTATTATTTGGCTGGCAAAATTATTAAGGGGCGTATCGGGGGATAATATGTTGCGGCTCTGTACAAATTGCTTATTGTATAGCTCACAGAACTCCCAGGCACACGAATGTCAATATTTCATTGTATAAAATCAAGTTTTCGACGCAATTACTTCAGTAAAATCTTCAGAGCAAAGGGCAGATTATTTTGGCAGATTTTCAGGGCTAAAAAAGCGTCTACGTCTGCGGAAAGTATGCAACAGATTTCTTGTAGACTTAGTTTTCTTTCCAAATGTTCGAAATTAAACTAGTCTCGTAATAAACTACACCTCAATTCAATTTTGTTTAATTTTATTTTTCTTTTGATTAGAAAATCTGACCGAAAGGACAATAATATTACGAATACAATTCAATCCATTGATATTGAAAATCACTTGTTAATTGCCGGTTTTGTTTCGAGAAATGAGATAAGGAAAAAGACATAATAGTGATGTAGAACTGCCTTGCAAGGGAAGGCTTTTTTCTCACACATATTAGAAGTTCCCTCCAATACAATAACCTTGTGAAATGCAATTCATAATCTTATTTTAGCACAAACTGATTAATTTTATTAGCGGCCTTTCTTGTCCAATTCATACGGCTAGGAATTCGTCTGGAATGATTTAAGCGATGGTTATAGTAAGATATCGAACTCATCAGGAAAAACCACATCAAAGTTTAGAACAAGTTTCGCCCTTGTGTGAAGCACCTTCGTGCAAACTCTCCCATTTATTTCCAATTTATTGCGATCATGTACCACACGCTGTGTTTACAAACTACTAAAAACATGCCGCCTCCGCGCTATTTCTATATTTTTATACAAACGATATCAGAAAATTTCACCAATAACAATCTTTTCACAACAAATTTTATTCCGTAGAGAATAACACCACTACTTCTCGGATGCATGATGTATGATTCCCAAAAGTTGGAATTAAGGTTAACTGATAAAAAAAACCTGATCACCACATGCACAATAAGGAACTTACGACAGATCTGTAGGTCTTTACAATTAGTAAATTTATTTTAGCATATTTTGTGTCTGTGACAAGGAAGGGCGTTGCCTCAAAGGGAATTTGAAACCGTGAACATACCGCACGGAAGTAGTTAATCTATCTCGCTATCTAGATCTGATTGCAAAATTAAAAACATATACAAAATAGTTTGGGTGTGGCGGTGCCCCAGCTACCAAACTTAATCCACTCAAGTCCAAAGTTTATGCTTTATTATTCTTCAATTTACACCTCAAATATAATCAAAAAACAATGCATCAATCGAAGTGTCAAAAATATGTTCCCTTTATCAAACTAAATTTTCTGCTTGTTCACGTAACCCTACATTGTGATTTCTATATGCACATACAGTATCAAATGGACCTACTGGTAGGCAACGTTAAGTGGTCCCCAGTGTTAGTGGTCGTGCATGGTCTGACTGTCCATATAAACATTTGTTTATGCTTTTTTTTCTTCTATGGTTTGAAACCATTATTTAGTGGTTTCAATCTATTTTAAGACTAGTTTGTGTATAACAGAGTTGCCGAAAATGGCGTGACATAGGGTGCTTACCATTTGCCAAGAAAAAACCGGTTGGGGTGACCGTTGCCTAATGGTAAGAAATTGTTCAACTCACCGACCAACCGGTAGAGGTGGCGCTTACCATTTACAATGTTCTAATTCCGGTCTTTCAGTCAAATGCAGGACTTGGCTTGACGTTTGTAGTCAATAAGCTAACTTGGGATTTTAGGGTCAAAATCTAGACTATATTGACAAAGGCCCAGTTCAGACGCCGTACTTCACATGAGCCGAATCGAATTCGATGAATTAAGTTCATGTGAGGTACAGCGTCTGAATCAATTCGGAACGGCTGAATGAATTCGGATTGGCTCAGCCATTCTTCCCGCCTGGCTTAGCCGGGAATAACGGCTGTGGACCGGCTTTGATTCAGACGCCGAACTTCACATGAGCCGAAAAAATGCATGAATTATTATAATGTATTTTTCAATATAACAGCAATTTCCCCCAATTAAATTAAGTTCGGCTGAATTCAGCTCGGCGTCTGAATCAATTCAGCCGGTCTAAATTAATTTGGGACGGCCTAAATTCGAATTTGATTCGGCTCATGTGAAGTACGGCGTCTGAACTGGGCCTAAGAAGAAGACAACATGGTCATTTGTGCCGTAAGCTCTTATGCCAAGACATTTAAACAAAATTCAAAGATGTGAGATCATAGTTTTCACATACCCGAGTGAGTATCCGCACGAGTGAACTTCAAAGTCATTTTCGATCTTGTGCATGGAAGAAAGGATTCCAATAGGGAATGTACGAGGCAGGCACCCAATTTCTCCCGAAAAAAACAAGTGCTGTCGTTTCTGCGTCCAACTGAGTTGAAGAAATTAAACAAACGCCACACTCGTATACTTTGCATACCGCCATATTGAATACAACTAAAACCGCGCGAAGGGAGCCTGGAAACGAAAGAAACTTTCAAATGGTACGGAAATTTCAAACATTCCTTCCGAAACGGAAAAATAAGACTACCTCTGGAGGTAGCCCACAATTTCCGAACGGATTTTCCGGAAATTGTCTGATCATTTGACTTTCAACAGAAATTTCCGGATTTTTGGCTAAATGGTAAGCACCCATAGCCTCTTTAATATCAAGATTGTCGTCCTAAGCGTTTGATCGTATAATTCATACAGTTAATAAATAACACTTACCCAAGCATACCGCTTAGGGACTGAAGAAGAGTAATCTCGTTCCCAGAGTCCTCGTTACCATTATCCAGCGGCTGGAACGGGCAACAAGGACCTCTGAGATAAAGTGTTCCGTCATGACAGGATTCTTGGACTTCCGGTTCTACTGCGCATGTGCTCGATGTTTCAACAAAGTTGCAAATGCCCAACCTCAAAATTATGACCAGAAAATTAGCCAATCGCGAGCCCGCCGCCTTATTAAAACAATCAAAATCTCCAATATTTTTGGAGACACGTGACCTGCTGTTCGCCAGGGTCTTCTTCGCGCCCACCCGCCATCTTGAAAGCGGAGATGGCCCTGGGACGAGGTTGGCGCATGCCAGGCTGAACGCTTTAATCCTAGAGGTCCTTGTTGCCCGTTCCTGCCGCTGGATAAGGTAAAGAGGATTCTGGGAACGAGATTGGAGGGAGAGAGGAAAGCGGCTTACTGATGAGGAATTTAGTGAATACAACTTGAAGGACACGGTAATGTTCTTCAGATTTTGTATAAAATAAACAAATATTTATATGTTAAGACAATCTTGGGTAGGGGCTATTAATACCCTCTTTATAACGGTACTCAAGACAAAACTATGGATGTAAATTTGCGAACATTTGTGACCTGAGGAAATGTACGCATGCATGCGTAGTCGTGAAGAACAGTTGTAAAGAAAGCTCAGACTTCAGCGGGATTTGAACCCATGATCCTTCGGTGAGGGTAAAAGGCGGAAAGCGTTTGCGGAATGGCATGTGGCATGACTTGCGGAATGGCATAATTATGCGAATAAATTACTTAAATAAATACATTAACTACAAATAACCGCTTGCTGCGGGCTCAAACCATACGATATTGTTCAAGATGGCGGCTGTTTGATGACAAGAAGCGTATAAGTTCGCCACTTGTGTTCGTGGTAGCCATATTTTTCGGTCAAAACAAAGAAAAATTATCCTTTAAGTGATATGCTGTATTGTGGAGGTAAATTATTTTAGTTATCAGGTTGTATTTTCACGAGGAAGAAGTGTTCTGTGTCGATTCTGTGCAAGAAATGAAAGTCACGAATTATAAATTTTTTTGAGTGATAAGCATAAATCCATGACAGATCCAGATGAACAGATCGATGGGTTATATTTTGCCAGTTATATGGGTGCTATGATTTCTTGAAAACGGCAGCTCTCAGAAGATATCAATAAAATTGGATTTGATGATAGACTGTGTGACTGTGCTTACATGTGACACTTCACAACAATAACCCAACTTCGAGCACTAAATTCACCAAGAAGATAAGTCGCGCTTAGAGGCACCTTCTATCTAGTGGATTCATGCACATTCGAAGAGCAACTTGCCGTCATTTTCGACAAATTCCACCACGCAGTTTCATATATAACTTAAACGCCATTTCCTGTGTAAACTTTGCAGCAATATAAAAATAAAAAAGTGATGGATTTCTTCCTAAAAATACAACCTGATAACTAAAATAATTTACCTCCAGAATACAGAATATCACTTGAAGGATAATTTTGTCTTTGTGTTGACCGAAAAATATGGCTACGACGAACCCAAAAGTGGCGTTGTAAATGGGTTAAGTTTAACCTATACGCTTGTAACGCTTCTTGGTCACCGAACATCCGACATCTTGAAAACGTGACAAAGATCGTATGTTTGAGCCCGCAGCATTACGTAAGGCGGATATTTGCAGTAAATGTATTTCTTTAAGTAATTTATTCCGCATAATTATGCCATTCCGCAAAAGTCATGCCACATGCCATTCCTCCATTTACCCTCACCAATGATCTTGCAATAGTGGCGCAAATGCAACTTCAACTCGCTATAGGCAGATATTTTGTGATGTTTCATTTTGCTAATTTGTATTTAGATAGATAAATACCGTCAAGTATCGCGATCCTCCTATAGTTTTGCTTACGAGTGAGACGACATTATTTTGCGGTAATGTCGTCTCAAATGCGGGCCAGTGATTGGTTCTGAAGATACAGATTGGCACCGGGGCACTGAATTGGGTTCCTCACGTTACGCAACAAAATTCAATAGTTTTTCTTCGATTAACTCGTCGGCAATCGTTTATATCTTGTCATTTTGCTAATTTATGGAGTGCTTTATTCGCCGGTACAACTTGCTCAATCTAAAAGTTAGCGTATGGTGAGTATTAAAGTCATTTATTTCTTGTAAGAGTTTGTTTACCGTTTTCACTTGTTTTCGCGATGTGCACGCGCTAAGTTGTAAAATCAACTTTTTCGGTGCAAAATTGGATTATTTTCCCATTTCATCACTGTTTGGTACTTTAGAAAACTTTGTGGGGACATAATTCTGAATTGATTTTGTTTCCATAAGCAATTTACCGGCGAAAAAAAGTCCGACTTTCTTCGAGACGATAAAATGCTTTCGCGTTCAAGTTTCGTGCACATTCGTCGCGGTATAGTGGGAATTTCTATTTCAATCAACAACAACTGATCTTAATTTTCCTTTTAATTTGTCCAAAAAATGTTTGAATCGCGATACAAACTAAATTCGATTTTGAGGACGACATTACGGCTTTATAATGACGGCGTTGGGAGAAAATATATTCCGTATTGGGCGGAGTCACGAAGCGACGGAGCCCAATACGGAATATATTTTATCCCAACTAGCCGTCATTATAAAGCCGTAATGTCGTCTCAAAATCGAATTTAGTTTATATGATCGAAAAGGAGCTTGTTGTCGGGGGCTGAAGAGGAATAATGACTTGTTCATTATTCCTGCTCTAAAATTCCCATTATTCCAGTTAAGAAAGGTCATTATTCCCTTTGAAAAAATCTCATTATTCCGGTCAAAATAAGCTTATTATCCATCCAGTTTTTAGTTTTAAACGATCGTAAGCGACCACTTGTTGTGCTACACATTGAGAGACATTCTATTGTATTTGTAATCATCTGAATAAGAGAAGTTTTCAATCTCGCTTATGTAAGTGCCCAGCCTCTATTAATTCAGTGCGTGGTCGCTTACGACAGCCCATTCTCGTAAGCGACCAGCTCTAGCTACGACCAATTTTTCGAATTCTCGAGGCGGTCGCAAGTTACGAGAGCTTCAACAGTATCAAAAGTCGATAGAAACCGAATGCGAGCCGTCTAATTGTTTTAGCATATAAACATGGGATAGACACAGGGGGGATAGAAAGCCGGCACTTTTCTTTTGAGGACATAGCGGTGCCGGGCAACAGACCAACAGTGCGAATCGTGTGTCAATCAAGCCGTTGCTAAGAATGGACGCCAACCAAAAATTCATTGTTTCAGTCTAGCACGGGAAACTTTTCAAGCTCGCAGCGATAAGCCGTACGCGAGTAGCCTGCAAACACAGCGCTGGCGGATTTTGGCTTGATATTTCACGCCACCGAGAAAATATCTCGGCAGCATGAAACAACTAGCGAAAAATCCGTCTGACCTGCATTTACATGCTACAGCGAGAGTCTTTCCGGATACGATCAGTATAGTGCTACTACTGGAACGGGAAGCGAAGTCGGATGAAAATGTTTATCGCAATACACAAGGCGAAGCGAATCAGGACAACAACGAATTAAAAATTAAAACACGTTTTCGTTTTCGAGCGAAAAACAACCAACGAAAAAACACGTTTTTATTACCTTGCATACTAATGTTAGGTGTGAATTTCTTGCCTGACAAGCTTTTATTGTTAATATAAGTTCCCGTGGGACAATCATCTTAGCAACAAGTTGAGTGCTACTGCGCACACTCGGTGGTCCGGCATCGCTATGTCGGTAATTATGCAAACAAATTTATAAAGAGTTTCTATCCCCTCCTGGATAGACAGTACCTTGACAGCATGGTCGCAAATGTTCTTTCGAATGCCATAAATGCTTTATATTACCCCTTACTCAAATCCAAAATTACATTATTTCAGGGAAATGTTACTGTCAATTATCATTCCAAAGGAAACGCCGTTATTCCGTTATTCCCTGAAAACTAAGGCCATATTCCATTATTCCACCGCCAAAAATTCCCGTTATTCTTATTCCATTATTCCTCTCAGCCCCCGATTGTTGGCATGACGTCATACACGATATAATTAGTCTGCTTGCTCGGAATGTCGGGGAACCCCCTCAGCATAGTGTTTGGTACTTTCACTTTCCAAAGCGAACTAAACTGATCGTCGCGGTGAGTAAAACTAACCTTGTTTTGTATGTTCTCGATCTCTACTAGTTTACAATATATAAGAAGATTCATTTATGATCACAACATAACTGGAAAATTAAACGAAGCGGTAATGGCAAATTCAATAACAGAGAGCTGTTTGGTGAATTGCGATCTTGTGTCTGTTTTGAAAAGGCGGAAGTATGCAAATCCGAAGTACTTCATCAAATGACACAAATGGTAACTTGATGGTCTTTCGTGTCTTTTAGTAGGAATGAAGAATTATAACAGACCAAGAGGAACAGTTATTCTTTAAATTTGCAGCACTCGTCCGTGAAATGACAGGACGCTAAAATGTAATTCGATTCATAAATCAAACAACAAAAATATCTGAGTACCAGAGGTTTTAAAACAACCCTCTGGTACCCAGTGTACAACAAAAACGGAAAGATCGATTATTTTGAGCGCTACATTGCAGGACTATCCCATCTGACTATTTGACACAAAGTGAAGTTCGCAAATTTAAAGGATGTATGCGTTAAATCTTCTCTTCCGGCTTTGTGTATAAACAATCTGCATTTGCGTTTATTTTGTAGGTTTTATTAAAGACGCATTTGTTCTGCAGGTATTATTATAAAAGGACGCTGTTTGTTTTGGTTTCATTTTAATCAGAAGATCGAAGATCGGGACACGGTAAGTTTATTCCTTGTACCAAACTGTAAGCTGCTGAAACTGAAAGCTCTGCATTGGTGATGTTAGTTATAATCTAAATTTCACTGAGAGACGAATTGCATGACTCGCGTGACAAATACAAATACTGGTACCCAGGGTATGGAGGGAATTGAAGGAAGACATCAGCCGGTTACAGAGTAGAAGGGATTGCGTGAAAAGGTGGAATATTTCAGAAAGATAGCTGTAAAGTCAGCTTCCATTGAAATAAACTCTGTAATAAAGGCTCGGCAAATGTCAACTGCCCCATGCAAATGAGAGAATAATAATTTAAAAGCTGGCATACAATACGCATGTTTATCGGTTGCTCAATCGATTCATCCACAAAATTCTTCTAAATCGCTGGCAACCGTCATACTGTTTTCTTGTGGATATTTTTCATCTTTCTGTTTCGGGAATTCGCTCATGATGAAATTTACAAGTTTTCACTTCGAAAGCGAGACTTGGGGGTGAAATTAGGTAGTCGGATGGAAACTTCGTCAAGACAAAACTATGGATGTAAAATTGCGAAAATTTGTAAAAATATGCGACCTGAAGCAACTTTTTAAAATAACTGTGAAAAGAAAGCTTAGACTTCAGCGAGATTTGAACCCATGCTCCTTGCATGCGATGGCGCACATGCTACTCCAACTCACTCTTGGCAGATATTTCGTGACGTTTCATTTTGCCAATTTGTGTTCATAGATAAACAAATCAATACCAAGGAGCTTGTTGGCATGACGTTCATATATGATATAATTAGTCCGCTTGCTCGGAATGTCGGGAAACTCCCTTAGCATTGTGTTTCGTATACTTTCACTTTCCACCAAAGCGAACAGAAACTGATCGTCGCGGTAAGTAAACAAAAACCTTGTTTTGTCTGTTCTCGATCTCTACTAGTTTACAATATATAAGAAGATTGATTTCATGATCACAACATAACTCAAAATTCGAATTCAAACGATTCGGTAATGGCAAATTCGATAACAGGGAGCTGTTTTCGTGTCTGTTTTGAAAAGGCGGAAGTATGCAAATCGTAGTACTTCATCAAATTTAATACAAAATGGTAACTTGATGGTCTTTCGTGTCTTGAAGTAGGGATGATGAATTATAACAGGCCTAAGAAGAACAGTTTTTCCTTTAATTTGCAGCCACTTAAACCATCGAAAATGAGAGGAACACTAATTCGATTCATAAATCAACAACAAAAAATACCCTGGGTGCCAGAGGCTTAAAAACCCTCTGGTACCCAGGGTACAACAAAAACGAATGATCGATTATTTTGAAGGCTACATTGCAGGACTATCCCATCTGACCATTTGGCACAAAACGAAGCTCGCAAATTAAGGATGTGTGCGATTCTTCTTCTTCCGGCTTTGTGTATAAATCAATCAGCATTTGCAATTGTTTTGTAGGTATTATTATTAAAGATGCTGTTGTTTTGGTTTCACTTTGATCAGAAGATCGGGACACGGTAAGTTTATTTCTTGCTCCAAACTGTAAGCTGCTGAACTGAGAGCTCTGCATAGGTGATGTTAGATAATCTCAATTTCACTGAGAGACGGATTGCATGACTCGCGTGACTAATAATTACATTACATGTTCGTTGGAGTGTAAAGAGTAAGTCACGCGAAAATGAAAAACAAAAAAGTCACGCGAATGAACGTTCACCGGAAGTAACTGTGTTGAGTGAACTTTACCTTTCGTTCTGTTTTGTTTATTTTACAGGAAAATTTGCTGCTGTTTACGGCATATTAATTTGTGTTTCATTGTGATTACCCAACAAAATTGGGGAGTACTTCAACTTCAACTATAATTATTATTTATTTTAATTTCATGATTTCTGCCGCCCGCAAATAGCAAAGTGCTAGTCGAGGCGGGCGGCAAGGAAAGCAAATGTAAGCAAATTTCAACAATTAAAGGTAAAGAAAAGGACATTCTAGTAAATAATTGAAATAATTTAGCACCAAATCTCGAGAACGAAGATCTTTGATGTATATTTGAGACACATTTGAATAAATTTGAAATATTTACAGGGGCCAATTTATTTTACATTAGGATAGAAATAGATTCAATGTATAAAAAACAGGCAATATACTATTTTTGATGAATAAAGGAATGGCATGGTTATATCTACTTGAAAAGTTCATTACCGTAGCGCCCGTTTTTGAAGGAAAACGAGTTTTGCGGTGTTGTAAAGTATACATAATTACCGCTGAGGACTGTGTATTTATTCCGAAATGGACGAGGATTAGTTCACGAGACATCTGCATGGCTAAATAGAATTTGCTGTTTCTATTTCTACCCCGCTTGAAGGCTTCTTTACTAAAACTCTAAACAGTGTAAAAAAGCAGGTAAATTCAGTAATACTCAGCGAGGAACTAAGCCATACTAATCTCTCCAAAAACTTCTGCTTCCCGGGAAAAACTGAATATGATCTTTGTCTTATGTTTAAAAGCCGATTCAGTTACTTTAGAATATAAAGGATTTAATATTCACCTTCAAAATACCCAAAGATCTGGTGCCAGCACGTGTTTCAAATAATACGATTTTTGTATGACTGGTTATAACTATACTTTTAAGAGACAGTCGGCTACACATGATTTGTATAAACTCTTTGTCGAGTTCCACGTATTTTCAGTTAAACTGCATTGTGTTCTTTGGCTGGCAGAATTATTAAGGGGCGCATGGGGGGATAATATGTCGCGCCTCTGTACCAATTGTTTATTGTATAGCTCACAGAACTCCCAGGCACTCGAATTTCAATATTTCATTGTCTAAACTCATATCACTTACATAAAAAAACCCGCAGATAATGGCTTGTTCATTATTCCTGCTCTAAAATTCCCATTATTCCAGTTAAGAAAAGCTCATTATACCCTTTGAAAAAATCTCATTATTCCGGTCAAAATAAGCTTATTATCCGTCCAGTTTTTAGTTTTAAACTCTCGTAAGCGACCACTTGTTGTGCAACACACATTTATGAGACATTCTATTATTTATAATCATCTCAATTATAAAGATAAGTTTTTAGTCTCTGTGGATATGTGACCTATACATTCGCTTTCGTTAGTGCCCAGCCTCTATTATTTCACCTCCTGGTCGCTTAGACAGCTCATTCTCGTAAGCGACCAGCTCTAGTTATAGGCGGTCGCTTACGAGAGTTTTCGACTTTACTCAACTATCAAAAGTCTATAGAATCCGAGAGCGAGCCGTCTAAATGTTTTAGCATATAAACATGGGATAGACAGTACCTTGACAGTATGGTTGCAAATGTTCTTTCGAATGCCCTAAATGCTTTATTTAATATGACTCTTTAATTTACTCAAATCCAAAATTACATTATTTCTGGGAAATGTTACTGTAAATTATTATTCCAAAGGAAACGCCGTTATTCCGTATTCCTGGAAAACTATAAGGCCATTATCCCATTATTCCACGGCAAAAATGTCCCGTTATTCGTATTCTATTATTCCGCTCAGCCCCCGATTGTTGGCATGACGTCATGCACGATATAATTAGTCTGCTTGCTCGAAATGTCGGGGAACCCCCTTAGCATCGTATTTCGTACTTTCACTTTCCAAAGCGAACTCAACTGATCGAACGTGGTAAGTAAAACTAACCTTGTGTTGTCTATTCTCGATCTCTACTAGTTTACAATATATAGATGTTATTGAACTAGCGTGAGGTCCGTATTGGGAAAATATTGGTCGAGTTCTTTTTTGCAAGTTTATGGACCGAGCCGAAGGCGAGGTCCATAAACTTGCAAAAAAAGAACGAGACCAATATTTCCCAATACGGACCGAACAAGCTAGTTCAATAAAGTTTTTATTATAATGGCTTTTTAAAATATTTGCTGAGAAATTAATGCAACCATTCTCGGCTAACGCGCGCGCGCCAAAGCTAAGCATATTCTTTCATTTTTCAGGCCACGTAGCGAAAAGTTTAACCAAAATTGTCCGCCAGACATGAGGGAAAATGTTTCTACTTAATAGAAAACAGTTTTCTTTTGTTCAATGTTTCATAAAAGGAATTTGGCGAAATGAGTTCGTGAGCGGTCCATCTTTGCGGTCCGTATTGCAAAATTCGGACCGCTCAGGGAACCAATCAGAATGTTCCTTTCATCGTGGACCAGTTTGCCATATAATAAATAAGAATATTTATTTTATGATCACAATATAACTGGGAAAATTAAACGAAGCGGTAACGTTAAATTCGTTAACATAGCAACAGAGTGTTGTTTGGTGATGCGATCTCGTGTCTGTTTTGAAAAGGCGGAAGTATGCGAATCGTACAAGTCGGCTTCATCAAATGAATACAAATGGTAAATTGATTGTCTTTCGTGTCTTGTAGTAGGAATGAAGAATTATAACATACCGAGAAGAACAGTTATTCTCTAAATTTGCAGCACTCGTCCGTGAAATGACAGGATGCTAAAATGTAAATTCGACTTTTAAATCAACAACAAAAATACCCTGGTTGCCCGAGGTTTAACAGCCCTCTGGTAGCCAGGGTACAACGAAAACGGAATGATCGATTATTTTGAAGGCTACATTGCAGGACTATCCCATCTGAACATTTGACACATAGTGAAGTTCGCAAATTTAAAGGATGTATTGTATGCGTTTTTTCTGGCTTTGTGTATAACTTAATCTGCATTTGCGTTTGTTTTGTAGGTATTATTAAAGTCGCTGTGTTTTGGTTTCATTTTGATCTGAAGATCGAAAAACGGGACACGGTAAGTTCATTTCTTGCTCCAAACTGTAAGCTGCTGAACTGAGAGCTCTGCATAGGTTTGTTAGATAATCTCAATTTCACGGAGAAACGGATTGCATGACTCGCGTGACTAATAATTACATTACATGTTCGTTGGAGTGTAAAGAGTATTAAAAGTCACGCGAAACTGAAAAACAAAAAAGTCACGCGAATGAACGTTCACCGGAAGTAATTCAAGTGAACTTTACCTTTCGTTCTGTTTTGTTTATTTTACAGGAAATTTTGCTGCCGTTAAAGGAATATTGATTTTTGTTTCATTGTGATTACCCAACAAGATTGGTGAGTACTTCAACTTTAATTATTATTTATTTTAAAAATTAATGTCATGATTTCTGCCGTCCGCTAAGTGCAAAGTGCTAGTCGAGGCGGGCGGCAAGGAAAGCAACAGTAAGCAAATTATAACAATTGAAGGAAAAGAAAATGAAGTTCTAGTAAATAATTGAATAAATCAATGAATAAATATATAATTAAATAGATCAGTTAATAAAAGATAACGATGGCATGTGAAAACCAAATAAGGAATTAGGTAAAGTTTAGAATGAGTTATCAGTTTTCAATAATAGATGGTGGATCAAGATAGCTATTTTCATTCTTTAAAATTTGTATGAGCATCTTTGGAAGTGTTTTTTCCTAAATGTTTTAATTTATCTGGCATATAACATTCCATAATTTAGCCCAAATCATTACATAAAACTTGCCAGCAGCGGCTGATCTGGTATTATAGGAATGTATATTTGAGACATATTCGAATAAATTTGAAATATTTACAGGGGCAAATTTATTTCTAACATCGCACATTAGGATAGAAATAGATGGCATGGTCATATCTACTTGAAAAGTTCATTAGCCGTAGCGCCCGTTTTTGAATGATGAGAAGTTTTTCTAAGTTAGATTTAGAGGCCTGTCCCCGATAACTTAAGCCGTAGATTAGATAAGAGTAAACTAAAGACTGATCAATTTTAATTAGAGTACACACCTGTTTTCAGGCGTGGTGGCCTATTTATATGTTAGTGCGTTGCACAACGGGTTCGAGCCCTGGCCGTTGGTCACTTTGTTCTGTCCTTGGGCAAGATACTTAACTCCCGCAGTGCCTCTCACCACCGGGAGTGTAAATGCGTGCCAGCGACAAAAAGCTGGGGGTAATCTGGCGTTGGACTGGCATTTCACACAAGATTAGCAATACTCCTAGACAGCTTTATGCTATGGAAACTATGATAATCTCCGGCGGTGTGGACCAGTTTCAGTGGCTGGAGTGCGGGTTTATCTTTTTGAGGATATTGCAGTACATTTATATTTGATTTGTACTGAAGAATAATGTAATTTGTGACAATCTTGATTGGCATCAATTGATATTTTGCCGGCACGGTACAGAGACGAAAACGTATGCATTTTAAAACGCTGTCGAGCTTGGAGACATTTGAAAACGGAGCTCTATCCTATTAGTGTGGTGACACAAAAACGGACGCTTTCGAAAACGCTGACGTCATTCACATCGCTTACATCGCGAACATCGCGGGAGCGTCTTTACGTCGCATGCGCAGATGACTGTTGTAGCGTTTTCGAGCGTATTCAAGCATTTAAGTGTGAACACGTTGTGAAAACGATAGTGTCAACGCGGAGCTTTTGATGCGTTTCTGTAAAAACGGAGCCTTTCATTTGAAAACTCATTATATTATATATATTTTTTGATAAAAATAGTTTAGTCACGCAGTCACAGCCACACATACATCAGCTACATAAATCACTTACTTACTTTACTTACGCCTAGTACCCCGCCTGGGGCATAGGCCGCCGCCAAGTGTCCTCCAGACGTCTCTATACTGGGCTTTCCTCTCTAGCTGGCTCCAGGTCAGCCCCACTCTCCTGACGTCTGATTCCAGGATAAATCACTTACGCTACTTACAAAAAGAAAAAAGAAAAAAAAAAAGAAAATCACAATACAATACAATACAATACAGTACATGCAATACATTACATTACAGTAGGAAAAACAAAAACAAACAAACAAAAAAACAAAAAAACCGCGTTAGTGTGGACGGGGCCTTAGTGAATACAACTTGAAGAAGACGGTAATGTTGTTCACGTTTTGTATAAAATAAAATAAAGTATTTCTAATTCAGTGCGACAATCCTACTTTGTCTATAGCTTCACTACTCCTTATTATTATAAAATGCTCCAAAAAGTACAAAAATGGTGATTCTCTGCGCGATTTCCGTTCAATTAACGCTTTCGAAACAACTCTAAATCCCTAATTTCAATTTACTTAGAAAGACTATAAAATTGTTTTTTATTGTATAATGGTAGTAGTAGTATAGTATAATATTAGTCTTATAATAGTTTATTTTTATCGTTTTATTGTAAATAGGTTTCCATACACGACCCCGCAAGCTTATAGCTTTTAAACAAACCGTGTTTAAATAAAGGTTTCGTATCGTATCGTATCGTAGTAGCAGACGGTTGTTGTTGTGGTGGAGGTGTGGTCGTAGCGGAAGTAAGAGTAACAGTATTTAATTTAATTCTAGGACGCAAGGTCTTTCTCAAAACCATTTCTTTTTATATAAATACTGATCGATGTTGAATATCGTAGATAAATAAAGATCGATTGATTGACCGACTTATAGGTTGATTTATTGTTTGAATGATTGCGGAGGAGGTTGAGATGGAAGAGGAGGTGGTGGAGGGGGAGGTGGTGGAGGCGATGGAGGAGTCGAAAAGGAGGTCACTGGTGTTGGTAGAGGTGACTGCGGAAGCGTATACAATGATTTTCCAAGGCAATGCTGTTCCAGCACTTCTTTGGAAATTCGGTCATGATAATATACAAGTTTACACTTAAAAAGAGAGGCTTGGGAGCGCAATTAACTAGTCTGACGAGAATATGCATAAGGGCTATTAATAATACAATGCTGCCTTCTATAACGGTACTTCGTCAAGACAAAACTATGGATGTAAATTTGCGAAAATTTGTAGAAATGAATGAATAAATAAATGAACGCATGTGCCGTTTTGATGCAACTTTTAAGAACAGTTGTAAAGAAAGTTCAGACTTCAGCTGGATTTGAACCCATGCTCCTGCGATAATGGCGCAAAAGTTCAATTCGCTATATTCGTGACGTTCCATTTGATTGATCGATGAAAAGGAGCCTGTTGGCATGACGTCAGATATGATATAATTAGTCTGGCTGCTCGGAATGTCGTGGAACCCCCTTTAATAGCATACTTTCACTTTCCAAAGCGAACAGAACTGAT
The DNA here is from genome assembly GCA_029204205.1 of Desmophyllum pertusum. Lineage (NCBI taxonomy): Eukaryota > Metazoa > Cnidaria > Anthozoa > Scleractinia > Caryophylliidae > Desmophyllum > Desmophyllum pertusum. The sequence continues at coordinate 291,240 of MU827364.1, forward strand.
CGTCGTGGTAAGTAAAAACTATCCTTGTGTTGTCTGTTTTCGATGACCTCGATCGACAAATCATTAGTTACAATATATAAGAAGATTTCTTTCATGACCAAAGCATAACTGAAAACTCGAATCAAACGAAGCGCTAATGGTAAATCAGTCGATAAGACAGAGAGCTGTTTGGCGATGCAATTTCTTGTCTGTTTTGAAAAGGCAGAAGTATGCGAATCGTACAAGTACTTCATCAAATGAATACAAATGGTAACTTGATGGTCTTTCCATAACATATGGTATTATAACAAACCAAGAGGAACAGTTATTATCTAAATTTGCAACACTCGTCCGTGAAATGACAGGACGCTAAAATGTAAATTCGATTCATAAATCAACAACAAAAATACGCTGGGTGCCAGAGGTTTAACAACCCTCGGTACCCAGGGTACAACAAAAACGGAATGATCGATTATTTTGAGCGCTACATTGCAGGACTATCCCATCTGACCATTTGGCACAAAACGAAGCTCGCAAATTAAGGATATGTGCGTTTCTTCTCTTCCGGCTTTGTGTATAATTCAATCTATATTGGCGTTTGTTTTGTAGGTATTATTAAAGACGCTGTTGTTTTGCTTTCATTTTGATCTGAAGATCGAATTGTAAGATTCAAAGATCAAAACTGTAAGCTTCTGAACTAAGAGCCCTGCATAGGTGATGTTAGATAATCTAAATTTCACTGAGAGACGGATTGCATGACTCGCGAGACTAGTATTGGAGGGTAAAGCTCTTAAAGTAAGTCACGCGAAACTGAAAAAAAAGTCACGCGAATGAACGTTCGCCGAAAGTAAACGTGTTGAGTTGACATTACCTTTCGTTCTTTTTGTTTTATTATTTTACAGGAAAATTTGCTGCTGTTGACGGCATATTGATTTCTGTTTCATTGTGATTACCCAACAAACATTGGTGAGTACTTCAACTTCAACTTTAATTATTATTTCTTTTAAAAAATCAATTTCATGATTTCTGGCGCCCGCAAAGAGTAAAGTGCTAGTCGAGGATGAGAAGTTTTTCTAACTTAGATTTATAAGCCTGTCCCCAAGAACTTAAGCCGTATATTAGATAACGGTAAACTAAAGACTGATCAATTTGAATTAGAGTACACGCCTGTTTTCAGACGTGGTGGCCTATTTATATGTTAGTGCGTTGCACAATGGGTTCGAGCCCTGCATGTTGGTCACTTTGTTCTGTCATTGGGGAAGATACTTAACTCCCGCAGTGCCTGTCGCCACTCGGGAGTGTAACATTTGAGGATATTGCAGTACATTTATATCTGATTTGTACTGAAGAATCATGTAATTTGTGACAATCTTGATTGGCATAGATTGACATTTTGCCGGCACGGTACAGAGAAACCGGGTACTAGTGTAGTTCACGGGGGCTCACGGTTCGAAAGTTTGAAATGAGTCCATTTGTAGAATTGTGTCATTCTACGGTCAGCCTCGCCGCGTCAACTACTTAGTTAACCCTATTCTGCCTGGGCTTTTTTTTTCGTTCCTGAGCCTGGGGGGGGGGGGCGGGGCAGATAGTGCCCCCCCTATGTATCTCGAAAAGTATCGACGCTATGAAAATGAAACTTACATGGTGTGTAAAGCATCCGAAAATCTTTATTTTAGTGGCAGTCACGTGTCAATTATGACGTCATGCACGCCATAATGACGTCATATGTTAAAAAATCCGCCATCTTGGATCCTAAATCTTAGATTTCTAAATTGTTCAGAAATGTAAGAAAAACTCCAAATTTGCTTTGAAAAAATCAAGAAAAAAATAAAGATGCTAAAACGGCAAAGATTTTGGAAGGATTTCATCGTAAAAAGCAAATATTTCATGAAAACTGGAAATTAAGCTAAAAATCAACAAATTTGGGTAAAACGATCTGTATCTCGAAAAGTATTGTGCTATAAAAATGAAACTTATGTGTTGAATAAAGCATTCAAACATGTTTATTTTAGGGGCAATTACGAATCAATTATGATATAATATCACGCCGAAATAACGTCATACTTTAAACCTGTCCGCCATCTTGGATCCGCTATCTTGGATTTTTCAATTGTTCAGAAATGTCAGAAAATCACCAAATTTGATTTAAAAAAATCGAAAACAATATAAGGATGCAAAAAGTGCAAAGATTTTGGAAGAAACTCTTCGTAAAAAGCGAAAATCTAATGAAAACTGACATTTAAATTGAAAATACCAAATTTGGCTAAAACGGCCTGTCAAAACTCGGTTGCCATGGAAACATCAAGTCACGTGATCAAAAAATTGGCACACCAAAATGTTCCCAGATAATTTTTAGGAAAAGTCATAAAGTTTGGCGGAGGGGGGGGGGGGGGGGGGCAAAAGTGCCCGCGCTGATTTCAAATTGATCGTACTTAAAGAGCATTCAAGCAATCATAGCCAAACTTTATGGGAAAAATTCGGTGTGTCAATTTGTTAATCGCGTGACGTGTGTTTCCATGGCAACCAAGTTTTGACAGGCCCCTTTAGCCAAATGAGATTGCCTCTTTGTATTGTTTCGATGTTTTCAAATCAAATTTGGTGATTTTCTGACATTTCTGAACAATTTAAAATCCAAGATGGCGGATCCAAGATGGCGGACATTTTGACGTTATTTTGTGCGATATGATATCATAATTGATTCGTGGTTGTGACTAAAATAAACATGTTTGAATGCTTTAATTTATACACCACATCAGTTTAATTTTTTATAGAACAAATACTTTTCGAGATACAGATCGTTTTACCCAAATTTGTTGTTTTTATAGCTTAATTTTCAGTTTTCATAAAATGTTTGCATTTTGCGATAAAATCCTTTCAAAATCTTTGCCGTTTTAGCATTTTTATATTTTTCTTGATTTTTTCAAAACAAATTTGGAGATTTCTGACATTTCTGAACAATTTAGAAATCCAAGTTTTAGGATCCAAGATGGCGGATTGTTTTCATGTATGACGCCATTATGGTGTGTATGAAGTCCTGATTGACACGTGACTGCCACTGAAATAAAGATTTTCGGATGCTTTACACACCATGTAAGTTTCATTTCCATAGCGTCAATACTTTTCGAGATACACAGGAGGGGGGGGGGGGGTGAGGGGTGTGTCTCCGTATGGGAAGTTGGGGTTGTGAGGGCACTATACTGCCCCCCAAACCCCGCCCAGACCTCATTGAACGAAAAAAAAAAGCCCAGGCAGAATAGGGG
>MU827365.1:0-290563 GCA_029204205.1 Desmophyllum pertusum
CAAGAGCCATGCCCTATTGTAGGTGAGACCTCCTTTTTTTACTCAAAAGATCGTGGAGCGAAGAAAACTTTTATTGCAAAAGCGCACAAAAAGAGGATAGTTAGTTATTTTGTCGAGTTAGTTATCATCTCTTTACTTGATATGGAAACTGTAAACGCGTATACAAATGGGGTTGACAGGCCTACACGACTCTCGCGTATGTGGTTTAACCATTTTTAATGTTTAGCTCTTACGACTATATCTTTGAGAGACCCACCTCTTTTGTATGATATTAAAGGATGTTCCCTGATTGTTTATCTGAGCAATGGTTGGTTTTCTATTAAATTTCAGTTTTCCAGTACCTCGGTAGTAGAATATTTAAGGCAATATTCTTTTTTGTTTACAATAGGTTTTTGCCGTCTATCTATAAAGTGTTTGTTTTAAATGAGTTTGTTCTGTGAAGTCTGAGGGCCTCTCCTTTGATGAAACCTTTCTTAATTCCTGGTGGGTGACACGAGGAGAAATGCGTGCACTGAATTGTCTCAGTAGGCTTGAAGTACCTACGTACATCAAGCACTGACTCGTTTTTTATCTGATGTAACCATGGTTACATCAGATATTGGAGGGACTTTTTTGTCACTCACTTTCCACATTTTTGTTATCTAATTAATGAGATGTCTGTCATCGACTGTAAGTCAAAACTCACTCAGGACATCTGGCAGCGAGACGAGAATATAAATAAATGGTTTGCAATGCGAAAATACGTGGGATCACAGATTTTAGTCCCTCTTTTCCTTCATCTGTCGAGCGACGAGAGGAAAAAATTGGCCGTCTGTATTTTCCTCTCGTTTTCGCTTCTCACATGACGGACTAAGAGGGACTCCTCGTAGTCTACATTACACTGACCTCTCTGTCACCTTATCATATAGCGATTGTTTTCTATCTCAAAATTTGGGGAATTTAATATGATAATAATTTCTGTCAATTAAAGTGAAGTGTTCGATACTATTTTCATCAACTAAATCAAAAAAAAGATCTTAGTTAAACTGTAATGAAAACTGGCAACGCTTTAGTAGAACTTTCTAGATGCGTGACTATTCTAGACAATCTAAGATTGCATTGCACAACGTCTTCCCCTTTCGAGTATCGAATAAGATCAAATTAACCAGAAACATCCATTGAATATAAACGTGATTTTATAAGTCAAGTCCTATTTTCTTTTTCATAGTTCATATCCATGTTTACAGCCCTCTTTGTAGGTCAAGTCTGTTGTTCCAAATCTAGATATCTTTTTGGACTTGCATCCATCACTTGCACCTCTCGAAAGCTCTTTATAGCTGCATGATAGTTGGTTCAGTACAGAGGTAGACTCGCGATATACGGTTTGTGTGGGCCATCTCAGCTCTTCTGTTCATCAGTGCTCTCGGACGCTCTCCAGACCTGTTCCCAGCGTCGCAGATAACCTAGCCATCATGGCCACGGAAAGATTGTTCGAATCTTTCTTCTGAAGACCATTTCTGCGGGCTGCTCGTGCTTTCTGGTCAACAACTAATACGCGATCTCTTAGCTGCATGATGTCTAGTTGGTTCAATACAGCAGTGACTCGGGTTGTACCGGTTTGTTTTGTTTACTTTCTCTTCTTTTAATGCTCACGGACGCTCTACAGGCCTGTTCACAATTCACCTAAAAGCCATCGTGGCCACGGGAACGTTTTTCCAAATCTTTCTGCCGAAGAGCATGCGGGGCGGGGCTGTACTCATTCTCCAACGCAGTTGCTCGATACGACATCAAAACTTTGGATGAAGCTTCTAGGCTAGAAACAAAATATAACGGTCACATCTCTTTAACCAGCGCGGCCATTCTTCGTGCTTCGTGAAATTATCGAACGACTTTGGTGGCTTAACTTGTAACAGGCTGGATAGCTGCAACTTCTGTTGTCATTTTCGATGAAAATGGACGGAGAAAAACTGTAAGGAAACTGTAGCGCAAAGTAGCAGATACATGGAGGAACTTATGCTACCTTTTGGACTTCTGACACTATGTTATGTCGCCAAATAAGTTTGGAACCGCGCTTGACACAAACTGCGAGTCGTTCACCATCATGCATGAAGATCAACAGATACACTATATGTGAACTTTCTAGATGCATGAGGTTATCCTAATTACAGCATCTTGTCAGCCTAGACCATTGCAGACCTTTCAAAATTTAATTTCCGTTTCGATTCCAGTAAAAAAAAAAAAATCAGAACGCTTCATTTCTCAGTAGAAAAAGAGCAGAATATTCAGAAAATTACAATAGCTCAGTGATTTATTGCTCCTATTCAAATGTAATTTCAAAACGGTAGCATATCAGAGGCCCAAATCAGATTAAATTTCGAAAATCGCTTCAGTGACAGACAAATTAAATGCGTTAATTAAAATCTGTGATTGTTTGAGTCATTTGAGTCAATTGTTCGTTGATTCATGAACAGTGAAGTTTAATAAATGCAAGCCGACACATAGACTGCAAAACAGTCTCTCTTTTTCTCGAGATATTGTGCGCGACGCGCGAATTGAGAGGCGCGAAGCGCCGATAATCCACGCGCGAGCCTCGTAAGAGGCGAGAAAAGAGAGACTGCCCCCTTTTCATACAACAAATTCGTTCCGACTAAGGTGTCAAAAATTCCTTAACAGCTCCGCCTATACAGTGAATTCGATACCATAAACGTGACACTTTTCGCTAGAAGGAGGAAGCGATAAAAGCGATATTTATAGACCATCTTTTGTCTGCGTGTATTCGTCTCTAAAGTCATTGGCAATGTAGCGAAAAATACGTTGTTGAAGCCTCCTACGCCTGATAAACTGAGCTCTATTCGAGAAATCTTAAATAACCTTCTCCCTCAAATAATTGCCGATTATGTGACTGCTATTTTAAGACGCAATTTGGTAACGCATCCGAACTGAAACATATTTGTTAATCCGCAAAAGAATGACAAAACGGTCTCCGATTTAATAGCCGTGGACGAAGGAACTCGTTTGTCCTCAAGATTTTGCTCTTCGTGTCCGTTGAAAGTTGGGAACTTTGTTATTATATATTGAAGCAAAATTTGGCGAGTCGAGAATCCGGTGGAGCAAAACAACATGCTTTCCAGCTGTTCGGGTTAATCAGCTCATCGCTTTCGAACGGAATAACAACAAGGATCGCTGCCTTTCTGGCCTGAGAAAACAGACGTCGTTTCGCGTCGCCACCACTGGGAGCCCCGCGTCTAAAGATAGTTTTGAAGATCACGCAAACCTCGGACCAAGGTCTGTTGTCCAGATGTTCATGTTGGGAGTTTTGCAACCTCGTTCCCAGGGTCTCTCATCTTCCCGCCCCCTGTTGGGAGTTTTGATGACTTTAGCGTGACTCGACTGGCGTGAAGCGAGGAAGCAGAATTGAGCAAGTGAGGAGACAGTTGGCAATAAAATACTTTAAAAACGTATCTTTATAATATTTCCACAAGCAAGAACCTTAACCAAGGAAGAATAACTTTTATTTCAAAGTCGTGTATGTGAGTTTAAACCCCGAAATGGCTCTTGCTATACATACATTTTAAACAGACTTTTCGCACTGTCTAACAATGGAGCAGAAGAAGCTATTGACTTGTGCGTCCAATGTTGTTTATGCGTTAATCTGGCTGTATTCGATCCCAGCGGGGAATCGGCTTCCAGTTTCACGCAAATTGCAGACTTTAGCGTGACAGGCGTGACTAAAAGCTTTTCAACTAGGAAATCAATTATTAACTTTGCCACTGCCCGGTTTTAAGTTATATATTAACTTCTTGTTTGATGTTTATTCAGTAATGTACATCTGAGAATATTTGTAGCGAGGGTAATTTGTAGGGTGAATGGCATTATACGCTTATCTTAATTATTTTTTAGTTGTTCGTGCGGTCTTCTTGTCTGGTTTTCATTGCGATCAGATTAAATCCGAAACTTGCTCCATCAGACTGATAAGTCACGTCAGTGTAGTAAAGACCAATAAATGTGTAGTCATTTGAAGATTAAAATATTGCAATTGTTCGTTGATTCATGTCCGTTTATTCAGTGAAGTTTAAATGCAAGCCCACACATGTCCACACTGCAAACCAGTTATTTAAAAATAGCGACATGAAGAAATCAGTAATTGATTTCCCCGGGGGGGGGGGGGGGGTACTCGACAGACGCTCTGGTAGGTTGGTGCGGTCGCGCCACTCAAAAGACCCACATGCCTGATTTTCCTACACTGTTTATAGAAATTCTGATTTTTGAGTCCTCATCATACCCTAAGAATAGAATAGAATAGTGATTACAAATCTATTTACGGCTTTATGGAGTCACTGAGCTGTTTACGCTAATTGCGCCAATTAGTAAAAATTCGGCTTGTGGTAACTAGTTTTTCTATAAGTTAACCGTATATGGTTATCTTGTTTAAGACATGAGGCCATGTAAAGATACCCCGTTTGAGACAAAAAGTGATAAATCGATACCCCGTTCACATTGAAGACAAAAAAAAACCTGAAAATCATACCCTATCGGGCCGCAGGTCAATCCTCCCCCACCCCAGATTGATACATTTCAATTTCGGGATTTAATCTGATCAGAACGAGACGACCGGACAGAACGACTGCACGACAACAATACAAGATAGCACTGTAATCTGTGGCTTCTTCGAAAGAACATTACTCTTCTTGTCAGAAACCATAATCAATCGCTTTTTTGTTACATGTTTAATATCCGAATGTTACAAATGCTATTAAATATATTTTGATTATTAAAATTCAAAGCGAAAATCATTCGCAGAAGTACAAAGCCCCCCTCTCTAATAAGCTCCCCCCCCCCCCCCCCCCTTCTTGAGGTCTAAAATTAAATAAGCCCCCAGGGGCTAATAGAGCTTTTATGACGTAAGATTTTATAATCGCAAACCGATTATCTGCGTGATTCCCGTTCAGCGTTCGTCTAAAATAGGGAACGGGAAACGGGAATCTTTTAAAAGGAGGAATCTCTCAAATCGGGAATCTCTAAAACGTGGAATCTCTTAGATAGGGAATTTCTAAAAGAAGGAATCTTGGCCTCCTTTACGAATGTTTCAGTGAAGTCCGTGGATGTACCCCGGGGCTGTACTAAGCAGTTTGTTTACTACCACTGTTTCCGCAGGAGCCTGCTTTGTTTGGTTTCATAGCGAGTAATGAACATCGCACCAAAGGAGCCTTGACCTATAACATCCTGGCTCGTAATTTCGTCCCAGGTAAACTATGTGAGACCATCAAAAGTATTCAATTTTATTCCCGGATTTATTTTCTTTCTGGCAAAAGCAAAGGGAACGAGTGGCGAGCCGGGCGGCTGACAATAAGACTACAAAACTGACTGACCGCCAGTGAAAGGAGGGTTGTTATGAAAACTATGAGAGAGATATTTGTTTTAGACGAACAAAAGAGAAATCAGTTGTCAAAGAACATAATTTTGAAACCCCTTGAACGTTTGTTGCAATTAAACTGGCACTGACTGCTGTGGATTTTTCTTCCATTACGCTTTACATGTAGGTGTTTCTTGTCACAGTCAGTCAATTATGTATGCTTTTGCAGTTGTCGTTTATAGCAGATGTTGAAGTAAAAGAATCTAATAGGTTATTAGTATATTTCTTCCCATCCATGTTGCACTAGTATCACTCCAGTATACTTTTGAATATTGGACTTAAGAGTGTATGTCTGAGAAAATCAGGCAAAACTGAAAAATGTCGGAAGAAGGGGGTCGGCCAAACTCCTTCATATTTATGTTGGTTGTTGACCATACCAAACTAGTAATCATGGTTACAATCATTTCTTGATTGACTTTATTGTTTTCGAGAACAGACCACCCCCCAAAAAAACTGCCCAAATGGTGTAGGGAAAGGGGTGATTTTAGGTCAACTTTACCAGATTATATCTTTCGACTTATTCAAGCAACATATATAATTTTACATCAACATAACACATATTCTTTGGCCATTTAAATGCATACTAGAACAAGTGTTTACTGTAAATCGTTTACGTTCAGCATGCAAATGAAGAATCCATGCTTGGCGACATTTTCAAAAATCGCAAAACTACACATTTTTAAGTGGTTGTTTCTCGTGACTCCGGGAAGATACAAATATAAAACTATTTGCAAGTTACTCACCATACATAGGTAGATCATATAAAGCAGTGTTGAAATTGGTCCATTGAATTTAAAATTTTTAACGGCTCACTGTTTACGAGGATTTCTTGGTTTTCGCCCTTCTGGGCTAATCGCAGACTGTCGTGAATTTTTTTTCGCTGTCGATCTTTTTGTCCGGATTTTGACTAGCAAACTGTTTCAGAATATCTGTACAACCGTTAGCTATCGTTCCTTTCCAGATTATTCCGGATTCCAGCTTCAATGAAGACATAGTGAAACAAACCGTCACGGCTGGAGAATTGCGTGACGGAAGTCAGGTATGCATCGAGTCAGTTCAGCTTCGACGCGATCTTCCAAAGCGAGAAAGTCCATGTAAGATTACATTAGAGTTAATTTCATCCTTGATGTGGGCTCTTAGTTCGTAGCAAACTCTCAGAAAGTCCACAAATTCGCCCCATTTTCATCTCACTGGATTGCAACTCGCTGTTGGCCACTATCGATTCGTCTGTATATTTGTAAAATGTCCATGATTTCTGTGATCGCCCAGCTATGTTTCGGTTCTTTAAGTCCTCAGAGAGTCCCATGAAAGGACTTTGTTGAATGTGGCGAATTTTCAGGCAAGGACATTTACTCAACCTTGACTACGATGGTTGTTGATAAAAAGGTCGAGTTTATAGCTTGGTAACCTGGCACACAGAGCTTTGAAAGAGATTGCGTTACTTTAGGTGGATGGAACAGGAAGTAACATGGGAAAAGAGCTGACTCGTCCCCAGCCGTCTCTCAGTCTCCTATTAATTATTATATGCGAGCGTCTCGGGGACTGGGGGATGCTCCACTCGGCCGCGCTTCTCTCGTTAAATATTAGTAGGAGACAAGAGAGACGACTGGGGACGAGTCAGGGAAAAGAGTGTGTTTGCATATCATTGCTGTCAATACAAATGTAAACCTGGTTGACCTGTTTGCTACCTTACAGCGCCAACTGAAGATACAATTATAGAGAAACCTGTATTTTCTTTATTAACACCTGTGCAGTTTTCGTCATTTCAGTTGACAACTTCACTTGTCAGTTTGCAATTGATTATAAAGGCAAAATTGAACCATAAAAGTGGCACAAGTTAATATCCGCGTACGGGGCTGGGGGGGGGGGGGGGGGGGCAGTTATAAAAATAAAAAAACATTATTCGGGTAAAATTGATCAAATATTCGGTCAAAGACACTGTCTTTGTCTTGATTGATTTGTTTTGAAAACAGCGAAAGTTGAATTACATATATATTCCATTTATGAAGACACCGAATTCTGCATCTATTGTGTATTATTTGGAATTAAATATAGACTGAAAGCTGCGCACGCTCTGATTGGTTAAAAACCATGTTTTATCAGAGTTTAGAAAATAGCTGCCATATAAACGGCATGGAATCTGACAATACATTATTTTTTTATGAAATAAACAAGATACTATGAGCGCTTTGATTGACTCAAAACCATTTACCATATAAACTCTATGGCAACATAGAAAATTGCTTCACTGTGTTCAATATTTCATTAAAAAAAAAAAAACAATAGAAAGCGTCTTACCAACCTCGTTCCCAGGGCTTTTTTCCTTCAAAGGGGACTGGTGGGAAGGAAAAGCCCTGGGAACGTTTTCCCTGTGTTTCCATAGAGTTGCGACAAGAGAGGATGATCGTTCTCCCAAACTTCACTTGTGTTACCTTAACTCTATGGAAACATGGAAAACGTTTTCTATTATTTTGGTATATGACATAGAAAACCAGTTCTATTCCAGGGTTTATTAGGTAAATAGAACATAGAAAAACTATCTTCTATTAAGTAAATAATACATGGCTTTGGCTTCTTTATTTGTTAAAGTACAACTAACCCCCAATTTTGTTTTTCTCTCATTAAAATCTATCTATTGCCCCGATCACGTCTGCGAAAAAATTATCGTGATTGATAAAATCCCCGCGTTTCTAGAGTTGTTTAAAGTCAGGTGTTCCATGTTCACCACCGCGCAAAAATCGGGGTCCTGGGTCGAGCAATGTGACGTCAAAACCGGAGACTAGATTTACCATGTTTACAAGCATTTGACTGGGCATCCATCGAGCGTATATTTTATTTCCGTTATTTCCGAGCCGTTTTATCTTCGAAAGCCACAGAATTTTAACACAAACTAGATATGTCATCTAGTGACTCAAATTCGGAGTCTAGTTACAATTCGGAAGACTATGACACAAAAATTTTGAGATCGAAGTGGAAAATGCACGAGTCGCAAGCTTCCCGTGATTATCGAAGCACACAGATGGGTTGGCTTTCGCTTATGCCGACGAGCCGTATGTGGACGAGAAATGGCTGAAGAAATACGAAAAGGAAGGAAGAAGAAGAAGACAAGAAGCTAGAGGAAGCAGTTCAAGCTAGACTTGACGGCAAAGAAAGAGTGGATTCTTGCCGATTAGTCTTATCATCAATACTTGTCAAACCGGATGTAAACAAATGGACTCGCAATCGATACTTCAAGCAGCAATGAGTAAGATATCTTCTTGGATGAACTGCCCGGTCACCAGGAATGGACAACTAAATGCGAAAAGGAGGTCAAAGCGAACGAAGAGTCGAAAAGAAAGCACAAAGGACCGCTTACACTGAATAAGTCAGTCAATGGAAAGCAATTCTTGTCACCTATAGTACTCCCATGCATCGATATGCGCGAGCCGTATGATCATTTATATTTTTGCTTTAGCGAGTATGTATTTTGTAAAGCAATGGTTATTCTGTTAAATGCCAGCTTTTCACCATTTAGAGGGTTTTGATTTTTACAAAAGCCAAGTAACTGTCGCAGTTTTCTCTCGCTCGCGGCTTTTGTTTAGTTTGATGCTGTCGTACACGTAACTGTTGTTGAGCGAGGTTACAATTTACCAAGGTGTGCCATCCAATAAAGCTTGTTTTGGCTCTGTCCTATTTAAGTATTGGTCCATGCTTAAAGTTCGTATATCGAGAGTTTATAGAGAAGTGTTGTAAGAGTTGCTTGAGGCGCAACCAAGAGATAGTCGATCGATTGAAAATCGGCTTGCTCCGCGCGGCTTGCTCCGCGCGGCTTGCTCGGGCCTGGAAATTGAAGCCATAAAAAACAAGCTGAAAGGAAACAAGCCACATCACTACAGTTTTGACATCCTCAAACGTTTGTCGTTGCTACTCCAAATAACCACCACAGTGAACTAAGTTAATTTTTGGGGTTAGTTGCACTTTAAGCAAACCGAACCGAGAAATGCGCGCGCACGATTTTTACGCTATAAGAAGATGGCGCCCGACGAATTCCTCGCATATCACAATCAATGATCAATTCCTTACCAGATTTGGTCCTTACGCTGATATTCCTGGCTGCACACGTCAAGTGTACTAAGGCCGGGATATATGTATCAAGTTATACAGTTCAACCTCTCTAATACGGACAACGAAGGAACGGAGCAAAGTGTCCGTATCAGAGAGGTGTCCGTCATTATAGAGGTCATGAATATGACGTCACTTTAAAGGCTCCACTGACGATAAGAAATCTCTATGATAAATGGCGATAAGATGTTGATAAACTGATTGAAAACAAATGCTACTATTATTGTATGGACAATGGGACTATTGATTAACTTTGATCTGAAACCACAAATAGGAAATTGTGTCGCATACGAACTGTTATTACTGGAGTGTACATAATAAAGAGTTTAAGTTTATATAAATTTGCTTTTAATGCTTTAATGCTTTAATGAAGTACTCCTAATAAACAGCTTACGCTATACTAGGAGGTGTAGTTAACTATAAACTCTAGCTAAACTCTATGTACAATTTACTTAAAATATTTAAAACATTTACTTAAAATGTTAACAGCAAGTAATAAATAAAAGTAAATAAATAACTCGATTAATCAATACACAATTCGGTAAGTGATATACTGAGTCATTGGAAATAAGTGATCGATCAAAAGTAATAGTAATAAATAGATAGTCGGTTTAGAGTATTCGTACATGTATAATACATATATACGATGTCCTTGTTAAAAAGTCAGTGGGACCTGACAGAGGACATGGCTGCTTCCTTAAAGGCACTAACACTAGTAGAAGTGTAGTTAGTAAAGGGGACATAGTTCCAAGTAACTATAGTTCTTGGGTAGAATGAGAACTTATATGTATTGGTGTTAGTCTGGATGTGATTAAAGGGATGGGAGTTAGGCAATCTGGATGTTTGTCGTCGAAATAAGGGGGAGACTTCTGGTGGAAAATTTAGTCCCACCAGACCGTGATTGATTTTATAGAACATAGTTAGTTGAGCCAGCAGTCTTCTATGTTCCAAGGTGACCCAACCTAGTTGTTGGATCATTGGCGTGACATGACTAGTTCTGGAGTAGTCATTATGAACAAATCTTGCAGCCCTGTGTTAAACCATTTCGATTTTGTTGATGTTTCTTTTAGTGTGAGGGTTCCATGCTGACGAGGAGTACTCAAGTTGAGGTCGTACAAGGGCGTTGTATGCTTTAGATTTGACTTCGGGGGTACATTCACCAAATATTCTCCTAAGTAGACCCAGAGTGCTGCTTGCTTTGCTTGTTATTGTGTCACAATGTTTGTTCCAGCATAAATCTTTCGTTATTGTGATGCCAAGGTATTTGGTTGAACTTGTACTAGATATAATATTCCCATCTAGCAAGTAGGTGCAGGACTTAGGTACTTGTTTCTTGGTTATTCCAATTTGATAACATTTGGAAACATTAAAGTTAAGTTGCCATGATTTGGTCCAATTGTTTAACTGATCCAGGTCATGCTGGAGTATAGTTTGGTCTTGGGGGCTATGAATTTCTCTATAGATGACACTGTCATCAGCAAAAAGGCGCATTTTAGAGTTAATGTTAGTCATAATATCATTAATATACAAAAGAAACAGAACTAGGCCCAGTACTGATCCTTGTGGTACACCAGAGACTACAATCTCAGGATTGGAGTGAGTTCCATTAACAGAAACTACTTGGGTACGGTTTACCAGAAATGAGTTGATCCAGGTGGCAGTTTTCCCCCGTATTCCGTAGTAATTCAGTTTATTTATCAAAATCAAATGCCTTGCTAAAATCAAGGAGAATTACATCGGTTTGGACATTTTGATTTAGACCTTTGGCCCAGTCATTTATCACTGTTATCAGCTGAGTTTCGCATGAAAAGAATTTTCTAAAGCCATGTTGTTGGTTGATAATTATATCATTGGTGGAGAGGTGTTTAGCGATATGGCTTAAGACGATATGTTCCATGACTTTACAACATAGGCAGGTGAGGGAGATGGGCCGATAATTGGCTGGGTTGGACTTACTTTCTTTCTTGTGAATTGCACTGACCAAAACTTTGGTCCAATCTGATGGTAGTGTACCTTCAATGTATGACCTTTGAAATATAAAGCAAAGCCAAGGTGCTATGGTTGGACCAAGTTCTTTGAGTATTCTAGCAGGGATTTCGTCGGGTCCACAGGCTTTGTTAGGGTTCAATTCAGAGAGCTGTTTGGCTACACCCTGACTTGTAATAAGCAGATCAGGAATAGATGTGTAAGGTGAATGGTCAATAGTAGTGGGAGGAAGCTTCTCTTGGGTGAAGACTGAGGTGAAGTGGGAAATCAAGGCCTCGGCTTTGTCTTTGTCAGTGGTGTGAAATTTGTTCCCTGTCCTCAGAGGTGGAATTCCAATGGTTTCAGTTTTACAGGTCCGTACATATGACCAGAATTTCTTTGGGTTGTCTGCTAAGCTGTCACCAATGATATTATTCAAGTATTGACTGTGGGATTCTTTGACCAGTTTGGATACAAGGTTGCGTTGTTTCTTAAATGCATTCCAGTGGGCTTGGCTATGGGATTTAATTGCTACTTTGTGTAACCTGTCCTTCTTACGCATATGTCTCTTTATTGTTATGGTTATCCATGGGAGTTTGTATTTTGATCCAGACTTTTTCAGAGGAATATACTTGTTAGTAGACTTGAATAGGGCTGTTTTGAATGTGCTCCAATTATTGTCGACTGAACAGTTGAGAGGATTGGAAGAGAAGAAGGCATCTGATGCATCTGACATAGAATCAGTAAGGTCTTGCCACTTTGCTCTTTTATAGACGTAAGTTTTATGTGGTGGCTTGAAGGATCTTGTAGGTTTGGTGTTTATGTCGAAAAGAACTATAAGGTGGTCACTCATGCCAGATGTGGTGGAGATATTGGATATGGAGTTAGGATATGTTGAGAAGAGCAGGTCTAAAGTTTTCCCCGAGGCAGGGCGCGTTGGGGACTTAACATGTTGAGTAAGTGAACAATCATCCATGAACTGAAGTAGCCTGGTGTGTTGGGCTGCAGTATTTGGGTTTGTTGTGAATGGTATATCAGATTCCCAATCGATATCACCAAGGTTGATATCTCCTCCTATAATGATGTTAGGGTAGCGGGTTTTGGAACCTATAACACTGTTTACTGATTCCTGGATTTTATCCAGGACATCAGGAGACGAATTTGGTGGTCTATAACAGGTTGCGAGGTAAATAGGCTTGCTGTTATAGAGCTTCAGAGAAGTCCATAGGATTTCACTTTCATTTGAATAAGTAGGTTGATCCTCACAAATTAGATCAGATTTTACTGCTTGAAAGACACCACCACCATTTGAGTCTCTATCTTTCCTGAATACAGTATAGTTGGTTGGAAACACTGAGTAAGTTGGAATTTCCTTGTCAAGTTTCGATTCAGTGCCTAGTACAATGTCAGGTTTATGGAGGTCTAGTAGAGCTTGTAGTTGTGTGAAGCGGGAAGTTCCTTTGAGGCCATTGCAGTTGATTATCATGCCTTTAAGATGTCTTTTCTTTGGAGCTTTGGAAGTTTTTGTTTTGGTTTAGGACTGGAGGTTAAAGATGGTGGTGATAAAATGTTTGCATCAGGTGAATGATTATCTTCGGAGTTGTATGAGCCATGAAAAAGTGAGAACCGGTTTGAGCAGATAGTATCAGTAGATGAGTCCAGCAGGGAGTTGGAGAAGTTTGGTAATCCACATTTAGTACATTCCCACACACAGGATGAAGTCGCTAGGGCATCGTATGTTGAATTGTTCATGTTCATACATCGAATGTGATACCAGATGTTACAAGAATCACACTGAATTCCATGTTGGTTGGACTTTACCGGTTTAGCACAAATCCCGAATGGGTACTTGTACGGACCTGGGTTTAGTTGGATATCTCCACTAAGGAAGAGGAGCGAAAAGAAGATCTTTGATAATACGGTCTTGTTTCTTTTGGAGTCACGCTCGTAGACATCGCTTTTCAGACCGCGTGCTCGAGCCATTCCCACTTGAATGACCTGTTTGGATGCGAAAGTGATGTTGAAAGGATCCTGAGGTTGAACTTCAAGATGTTTAGGTATCATCTGGTTGAATTCTGATAAGTGATGGGCAAAAAGTAAGCCCGAAAACACAAATAAGAGCGGAGCTAAGAATTTCATGACCGCCATCTTTGCTGACCGCTGACCCCCCCTGCTCTCTGGGAATTTGTTCTCTAGTGTCTCGAGGGTCCGTATTATAGAGGTTTTCTTTATAGAGAATATATGTGCATTTTGTCGGGACCAAGGGAACTGTCCGTAATAGAGAGGTGTCCATATTAGAGAGGTGTCCGTAAGGAGAGGTTCGACTGTATGTATCAAATGAACAAAACCTCGGAAATATTGCTGTAAGCACTAAAAATACCCTCCATTTTACACTTGATCGACTGATCGATTTTTTTAAACGAAATATCTCACGGAGAATGCTCAAAATAGCATTTCCGAGCCTCAAGATTTAAAAATTTCCCCCTAGAGGCTCTGCCTCCTGGTTTCATTTGAGCAAATTGGTTACGTTCACCCTCCCCACAACACATTTTTTCCCGTACACCGATGGGCACATACAAGTCATGGCATATGTGGTACTCAGTAGAGTAAGACATAATAGATAACCTTGTATTTCAACTGTTTATTCGCAAATACGTACAAAATAAGTAATAAAAACTTAGCATTTCATCCTAAACCTCGAACCCTTCACATCAATTGCTTTGCCCTTCTCTCGGTTCGCAAAATTTCCCCTTATAAAACACTTCTTTTTGCGTTCTATCGCATTGTATTGCCCGTAAAAGATAATGTATCTTTTTCAGTTTGTACAAATAGCAACAAAGAAAATTTAGTGATGAACTAACGTAGGATTCCAAAAGTACGAAAGTAACGCCTCCCCAAAAGTAACGTTACCCTTCTATGAACCCCGAAAGTAACGGGCCCCCGAAAGTAACGATCCCCCCGAAAGTAGCGGCCCCTTCAAAAATGTTACCACTCAAAAACGATAAAATCGTAACGTTCCAAGTAATGCGGTATATGGCAAGTAAATACAAATATAACTTGGCAGTGAATTGAATACCGTAATTGTCTCCCATTACAAATTTCCCGAGAGGCAGACTCCCATATGAAAGTGACGGGGATGCTCGTCGTCTCGTTTAGGGGTGTAAATTATGGATTTTAGTATCACTTAGGGTGTTCAGGATGGAACAGCGGTATTTTTAGCCATCACAGTATCGGTTAAGGTTGCACTCGAAGGAATGAAAATAAAACATCGTCATACGTGTGTGTTAGTGGCCTCATTACCGGAGATCGATTATATTGCAACTTTTAAATTAAAGTCACTATAACTCATATTTGTCTGTCTTTTTTAGAATGGTATCTTTTAGGGATCAAATAAAGCTTGAGCCACGCCCAGATTGGTCTCTTTTAGGGGTTTAATTCAACATTTCCGACGAGCATCCCCGCCCCTATCATATGGGAGTCCCCCCGGGATAAATTTACAGCTAATACCAAATAATCGTCTCCTACTCTAGAACATGCAATGAAATATTAACTATAGAACGTGAACATTTTTTGACTCTAATACTACAACAAAGTCGTTCCAGATAATTGTCTCTATTTGCACGATGACTTACTTAACAAATAAAGAAGCCAAAACCATGTATTATACTGTCAGCCGCAGGCGAGTGTTTTCTATATTTCTCAAGTGTTCTCAAATTCCCGGAGTGTTTTATGACAGTATAATACATGGTTTTGGCTTCTTTATGTGCTTTAAAATATAGATTTTCGCGCGCGAAACGATAAAACAAGCTTTTCTATGATTTATACTCTGATAAAACATGGTTTTTAACCAATCAGAGCGCGCGAAATTTTCAGTCTATATTTTAAAATGAAATATATGAAAACTATGTTCCGTGACCTCTCTGTGTAAAACGGCTGCTGAATTATTAACGTTCGGAATTCTACGGTATAAGATCGATAGAAGGTTATTGGAGCCCTCTTGGATTTTCCGGCATTATGAAAAATATATATATAAACAAAAATATTCTGTAATTAATACATCAGCCATTCCGTTATGTGCTAAAACAATTAGAACTGTGAATCCAGGACGAAATACTAAAATATGTTTATAAAGTTAAGACTGGTTAGTAAAGGAGTATGATTTGATTGAAAATTATTTTTTCTATGTTCATGCGATGAAAAACACGCAAAGCTAGCCATTTTTGGAAACTTTCGGTGCGAAAAAAAATATTGCCGTAGCTGTTTTCGTTAATTTTCTGCGAATTTCGAATTCGAAAGTTCTTAAAATTGGCCTTTTCGTGTAACACGATCGAGGAGTTTCTCTGTTTCTCTGCACGAAAGTGAATCCAGGACAAAAGACCAATACGTTTATAAAGTTAAAAGACTGGTTGGTAAAGGGGCATGATTTGATTTAGAATTGTTTTCTATTTTGCGATAAGAAAAAAAGTTCGCCATTTTTGGAAAATTTCAGTGCCAAAAATTGCTCCTGGGTTCAAACATTAATTGGTTGTCACGTGATCACATCACATTTATCAAACTTTTTAATATCTATTTGATTACTGCTCATGAATATCTTTCAGCAGAAAATGTTTGAGGTAGTGTTGTTTTGGACCATTTCCAAAATTACTTGATCATGATCATTATCTTTCGCCGTGCAGGCTGAAGTAACGCAATCTCTTTCAAAGCTATGTATGCCAGGTTACTAAGCTATAAACTCGACCTTTTTATCAACAACCATCGTAGTCAGGTTGAGTAAATGTCCTTGCCTGAAAATTCGCCACATTCAACAAAGTCCTTTCATGGGACTCTCTGAGGAATTAAAGAACCGAAACATAGCTGGGTGATCACAGAAATCATGGACATTTTACAAATATACAGACGAATCGATAGTGGCCAACAGCGAGTTGCAATCCAGTGAGATGAAAATGGGGCGAATTTGTGGACTTTCTGAGAGTTTGCTACGAACTAAGAGCCCACATCAAGGATGAAATTAACTCTAATGTTAATCTTACATGGACTTTCTCGCTTTGGAAGGACGCGTCGAAGCTGAACTGACTCGATGCATACCTGACTTCTGTCACGCAATTCTCCAGCCGTGACGGTTTGTTTCACTATGTCTTCATTGAAGCTGGAATCCGGAATAATCTGGAAAGGAACCATAGCTAACGGTTGTACAGATATTCTGGAACAGTTTGCTAGTCAAAATCCGGACAAAAAGATCGACAGCGAAAAGAAATTCACGACAGTCTGCGATTAGCCCAGAAGGGCGAAAACCAAGAAATCCTCGTAAACAGTGAACCGTTAAAAATTTTAAATTCGATGAACCAATTTTAACACTGCTTTATATGATCTACCTATGTATGGTGAGTAACTTGCAAATAGTTTTATATTTGTATCTTCCCGGACTCACGAGAAACAACCACTTAAAAATGTGTAGTTTTGCGATTTTTGAAAATGTCGCCAAGCATAGATTCTTCATTTGCATGCTGAACGTAAACGATTTACAGTAAACACTTGTTCTAGTATGCATTTAAATGGCCAAAGAATATGTATTATGTTGATGTAAAATTATATATGTTGCTTGAATAAGTCGAAAGATATAATCTGGTAAAGTTGACCTAAAATCACCCCTTTCCCTACACCATTTGGGCAGTTTTTGGGGGGTGGTCTGTTCTCGAAAACAATAAAGTCAATCAAGAAATGATTGTAACCATGATTACTAGTTTGGTATGGTCAACAACCAACATAAATATGAAGGAGTTTGGCCTACCCCCTTCTTCCGACCTCTGCCTGAATTTCTCAGTCAGAGACTCTTAAGAGGAAAACCACACGCACTAACAGTATTTAGATGTGCATTGAGATTTTATCATTGAGTAGTTGTATCACGCCCGGGAATTCAATCTTTAACATCAACTCTTTTTTGTCTGGGTGGTCACGCAGGCCGTCCGGCTGGTTGCTTGTAACTTCTCCATGCTAGCCTGCGTAGCAGTCGTTTCCCTTTCCGAGAGCGCGGAAGGCGCGTGAAGGCATGGAGCGGGAAAAGAGCGAAACAAAATTGGGAGGGAGGAGAGGTGAGGAACGGAAGGAAACGCCTGCAACGGATCGCAGACATTTTGCCGAAAGCCCCTCCCCCCTCCCATTTTTTTTTTTTACTCTTTTTGTGCTCCATGCCTTCACGCGCCTTCCGCGCTCAGGCAGGAAAGCGCCTTCCGCGGTCTCGGAAAGGAAACGACTTCTACGCAGGCTCTCTTCATACAGCCCAACGTGACACACAAGTGAAGACAATGTTATGTTGGAAAAATGTAAAATAAAGAGATGTGGAGAACTTTGGTAAAGTTACATCAGATGGCGCACAAATAGCCTTTCGATTAATCTTTCGCCTTTGTTGACTGGAGCTATCGATCTTTTCTATCACTTTAATGCGATTTGGTGTTGTTCCATAGCAGACATCGTCCTATTTCACGACGCAGCACTGGGAAGTGTGTAGTCGCGTTTTCACTACACCCCTCAGATCTGATCAGTAAAATATTTTGCCAGATTTCTGTTGGTTACAGACTGTAAATATTTCAGACGTCAAATTGTACGACAATTATTTTACATTTCGAGACATAGAATTCCCATTAAGGCTAAACTAGTGAGCAGCACTGAACGAACTTCAATTGCAAAACTTTTATTTTCCTACGCGTTTCGTTAGACTATCGCTAACTTCATCAGGGAGTAGTTTTACAAGTAATAAACATGCTTGTATATATACACAGAATGTACACGTTTACGGATTTACGTAAAGGAAACAAGCTACATGTTTTTGCAATGAGTGACTAAGGTGTAGCATATGTGTGACATATTTGTAACATTACATTATTCGTACATATTTATTTTGGGGGGTCACATATTTAGTACTAAATTAAATATGACATATTTGCGTGGCTAAACTGGGAAACATTTGCGTATGCATAAATGTTTCTGCGACAACGTTTTCTAGTTTAGCCAGGCCTCAAAAATGAAATCTGAATTTACCAAGTCCTATTTTATACCCAGTCTGCAGTCTGCATTTTATACCAAGTCAGTATTTTATACCAAGTCTGCAGTCTGCATTTTATAAATAAACAATAGCCTCCATTTGGCGAGGAAATATGCTCGGATATTTGTCCGCGGACATTATCTGTTCCGAGAAGCGAACAGTTTTCCGAGAGCGAAGCTCGAGGAAAACTGTTAGCTTCGAGGAACAGATAATGTCCAAGGACAAATATCCGAGCACATTTTTGAAGCCAAATGGAGGCTATTGTAGTTATTATCCTTCAAATATTTTTTCGCAAGGCCGGTCTGTTTGCCGTGGAAGATCTCGGTCGGCCAAGCTGTTAAACAACAAAATAATTCTGTTGGCGTTCAGAAATATTTCTAGTCTGTTCAAAACAATCAGTCCTATTTAATTTAGCAATTTATTTGAGACGAAAACTGAACCTGCGAACGTGAAACGCAAATTTTCAAAACTGGGGAATATCACTTGGGGAATATCACCCGGATATTCCCCAGTTTTGGCTGCGTCACGTGACGTGTTTAGACCAATCGCGCGCGAGAAAAATTTTAGATGGATTATAATGACCAATATCAATACATGCAGATCGATAAGCTAACAGCCGTCACTTTCATCATGAAATTCCGAGCATACATGTACAAGCTAAATGTACAAACATAAAATGTAAGCTAAAACATATTTAGGGCCACTTTGATCTTCTCATTTCCAGGTACAGAGTGTTTTGTCACGATAGATTCTGTCTTATTCACTAACTGGCCCTGCATTCTGGAGTTCAGTTTAGTTAAACGTACGTGGCATCGTCCACACTACAGCCGCGATTATAACTTTATGTATGAGTTCCTTCATCTTCTAAAATTTTAAGGTTATTTTTAATAAGCTTAATTGAGGTTTTACAATCGAAATGCGTAGAAAGGAACTTACCTTAAGCGTTTTCTTGGATGCCGACTTCTGTACTACAAGGATAATTATTAGAAAAGAATGAATGTCGTGTATTAATTAGCGTAAGTTTAATCCATGTACATGCATGTACGGTCATGCCGAACAGTCCCACGTGTTCGAGGTCTCATCAGCATGTAAATTTATGTATATTTATTATCGGAGTTATTAAAACAAATCCCTCCCATTCAGATTGTGCCCATAAAATGGACTTAATGGTCTATCTTAATAATAAGATGAAATTGGTAAACAAGCTACCTTGACGAGTGTCAGCAACAGAACCGTTAGCCGTGGAAGGAAGGTCGGCCATTTTTTTTTTTCCAACTCAGCCGTGTGAGCAAGCGAGCGGCCGGGGCCCTGGGTATGATGGAACGTCGATGGTACACAAGAATGATCACCACAGTCATTTCGAGAGGTATTGACAAATGATCGTATTGGTCATTCTCGCCTAGAGGACATGTTGGGTAGTTTCTGGTACATGTGTATGTATGATTTTAGTGATGCTTGAAAGCTTCACCCAAAGCTCCAGTTTCCAGGATTCTAGTTGAATAACAGAACATAGAAAGTCGTTTATTCTTTGCTTTGTAAGCATAATTACAAATCACTTCGTTAAAACATTACCCTGGGGCCGGTGCCAGAGGCTTTTCTTGCACGGTTTCCTGTTCCGATCAAAGATATGTCAAGTTCTCTGTGGTGACCCGCGCGAAAAGCCTCCTCGCGTGGCTTCGCCGCTCTTTATAATTGATTTGTTCTCTTTCCCATCTGAGTCCCGCATTTCACTGCTAGAATTTACAGATTTATCGGATCCGTACGATGCCAATACATAGTTGCTACGCCATTTTGGAATTAGACTAGTTACCAGTGCCGCTCCTTCAATGGAAATGTTTTCTTTACCAGTCTCTCCACCTCTCGCGTGATCGCGTGACAGTCCATAAAGCCATCTCTGCGTCCATAATTTAGCCTGAGTATCAGGCTTTTCAGGGGGGGATGGCCTGATACTCAGGCTATCCATAATTATAAAAAGTCACTGAACGTCTCAGAATTCGGTTCAATGTATATTTCTCTGAGGTGTTGTCAGCTTCTGCTAAATCGTCTAGCGCCATAAATCATTTCCCATTCCTTGATATTCCACTCGTTTTCAAATTTGTGTTAGCTATAGAATTTCAGACAGGAAGTCGAAAGTGAAAGGTCAGTAAATTTTGCCCCAGATTGATGCAGTATTTATGGCTATTATATTCCATGGGTGCCTATTCCCGATGCAGACTGTGTTGTTTCACAACTTTTAATACCAAGGAATACTACACATGAATATGTCTCACTCATGCAGTCCACTCTGGACAGGCCAAAGCGAGAAGATTATTAAGCTCGATTTCCGCCGCTCTCTCGAGTCCGGTCTTCGTTCCTTCCCGAGAAGAGACGGCCTTCGGGGGGATGAGCGTGAGCTCATTTTCACGAACAGCGGCTGGTGATTATCTGACATAGCGTATTTTGTATTTAACAATTATTCGCCGAAGGCGAAGTGAATATTATGAATATTTACCGAGACGAAGTCGAGGTAAATATTCACAATATCCACTGAGCCTGAGGCGAATAATTGTTTTAGTATAATTTTCAGAGGTGAATATCAAGAACTACAAAATTTCTTAAATAAGTAGCTTAGGTCTGAAGAGAAGCAAATTTCTCTCACTCCATCCGACACAAACACGGCCGCCTTGGTTGGCCACGCAAAAACCTTGACAAGTTTACGAGTTTTAAATGCGTTAAAATCATTTCTTGAAAATATTTTCCGTCCAAACGGTCTTGGTAGTCATTTACCTAGTGTCCGGGGGACGAAAGGCTCTGATTCACAAACACAGGTCTTGGCTGAGCGAAACACAACTTTTACTCAATCACTTCGAGTCGTCACAGTCCACCATATTTACAATCTCTCACCTAGGATTTACTGACTTGGTGCCGTAAAAACCTAACGAAAACACGCTAAAATGAGACACGGCAAAAACTAAAGAACACAAAACGATTTTAGAATGCTTACCATAGTGAGACGACGGGAAAGTAGTAAATGAACACGAGGGTTACACATTTGGTAGAAAAAGCTCGATAGATAACGTCTACACAAACACGAGGAGGCGCGCTTCCCCGTGGCATGCTGGAAAATAAAACGAGAATAGGAATGGACTGATGGAAGGCAACACGATTGTTGAGGTTTAGCCTCAACACCTAGGTTCCAAATGCTTTGAATATCCCGTACTTGGAGTGATGTCTTTAGAATAAACGAAAATTTCATTTCATCATGCTTTTTACGTAACTAGAATCGAAATAAATATAGCTTATTTACCTTGGAAATGTTTTAGAACAAACTGTGTAGCCTTCGTGTATTTTCCGATGTACAATTTCAAGGTTTCTACTTCTGAAACACAAGTCGAACGATAATTTAGGCCGGCCATTTTAATTTTTCTTCTCAATAAATTCTCTGCCAAAAGGTTTCCCAGAATTCCCGGCACTATTCACCTCCTAGGAGGTGGATAGTGTTGAATATCCCGAGATAGCGGACCAATCAGATTGCTTAAAACGCCAAGGTCGCCGAGTTGGTATATAATAATAATGCTTGTTGAAAATGCAAATACTAAACTGAGATCGTAATCGGGACTTTCTTCTTGAATGGTGTGTTGCAGAAGTCCGTGTGCGTTCAATTCGCAGGCCAACTCATTCAAGCCAACAGGATATCTAGAAAGCGAAGACTGAATCTAAAAGCAGGTGATTATTATTTCTTGTTTATTGCGCAAGAAAGATATACTTGGTCGCACATTGTTATCGTTG
Organism: Desmophyllum pertusum; assembly: GCA_029204205.1. Lineage (NCBI taxonomy): Eukaryota > Metazoa > Cnidaria > Anthozoa > Scleractinia > Caryophylliidae > Desmophyllum > Desmophyllum pertusum. Next base: position 22,266 of record MU827365.1, read on the forward strand.
TTATATGTCCATAGGTTGTATTTCTCAATATTCCTGCTGTAATACGCGCCGAATATTATTTGGAATATTACTGTGTAGTTCTTGCAGTTTTAGCAAAGGTATTACGAAGTGTTACGAAGTGTTACGAAGTAAGTCGAAGTTGCGGTCAAATATTCACAGCTTTTAGGCCTTTGAGTGTTTTCTCATGGAGTACTTTCTAGACATCCAACATATCCGACCAATTTGCCATCGAGTTTCCGCGGGAATCGTGTCAAGTTCTCAGTTAGTGATACCACAGTAGTCATTACTATTACAGTAGAATCCCGATAACTCGAACCATAAGCAATTTCGAAACAGTTTTCTGACATTTCTGCTCATAGATTGTAAAATATGGCTACGCGCTGAGTTCGAATTAGCCAGGGTGAATGATGGAAAATTGTTGTCAAGGGATCCAGAATTTAGTTCGAGTTATCGAAAAAGTGAAGCAAATTATCCAAGGAAAACAGCTTCGAGTAGTTATTATCTACTGTAGTCTAAAGCCTTTTAAAAGTGTCACGTTGAGGCATGATGAATGGCGCGTCAGATAGGCGAAGTAACTCTGGAGCTTTCCTTTAGTCGCTTGTTCTATATTTTCTCAATCTGCTTCCCAAGTTACGTGTACATGTATCGCAATAAAACGTTTGACGGAGATCACAAAACTGATCAGTCTCTCTCGCCACCGTTTCGCTTTTAGATTTATTGCTGATAAATCAAGCCAGCAAAAGTCACGTCCATGAGGTAGATCAGGCTTAACTTGATTCCAACCTGTCATAGTATTTTAGGATCGTCAGTTGTATATTGTTCTCCTAAAGGCTTGCAAAATACGGTCTGACATGACTCGGTATTATTGATCATTTTCGATCAATTCGATATGTTTTCGATTATCGATTTTCATCGATTCAGGTGACACCGGGCAGTTATAAGCCTCAATGAATTGTGAAACCACTACTTGACATAAGCTGAAAGAATCGAGAAAGAATGCGCGCCTTGGTCCTTATTTCTCGGGATAATGATTTTTGTTTCTGACAAACGACATGTTTAGTATATTCTTTTGATAATGTGAACAATTCTTATAACTAGCAGTAACTTATAACTAGGAGTAAAAGGAATTTTACGGAGGATTAGTCTGTTTCCTTTTTTATTGGTTTTGACTGTAGCTTACAATTTTCAACTCTCTGATGAAAATCCTTCTCACGTTGCTTTTATGGGGATAGTTTGGAAACTGTCAATTATCTGTCAACTGACGCTCGATCTTAATTTAGGCTTACGTAAAAATCTTACGTAGCTCGAGTAAAGCGAAAGTACGCTTGCGAGAAAATATCTGGGCAGCGTGAAACAACCAAGCGAAAAATCCGTCTGAGCTGCATTTACAGCCGGGCTACAGCGAGAGGCTTTCGGATGCGGTCAGTAGTGCTACTACTGGAACGGGAAGCGAAGTCGGATGAATCGAAATCAGACAACAACGAAAAGAACACGTCTTCGTTTTCGAGCGAAGAAAACCAAGGAAAAACACATTTTTGTTATCATTCATGCGTATCGTGCATGGTGTGAATTTCTTGCCTGACAAGCTTTTTTATTGTTAATAAGTTTCCGTGGACAATCCTCTTAGCAGTTAGTTGCGTGCTACTGTGCACACTCGGTTGCCAGCACCGCTATGTCCGTCGGCCAAGTCAATTTATAAGGGCAGTTTCTATCCACCCCTCGCCTTTGAAGTACCGCCCTTTTCCATATCATTAACTAGTACGTGTTCTCGGGTTGGAACACTTAGTCAACATTACTTTGAAAGGAGAGTTTTCACCTTTGTGTGAAGTGTGAACGAGATCCGAAAGTAATTGAGCAACGCTACTTTAACGTCCGAAAATGTTGCTTAAATCTGTATAGTTTTGCTGAAAAATAAGACAGTTGACTAAGAGGAAGTTATACTATAAACAATAGAGTTGATGTTCGCGGGTGTAAATATGTTTTTGGCCGGCTCAGGCTCATTTTAGCATGAGCCTGAGAAGGGCCAAAAACATATTTACACCTAAGAAACATCAACTGTATTACTATTATAATAATTTCAGAGGGCATTGAGAAAAGGAATCAAAGACAGTAAGCGATATCTTGAACACTGCCGGCGTCGGGTCGGCGTTTATTTCATTGTAAATGTTCACATAAAACTTGGCATAAAACCGCAAAATTCGTCGAAACAATCTTTGCTCTAGGGAAAGTTACAGAATTCCATCAACAGCAAAGAAATAGTCATCTAGAAGTGTTGGAAATTAAGAGCGGCCCTCTGTAATTATCGCCCGGAGGCTTGCCAAATGAAAAAATCGAAATTCCTCAAACTTTACCAGAATATAGGTCTAGTTAAACTATTGCTAGAAAAATAACTTTCAGTTCCATCAGATTTTTTATTTTGGGCGAACGGCGCCCATGACGGTTTTCGGCTCTGGCATCAGTTTCACGGGGTGAATACAACACATTACTAAGCGTCTCCTAAAAATATAGGCAAAGGAAATAGCCAAACACTGTATAGTTTATTGAAAAGAAGACACATTGGTTAATTGGTTAAATGGTTATTTATACAATTTGATAGCAAACTTAATATTTGAGCAAATTTTAAAGTTTTAGCTTATTTTGAAGATTTTGGCAAGGCAAATTAAGCCTAAATTGAGAGGTAAAAAAACCTAATTGGTACATGGCGTGGGGTTATAAAACTATAACCCAATGAAAGAGCAATGTTTCTTCTACAAATATATGTAATAACATTTTTGGGCTACTGAAACTACGAAATTTGAGAGCGCCAAACGAAAGTGCTCCCGAGGTCAAAAATTACCTTTCCGTGTCACGAAATGCGTATAGCTAAAATACACAAGTCACACTGGAAAAATTCTAAGATAGATTTCACTAAATAGTTTGTGCTGTGTGGAAGGCTAGCTATTCTTAGATAGATAACGTCTTGATTTCTGGTAAATTTGTGTAAAATCTTAGCTTTTAGAGGTTAATTTGCAGCCACTAAAATGTAATTATTTTCGGTCCGAAATTCACGAAATGAAAGGAATTCACGGCACAAGACTATTTCCATCACTCTTCTATATATTAACAAAACCTATAATAAGTGAGACATAATATCGAACTATTTACAGTTAATAATGGCATCAGTACCTGTGATGTCTTGGAATTGAAATGTAAGCGCCAACGGTGCTCAATGTTTGTGCTCCATGTTTGCCAGAATCAACAGAGATTGCGTTACACAATTCACGGATCCAACTTTATCGTGGGTGGGGGGGGGGGGGGGGGGGGAGTAATCATCACATCACAGTCGTGTTTTTTCGCAATATTTATTCTCACTTATTTTCGTGAGTATTTATTTTCGCGATGTAGCAAAAAATGCGAAACTGAAAGACGACATTTTCGCAAAATATTTTAAAAATAAAGCCTCGCGAAATACGGATCAGTCGATTTAGCCAAATAAGTACGCGCCGAAATCAGTGAGAATATTAAACAATAGACATTTATGGAGGGGTGAGCGGGTGTGACCAACAGCCCGTGGTTGCGAGGAAGCTCGTAGGTGAGTGGCCGGTTTGGGACTGTTCAGAAACCGCCACTGCATGTAAACAGTTCATTTCCGGTTTCGATTCATTCAACCATCAACCATGGCATCGTGTGGCTACTCTGCGTTTGTCGGAGGGTTTTGTGGTTGCAGTAGGTCTAACCCCGCGAATGCAATGTGTGTGACAATCCAGAGTTGCGGCAAGTGACGGAGTAATCATCGTACCTTTTAGGTGTCAATTCCAATGTAAGACCAATGTAAGAGTTTAACTACGACAGCAACTAGTTTTGCTTTAGAATTGGTGCTTCATGGGGCCTAGGAAGCACCAATTTATGGACGCTCCCCCCCCCCCCCCCCCCCCCCCCCCCCCCCCCCCCCCTTTTCGGAGCGAAAAATGTTCCGCCGGTCTTCGGCAATCGGCTGCTACAATAATTTCTATGCACTTTAATACGCACTTACACGAAACATTGCTTAAGGTAGAGCCTAGGAAGCTCTATAATGCTTTGATTTCTCTAGTAATATTTTAAATAACCAAACAGACATAATATAAACATATGCATGTTGTCCATGTTGTTACCTGCTCTGGCGAGAAGATGATATGTTTCTGTTTTTAAAGTTGAATCGTGACAGGTGAAATACTTCAAATGACTTTTTACATCCTTGCCGCAACTCTGGATTGTCACGCACATTACATTCGCGGGGTTAGACCTACTGCAACCACAAAACCCTCCGACAAACGCAGAGTAGCCACACGATGCCATGGTTGATGGTTGAATGAATCGAAACCGGAAATGAACTGTTTACAGTGGCGGTTTCTGAAAAGTTCCAAACCGGTCACTCACCTTCGAGCTTCCTCGCAACCACGGGCCGTTGGTCACACCCGCTCACCCCTCCATGAATGTCTATCGTTTAATATTCTCACTGATTTCGGCGCGTACTTATTTGGCTAAATCGACTGATCCGTATTTCGCGAGGCTTTATTTTTAAAATATTTTGCGAAAATATCGTCTTTCAGTTTTCGCGTTTTTTGCTACATCGCGAAAATAAATACTCACTAAAATAAGTGAGAATAAGGTATATGATACATCTGTTCTCACGAATATTACGAAAAAACACGACTGTAATGTAATGATTACTCCCCCCCCCCCCCCCCCCCGCCCCCACCCACGATAAAGTTGGATCCGTGAATTGTGTAACGTAATCTCTGTTGATTCTGGCAAAACATGGAGCACAAACATTGACCACCGTTGGCGCTTACATTTCAATTCCAAGACTTCACAGGTACTGATGCCATTATTAACTGTAAATAGTTCGATATTATGTCTCACTTATTATAGGTTTTGTTAATATACAGGGGCACCCAACGAACATTTTTTGTAAAATGCATTATTTTACCCAGATAAATTAAAATAAATGATATAAAAGCATTTCCAGGTGTTCTTCTGCATTGCTGGGGAGAATATATCTGTTCCTCTTTGCCAGCATGGCACACAGGGAAATTCCCAGCCAGCTGGATAAAAATTGTCTGTTTCCCAGCCAACAATAATAATAATATTAAAATAATAATAAGTGTAACCAAAAGGGGCATGAGAACTAATTAAACATCGATGGAAAACCTTTCGAATATTGTTTTGTATAATGTACTGCCGTATTAAACAGTTTGAATATTCGGGAAATTTTATATTCCCTTTTCTCAGGAAATAATGACCGTGTAATCATTACTATTTCCCAGCCTAAAAAAATAGACCGAAATATTTTCCCAGCCAGCAAGAATTCGGCTGGGGAACAGATAAAGTGAGGAACAGATTAGTTGGGTGCCCCTGTATGGAGAGGTAAAACACTCGGCACTGAAGCTGAGGCAAAAAATTATCGCTTCTTCTATTCCAACTCAATTTTTTGCTTTCAAGTAGCTCTTTTATTTGTAACATTTTCGGCGATGGCTGTAATGAGGTATGAGCATGTTCGCAGAATATTTTAAAAATATTTCCGAGCACAGCTCATCAACACTCGTTTCAGTTCTTTTAAACATCTCGATTGAAATAAATGAAATGTTTTTCTTATCAAAAAAACATTTTAGCATTCAGTCGATTTCGTTGGGAATTTGAATTTTTCGAGTTCGATTCTTTTACAGTCAAACTACTGTAACCGGGGCCACCCAGACAAAGTTAACCTGCGATCAGGCGTTCTTTTCCTTTTCTTTCTTTTCACGGAGAACGAGAGCGCGGAGAGGAGGGCCTGATACAATTACTTGCTGGATCTCATGTACAACATTCAGATTCTGAATGTTTTCCTGATTGGTCGAAAAACAATACTTCCGTCAATCATGCGTACCTAATATGGCTTTTGTCAATCCGGCGTGCACGCACGATTAAAGTACAAGAAAGGCCTTCTACTTTCCCACTCCGCTACCGCCTTTTGCGAAGGGAAGGACTCTTCTGAATCATTACTAAGCCAATATAAAGATCTTACATTTAAAACGGCTGAAGCTTTCCGCTTAAAAAATGGTTATTTGATTCAAATTTCTAAACGGAATCATGGAATCATTCGACCATAACGACTGACTAGACATGTCTAGGACGTTATTATGCAAATTTGTGTCGTGTAACGCAATCGTAGTCAGTGCTGTTTTCGGAATGAAATTGATGGCAAAAACACAGTCGAAGGCTCTATTCTACTTCAAAATCCTCCTCATAATACAACATATCTTGCCCGTTAGAAATGCACTTGAAGCAAAGAAGGTCAGAAGACCGAATTCAAGAGAACGGCAAGTGTACAAATGTCACGAACTGTAACGTAGATTTTGAAAATTGACAGCTTGACAGATCATTGACAAGTGGGTGGAAAGCGAATCGGCAAATAATTGTATCAGGCGTTCCTTTTCCTCTCTCTCTCTCTCTCCGCGCTCTCGTTCTCCGTGAAAAGAAAGAAAAGGAAAAGAACGCCTGATCGGATAAATGGTGGAAGACCTTTTCAAACAGAAATGAAACGAAAGAGAGTGGATACACGTGCAGGTAAAGGCAAGGATGAAAAGAGCTGTAAAGACGAACTAACTGTGTAACGTTTAAGTTCAGAAGTGGCGGGTAACAACAGAAATACACCAGAATCGGCCCAAGGGAGTTCGTTGATTTCAGTGAAACTAGAGAGCTGACCATCTAAAACATCAAGGAAGCGTGTTCAAGGCATTTCGCTTCAAAGGTAGGAGCTGGTATGGTGTGTGATATCTTGGCCGGCGAACAAGGCCCCTCGTGTAGCACAGTTAAACAAAATATACCAGACACTAAATTAATCCATGTTCGCTTCATTGATGAAATTGAGGGCGAAGTTGTGGAGAAGAAAACTGAGTTACGACACGCAAGGTACTCTAATTCACCGTGAGAAAACTCTGAAAAGAAAACAGAACAGCCCCAGTCAGTTCCAAGCCCAAGTATAAAACAGGTCAACAAAGAGCCTTTCCGTATCAACCATACTAACTTGAGTCGGGTCGTCAAGTCTGGCACTACTATGGTTAACTTGAATTATTTTCACTTGGAGACCATGGTATGGTCAAATGTAGATATCCCAGTGGAATTTCTCGTATGAGACGTCAAACTATGAAGTCATGTTTGTGGTTGTGCAGGGGGTTGGATATGGGCTATTTGACCCTGAGATATTTGCCATAACGAAGTCCTCTTCACCACAGGAAACCTTTCCACCAACCCCGAACGCAAAACTTTAAAGTCAATCACACATGTAACTTTTATTGCAAATGCTTCGCATTGAAGCCATTCTCAAGTTAAAAGGAATGCAATAATCACCGCAACATTTAACAAGTTAATTGCTTAAGATTGAAAAGGAAAGACACCATAGAGGTTCATACGCAATATATCTCTTGTTCGTTGGGGAGGAGAGATTGCGTGAGGAGCCAAAAGAAAGTCTGCGAGGAGGCTAAGCTTAACACTGTTATGCTGCTGTTTTGCTTGTTTATAAAAGGCTACCTGTTCATTTTATTACAAAGTTTTTGTTATTGATATGTTACAGCCTAACAATATTCACAATGTAGACAGTGATCTGTTAAGATAATGATTGAAGTTGGTTGTGTTTCCTTATAAAAACAGCTTGAGTTCTGTGAACATTGCATCAGCGACATTTCACTGTTATTGATACATGATTTATTATGGAAATCTTAAAAATCTCCATGTGGCTATAAAGGCCCTGTTTCTGGTCTAATGGGTGGTGGAAAAGTATTGAATTATAGTGATTTTACTTAACCGTGAAATAGTTACAACACAATTAGTTACCTGTACTATCAGACACTAATTCCATTGTTTTCTTTTGTTTAGTTTTGACTATTTATCACTAACTGTTAGATGTTGTTTCACGGGTTAAATGAAATCACTCTACTGACATAAAGTTTATTGTTTGACTGCTAATCCTTGGATATGGTATGTAGTATCTGCACCATGTGCCAAAATAACAAGTACAAATGACCTTTCTAAAAATAAGTTTACTGTTTCGTTCACAGTTGTAGTTTTAATATACATGTACTCACTGCACATGGCCAAGAATCCATTTCAATGTCCGCTGGGGACTGGGGGCCAAGAACCCATTTTAATGTCCGCTGAGGATTGGGGCGAGTGATACCTAGTCTTTCCTTGAATGGCGAGATCAAGATGGCGACGAGATAAACAAGAGTGTTTTGAGATCGATGAAGAAGAAGCTATTAACGCACGGACATTCGCGACTGCTTCTTGTTGTCATGCACATGAGTAGCTTGTTAACGGCTACAATTACACCTGTATTGCCGTAAGCTGGGAAGGACGAAGATGCATTTTCAAAGGACAAAAACGCTGACAAATTAAAGGAATGAATGTCTGCTTGAAATTCCGGATCGCACAAACGATAATTTCCAATGGTGTCCTCTCGTCAGGAAGCATGGAAAAATGGAATTTTGGAGCACGATAGTCGATGTTATAGTCATTTGCATGGGAGACGAAGGTACGCTATTGCAGTTGTATTTTTTTCTGGGAAGCGAGGAACTTGAAGCTTCGAATTTAATTTTGCCAAAACTAATATCTAAGTAAGTTCTACTTTCAATATCAGATCGAACAAGTTGTCCAGGTTTCTAGCAGCCCGTACTATTTATCGTAGAAGTTTTACTTTCTCATATTTCTCTGTAAAATTACATTGTTTACATTCGTAGTGTTTTTCTAAGTGTCGATAGCTACTGCGCGTGCGTGAAATTTAATTACGGCCATGAATTTGAGGCAGATACTGGATAGAAATGTTACAAATAAGATACACATCTATATTTTTTCAATAAAAACATCTAATAAGCCCTGGTAAATGTGGCCTTGATAGACAATATTCTTTGAGAGGACTTGTTTGTGAATTAAAAGTCATTTTGGGTTAAACTGTTTGGGAAAATTTCCTTTTTAAATACTTTTATACTTCAGCACATTCTGCTGGTTCTACGTGCTGTTCAACAGGCATAGGGATAATGCTGCCACATTTGATCCTGAACTCATGTTCAATAAAGTCATCGTCAATTTCCAAAACCCCAGAGTGTTGAGCAACCTCTTTTAACTGTTCCTCTGTGACGGGTAAGCCTGCAAACAGTCTGAAACCAAATACAGTCATTAAGTATTTTATCAACTGCTGAAAGAAAATATAATGACACATTGAATGTTTACCACACTCTTGTAACCCACACTCTTCTGGAAAGTTGTATATGTGATCAGGGATTCCATTAGGCAACACAGTGTTCTTTTGTGCGCGGATCCTGTGACTGTTCCACATAGTATCTTGAAATACATCAAGTTGATGTTGGAGAACAGGAATAAATAAGTATGCCAGGAGTTTCCTGTAGGTGAAAGTGAAAATGTTTGAAGTATAAATCCGATTTAAGTAGTGGAACAGACTGATTACTTTATTTATCTGAATATAATGTTATTGATTACAATTCGTGGCAAATATAAGAAAGAGAAGGGATAATAAGACGGATTAGAAATCAGAAAAGATGAGAAATGCAAGAAAGAGTAGGTGAAATACCTGTCAACTTCGTCGTGAGGATTATAATACCCTTCGCCCTTGAGGGAGGCAAGTTGTTCTTTAAAATACTTCTCCAGTCGTTCGTGAAGTTCTTTCCACCACCGTTCTATAGATACTCTTGTCGTATCTTGTTGTGCATGGCTCTGTAGCCCAAAAGTTTATCTGGCCCATCAAGCTCTTTTCGAACTGCTGACTTCACCTCATCCACTGTGACATTTATAGTATCTGTGTAGCGAATCTCGAAATGTTGCATTCGCCGATCAAGGGTTCGCAAGCTCCAAGCGTATTCGCCAAAATCTCGTTTCATAAAGTTCAAAATCTCATTCCTTTGAAGGCCTTGGCGAACATACTTAGGCCGTGTTTTAACTCGAGATCCTCCATCCAATATTCACGTTGCGAATCCTGGCGGCCATTTTTAACATTGCGCAAGGCATGCTGGTCTTGGCAGTTCTGGGCCATGGTGATTTTTCATTTGAATTTGCTTTTCATTTGAATTTGCTTTTGAATTGATTTTTATTTTCATTTGAATTTACTTTGGAATTGATTTTTATTTCATTTGAATTTGCTTTGGAATTGATTTTTATTTTCTTTTGAATTCGTTTTGGAATTGATTTTTATTTTCATTTGAATTCGCTTTGGAATTGATTTTTATTTTCATTTGAATTTGCTTTGGAATTGATTTTTATTTTCTTTTGAATTCGCTTTGGAATTGATTTTTATTTTATTTTATTTCAATTTTAATTCTTCTAAAATAGTTAATTAAAAATAAAAAATAAAAAAATAATAATAAAATAAATAAAAAATTACGAAATATAGCAATATTTATGTAAATTGCTTATGGCAGCTATGGGCCACCATAGTTAACCAATCACAGGGCAGAACGGGAACAATACATTCCAACAGTTTTTAATTGAGCCAATCCGATGTCGAGTACAGGACAATGAAATTGCAACTTGTTCGTTCGCGATGAATGCAGATGAATGAAATTTTGTGTGGTTCTACAGTGTGGCTTTTCGATTTCAACCCTTTTATCTTTGACTAGGTTTAGCAGTACGATTTGGAAGGAAAATATATGCGAATTATTTCATTATTACAGTTATTTCTGATCGCATGAGAAAGAAGCCAACTCAGTGCAAACAGATCAGACACAGAGTCGCTTCGATCTTTCCTAGAAAATTCGGGACTTTTCCCTACTAAAATGAACAGTCAGGTCTTTTCTCGGAAAGATCGAAGCGATTTTACTAGCACTGAGTTGGCTTCATTCTCAGTAATTTTTCCGAAAGGATTCGAAACAGTTTTGAAAGTTCAACGCAAATCAGACAATACTCATGCGATCACTGAGAAATAACTGTTAGTAATAAAATGAGGATTCGCCGTTACAAAACGTGATTCAAACTCTGCGGCAAAATATTCTACTCCGGCGGTTGAGTTCTTTCTCGCGACAATTCACTTTGCCAAAACTTCAAATATACGGCATACTGTAAAACAAGGACTGAACTGGATTTGTAATTTGTAAAAGGTGGATTTGTAAAAGGTGGATTTGTAAAAGTTCGATTCTTTTAAACTCCTGATCACACAGTTATATTTACTTTGAAACTTTTAAATTAAAAATAAAGCTTTTCCTATGTTTTACGTAAAATATAGGTGAACCGAGCAAATAATAAACTTTCAACTGTTTCACGACCATTGTTTCTTCTGCCATTTTAGCTCTGTTCATGCAATTCAAGCCAACAAAGTGCTGTTTCCATTCCGTTTATGCTTGCTCCGTGTTTAAGGAAATGATGGGAAAATTAGATATACTGTTGAACAAACGTTCCTTGTTTTTGTATTGATGATTATGATTTGAACGGTAAATTACGAGCCTCGCGACGAAACTAGAATGATAAACAATTACGTTTTAACAAGCTTTTGCAAAAATCTTCTCCACATCAATTTCACGTATATTTTCGGCAAACAAAACAACGCTGTTTTTACTCGAACTCAAGAGCTGCGATCATTATTCATTCGGTACTGAGATACGTCTTCGCAATAGCAAATTCAATAGTCTTGCTTACCAAAGCTGATGACCTTGTTTCTTCAGAGATCTTTCTTTTCCAGAAGCTTGGTTAAAATAAGTTTTAATTTATAAAGAACAATTATTAAAACAACTGTAGTGGCATATATTTACATTGCAAAACTAAGACATTTTTCCCGCGATCTTTCTGTTACCACGATGTCTGGAATCTCTTTGTTTTTAAATTTAAAAATGGTTTTGCGTTGAGAAATTCTTAAACAATCAGCTAATGTGTATGGACAGAGGCACCCAACGAACATTTTTTGTAAAATGCATTATTTTACCCAGATAAATGAAAATAAATGATATAAAAGCATTTCCAGGTGTTCTTCTGCATTGCTGGGGAGAATATATCTGTTCCTCTTTGCCAGCATGACACACGGGGAAATTCCCAGCCAGCTGGATAAAAATTGTCTGTTTCCCAGCCAACAATAATAATAATATTAAAATAATAATAAGTGTAACCAAAAGGGGCATGGGAACTAATTAAACATCGATGGAAAACCTTTCGAATATTGTTTTGTATAATGTACTGCCGTCTCAAACAGTTTGAATATTCGGGAAATTTTATATTCCCTTTTCTCAGGAAATAATGACCGTGTAATCATTACTATTTTCCAGCCTAAAAAATAGACCGAAATATTTTGCCAGCCAGCAAGAATTCGGCTGGGGAACAGATAAAGTGAGGAACAGATTCGTTGGGTGCCCCTGAATATATAGAAGAGTGATGGAAATAGTCTTGTGCCGTGAATTCCTTTCATTTCGTGAATTTCGGACCGAAAATAATTACATTTTAGTGGCTGCAAATTAACCTCTAAAAGCTAAGATTTTACACAAATTTACCAGAAATCAAGACGTTATCTATCTAAGAATAGCTAGCCTTCCACAGTAGCACAAACTACTTAGGGAAATCTATCTTAGAATTTTTCCAGTGTGACTTGTGTATTTTAGCTATCCGCATTTCGTGACACGGAAAGGTAATTTTTGACCTCGGGAGCACTTTCGTTTGGCGCTCTCAAATTTCGTAGTTTCAGTAGCCCAAAAATGTTATTACATATATTTGTAGAAGAAACATTGCTCTTTCATTGGGTTATAGTTTTATAACCTCACGCCATGTACCAATTAGGTTTTTTTACCTCTCAATTTAGGCTTAATTTGCCTTGCCAAAATCGTCAAAATAAGCTAAAACTTTAAAATTTGCTCAAATATTAAGTTTGCTATTAAATTGTTTAAATAACCATTTAACCAATTAACCAATGTGTCTTCTTTTCAATAAACTATACAGTGTTTGGATATTTCCTTTGCCTATTTTTTTAGGAGACGTTTAGTAATGTGTTGTATTCACCCCGTGAAAACTGATGCGAGAGCCGAAAACCGTTATGGGCGCCGTTCGCCCAAAATAAAAATCTGATGGAACTGAAAGTTATTTTTCTAGCAATAGTTCAACTAGACCTATATTCTGGTAAAGTTTGAGGAATTTCGATTTTTTCATTTTGCACGCCTCCGGGCGATAATTACAGAGGGCCGCTCTTAATTATGCAATTACTGAACTGGCAATTTGGCATGAAATATTTTGCCTGAACTGAGCGGGTTTCGATCGAAGAAGACAAACTTACATTCAATTCGCCGCCGTGTATGGATTCTTCCTCGCGTTTCGCGTTTCTGTAAGTCCTCTTCAACTAGCTGTACTGAGAATTCTGAGAATTTGCTTCCTCGTTAGGTTTTTCAGTCATTCTGTCGTTATAAAGCTAAAAAACAATAGCTTTGCAGTTGCAGATGGCAGCGCTTCGAGTCAAATGAATTACTGCCAGCAAGAGAACGGCGCGAACAGTTGAATGGTTCCAGTTCTGATTGGCTGGCTACGCTATTTTCTTGTTTCTGATTGGCTCACAGCAGCAGGCTAAAATATATTTTAGCCCTCAGAATTCTCCATTTTAGCCCGCAAAATACGCCACAATGCCCGATGAAGTTATTATAATGACCAATACCACTATTTCCAGGAAGAGCGCTTAGAAAAGTTGACGTTAGTTTTTTATTCCATCAACTTGGCTTTAATCAAGTTATGTAAATAACTGAACGATCCAAAATATATTTTATTAGTAGAGGTACTCGGCATAAGTACACTGAGTATAATTACAGCCAGCGTTTCAGGAAAATATCAGCCGGAATGATCTTGCCGAGCGACACGAAGTTTAAACACTGAAACGACCGAAATATGTAGAGAGATGATCCCCGAAAGAAGAGAAATTAGTTTTAGGATAATTAAAGAATAATTTCGGAACCGATTAGTTTCCTAGAAACATAACATCTGTTGTGCACTGCACCAACATCACACCAGGCGAAAGTATCATTTGATCGCTGTCAAATGAATAGTCTAAATAAGAAGCATAAGCTGATACTTTACGAGCAAACCCTAAAGATTTTAAAATGTCCCATGATTATATTTCATAATGTTTATATTTCCAATCAATACCAAACACCAAGTTTCCCTTAATACTTAAGGACGGTGCCTCCTAATACCAAAGGATTTTTGCAAGGTTGATGACTATGCGGGAAAAGCAGATCTTAGCAAGGGCTATTGGAATCCAAAAAGAAAATTGGGGGTAACCACGCATTTTCAAGAGATAATCAAGCTTCAATCTGGAAAAAATGATGAAATAGCATTTTCTCGGAAAAAAAAGAAAAATATTTTTTTTTCGCAGATTCCCTTTGAATTTGCCTTGACATACACAAAACCAACAATAACTATAAAAAGCAGTTTAAAATACCTAACAAATGGTAATATAACAACTACTGTTTAAGTGTTTTTTAATTAAAAATCATCGCAACGTAGCTATTATCAACCCTGACAGCTCTCCTCTGGTATACCAAAAATACAGTCTAAATAACTTTTGCACATAACTAAAAATTAATAATATGTTTAATAGGCTTACCGCTTCCATTTTATAACATAAAAAGTAGGGGTCACCACGCGTTTTTGGAAGTTATATGAAGAAAACGACTATATATTTCCCTGCCGAGCTTAGCCTGAAAGAGATTCCGCGATGTTCTGTATGTGCGCGCTCGAGAGCGCGCGCTAATGACGCGAGAAATTATGCGCAGAACGTATGCGCAGTAACAAAAGGAGGCACCGTCCTTAAATATGGAATAAATAAATGTACCAAATGTTTCATTGCTTGCATTTTTGTTGTTTTACATATTCTCCCTACTCAGATTGAGCTAGTCCCTAGTTCACTCCGAATAATAAAATGCAAGCAAAGGACGTACATGAATATACCACAACAAAAGAACAGAGTCGCATTAGTTGACTCCGTGTTCCATACACCGAAATTTTTTTAACGATCGTCTCTTAAACGAATGAGAACATGGAAGACAAGAACTCAAGGTCATTCCGTCCAACCTGAATTGGCGGGGAGCGTAAATGGACGGAATGACGTCACGATTATGCTGCTAGGTTGCTGAGTAGTCTTCAAAATGGCGGCCGCCTTGAAGGCAAATTTCGCGAGGTTATGAGGCTCTTTGGAACAATACAAAAGTTACAAGTATTGAAGGAGAAACCCTGAACAGGAACTACTTCCCTAAATATAGGGCTACCCAGTCATAAATTAATGGTAATATAAACTAATTGCGATTTTGAGACGGCAATACCACATTATATTGGCGGCTAGTTGGGAGAAAATATATTCCGTATTGGGCGGAGTCGCGAAACGACGGAGCCCAATACGGAATATATTTTCTCCCAACGCCGCCAATATAATGTGGTATTGCCGTCTCAAAATCGCAATTAGTTTTGTATCGCGATTCAAACATTTTTGGACAGATTTGAAAGGAAAATTCAGATCAGTTGTTGTTGATTGAAATATAAATTCCCACTATACGCAACGTGTTGTACACGAATACTTGAACGCGAAAGCATTTTTGGTCTCGAAGAAAGTCCGACTTTTTTCGCCGGTAAATTGCTTATGGAAACAAAGGCGATTCAGAATTACGTCCCTTGAAGATTTATAAAGTACCAAATGACAATGAAACGGGAAAATAATCCAATTTTGAACCGAAAAAACTTGTTCAAAAACATCTTACGTGATTGTACGACTTAGCGCGCGCACATCGCGAAAGCAGTTGAAAACGGTAAACAAACTCTTTCAAGAAAGAAATGATTTTTATTACTCACCTTACGCTAACTTTTAGATTGAGGAAGTTGTACCGGCGAATAAAGCCTTCCATAACTGAGCGAATGACCAGAGATACAAGATTGCCGACGATTCATCGAAGCGAAACTTTTGAATTTTGGTGCGTACGTGAGGAACCCAATTCAGTGCCGCGATGTCAATTTGAACTTTGTAACCAATCACAGACCAGAAAAGTGAGACGGCAATACCACGTTATATTGACGCCTCGCTCGCTAAGCAAACTTATAAGCGGATCGCGATACTTAATGGTAGTGAGAAAAAAAATGCGCTTTCTGGAGTGACCCGTTCTCCTTTAAGGCAACTGGAAGTTGATTGCGACGCATTGGATAATCAAGAGCTTTTTTTGATAACACTTTGATGATTCCTCTGGATTTTAGTTCAGGATTTGAGGCAAACAGGCAAAAACACAAAAACAATTGCAAGCTACTATAAACTGTGTAAAATACGTTTGTAGGGCAAAGAAACCCTAACTCGCTAACGCTTCGACTGAAACGATTTGTTTGGAATTTGGATATGTTATTGTCGCAACGGGCCCAGTGAAATAAGTTCCCGATAAGTTTAACTTGCCTGCAAAAAGACATCTGTAATGTTTAACTCTACTTCTGCCTTGGTTTACGTACAAAGGACCAAAATGGTGGTTTCTCAGGAATCAACCAATCACTTGGTAAATCTGCCATTACTGACTTGCTGACCTCGGAGAGCGTTATGCTTTCGGCACGTCAAACAGCTACCAAGCACTCTACGAACAGCAGCCCGTCCCTTGACAATCCAATACTTCTGTCTCAAACTTGTCAGCACGTATTCCTGACCTAGGTGTCCCACGGACTTTTGAACATCCATAATAAGCAACTTGGTGACATGATGCTCGTGAGGTAACAGCAACTGGTGTTTCGACTGGTAATCCAACGTTGCGGAATTCTGAAGCCTTCCACCAACTCTTAAAACACCTTTTTGATCCAGCAGTGGTCTTAATCTGTAGATGGAACCAAACGAGCCGATAACTTTCAATCTATGCTTCTCAGGTTCTTCAGAGCTTGTATTTTGGAGGGCCTTTTAAAATTACTGGTTAGAAGAACGATCAATGCACATACTTAATGATTTGAACTTCTGAAAATCACAGTTCTTGAATTGAGAACCTCCCATGAGGTAATGAATCATTAACATCTTCTTGCAAGCAACTCTTCTTCCGTATGAATTCTCTAAATCGCAGAAGCCAAGCAACACTCTCTTGAGCTTGTACCATGAGGAATACCGTTGGATCAATAGATCCAGTGTGTGCATCTCCTCCTTCTGAGGCATGTGATTGGCTTGGCCTTGCCTTTTAACCTCTAAGTGTTAGTCAGAAATGTTGGGCAATGAATCTGTACACACAGCCATGACGTTTCTCTATCCCACAGGAATTCAGGACCTCTGAACCATCGATCCTTGCAAAGTAATTATTCCACCGTTATTCCTCTGCTGACATCGTCTGCAGAGGATGTTTGTCTGCTTGTATGAGAGGAGATAGCATAAATCCCTTGGAAGGTTTGCCTATCTAATTATATCATACGGAGTCCGTATCTAAAATCTCATTTACGCAGTTTTTAATTTATTTTCACATTGGACAGCTCGTATGCTTGTACAGTATAGGATACTGACGTCCTGCTGTCCACAATGGGAAATAATATCCCTAACAGAAATTCCACAGATCGACTTACGAATTATCATGTAGGAGTTTGCATAAATATTTCCCATCAAAGCACCTTCCCTGAAACTAGCTAGTGTTAGACATTAGACATGTTTGTGTTTCTTTCCTTGAGTGAACAGGGCTCTCAACGAGTCGAAACAACAGGTACTTGATCAGAACATACCCTACCGGACCCAAAAAAAATAGGAGAATATTAATGCTTAAACAAGAATTAAGCCTTGAATCTAAATTTCAGGGAGGTCAAAGGAAAACCCCTAACATGTTTATAGCTAAAACTACTGTTTAATGCTACAATCCTGGCCAAACAAAATACCACCCAGAGACAAATATTTTTTAATTTTGTATTCATTATTACATCTTTAAAGCAATTGTGATAAATATAATGCCTCTTTCACCAAAAACAGAACTATGTGGGCAAGTTTGAAAGCGATTTCTTTATCGAAAAAAAAAAACACCACAATGAACCGAGTCTCAACAGCGATTTACTTTTCTACCACCCAAAATCCACGGTGTAATGGAACATATTTTTCGGTTTATAAACATTGAACATATTTTTCCGAGACATTTGAAACCGAAAAACAACTGAGGCGTTTCGGTTTGCTATTGTTTAATGGGTAACGTCAAACAATACTCACAACATTACTCACTAATATTTTCCGCTTTTACACGCTCTAGCACTAAAAGATTGGCTTCAAAAGTGAAAAGAATGATTAACTATTCTTATAATAATTTTTTGTTTAGATACTCCAAATGGATGGTGAAAGAGATGTCAGTCACCGATTTGAAAAGGTTACGTGGTTTTTCTTTGGAAAACGTCTCCAAGACAGCTCGTGGTCCTGGACCGTGTGTATTTCAGCGGCCGTTTGCAATTCTGTTAGTCTTGGCTTTACTCTCAGCTTTGGCGTTCTTTTTCCTGTGCTGATGAAATACTTTAACGCGACAAGACAAAGTACTGGTATGTCATTAAACTTTGCGGCTATTGAGGTCTATAATCTGATAACTTTAAGTGTAGTGACTCTTGAGACTAAGAACCATGGTCGGCCAGTGGGGTAGTGGTATACCAATAAAGGTAACTTAAAAATGCTACCCGATAGAAAAGTATAGTATATTTTTACCCAAAATTAGACGTTAATACCATAAAACCTATAGTTTAGCGTAAAAATAATGTATACTCAATCTAAAAAACCCTGTGTATAACGTATACTCCAAATCCCTGCTTGATCCTGGCGAAAATCACCACGACATGACGAAACTTGCGACCCAACGTATCTTGACTTTGTAATGGGGAAAAAATTGATGATCCTTACACCAAGGACTGTACATTACTCTGATTTGATGCAAATTTCTTTTAATAAGTTGTATCTCTTTTTCTGTAAATTAAAGGTTAATTCAGTAATAAGGATGATCCAAATTTTCTACAAATACTGTTCTCGACTGCGTGCATCTTTACGGTCTCGGCTAAAACACAGTTACCTAAAACCGTACTTCTAATGCTTTGAAAAACAGTTTATTTTATGTGCCGGTTGTGTTATACTTGGCTCTTACTGCAGTTACGGTAATAACTGAATAATAATCATCGGAATCACAACTTGGATTAGTCCACGTTGTAACTACCCGAAAGTAGCGACCCACTAAAAGTAGATATAGGAAAAGGATGCTAAATTTCTTACCTTCGGCTTTCTTGACATAGACGTTGACATAGGCAAAGCATAGCATAGCATATGCATGTCGATGACCATGGTCAAGAACAAGAGCATTTTTTATTCCCCACTGAACAAACCATTCAGTCAAATGTCTCAATGAATGAAAATAGCTACTGAAAGGTTTCGTATCCCACAATGAAATCCATTTACAAAATGGCGAGCAAACCTCAAGTCAATGGCAGTCAACGACTCCTCCCTTCATTTCCCCACGCCTCCTTTTCCCTCCCCTCCCCTACTTTTCCCTTTCCTCCATCCCTCCCCTCCCGTCATGTTAGTCCGAGGGTTAATGGAAATAAGCAGTACGAATTAAGGTAAGGGAAATAGCTAAAACGTTTAGTAAATGACTTTTTTCTCTCTGATTTGTCCATTGTAGCCTGGGTTGGCTCAGGTGGTTTGGGCATGACATGGTTACTAAGTCCGCTGGCTGGTTATCTATGTGATCGCTTTGGTTGTCGCATCACATGTTTCTTGGGAGGCATACTATGCATTGTTGGCTTGGTGACGACGTCCTTCACCCACAGCCTCGCTGTGATGTATTTCACTTACAGCATGGTGTACGGCTTGGGGCATGTTTTGTTTATAACTCCATCTACCTGGTAATTGAGAAGTATTTCAAACAGAAACTCCCTGTAGCTACTGGCATTACCGCATTAGGAGCGAGCATTGGTGTCCTTTATAATGCACCGTTGCTTCAAGTTCTCTTGGACTCATTTGAATGGAGAAACGCATTAAGAATAATGGCAGCATCTTTCACCCTTGTTTGTCTCTTAAGCTTGACGTTTATCCCGAACGTAGAAGAAACAACGATAACTGTAGTGGATTTGAATCTGGAGACAAACAACAGAGATGACGAAGTCAAGAGTGGAATCTGTTTTTACTGCAGTGTGTGGACCTTTCCTGTATACACTTTTGTAACTATATCTTTGATGTTTGGAAGTTTTGGAATGTACATTCCTTACATCAATCTGGTTAGTACGTGCGTAAATACAGCAGTTTCAATTGCAATACAGAAAACTTCCTATGAAAGCAAGTTATAGTAAACATGAAGCCCGGGTCTAGACGTTTTACTGATATTTGGAGGAAATTGTCCAAAGTAAATTTCTTGAAAGCCATGCTTTATTTTTTATAACGTATTTTGAGAATGGTGGATTATATATTCCTATTTATTTAATTAATTATTCATTTATTATTTTAGCAATTTTTATTGTATTATGGAGGACCTTCCAGAAAACCGCTTCTAGTTATTGGAAGCATTCCTCCGAAAATATTATTTATTATTATTATTTATTTTGTGCCACAATTGCAAGAGTACATAGCTGCATTTCGCGCCTGAAAGGTTTACAGCACGAATGTCGCTAAAGGCCGATTTAGACGGTACGATTTTGTCGCATGCGACATGCTTACGGCAAGCTTACGACACGAATTGTGTCGTGTAAATCAAACCAACGATTATCGTGTACGACACGAAAAAAATGTCGTAGGATTTGAAAACATGTTTTAAAACCCTACGACATGTCGTAGCTACAAACAATGTTAAAGATGAAAGTCGTATACGATTTTTACATGACGCGAGTAGCGCGCGCTACAAAAGTCGAATGCGACAAAATCGTACCGTCTAAATTGGCTAAGGATGGAGCCAAATTGGAAATGGTCAAAATAAAGTTTCCTTCATATTTTGTGTGTAGTTAGCCTTTGGGGTGGGAACATTCATGATGATATTTTTTTCACTCCCTGCACTAACCTAGACTTGGGATCTGGTTAAAATTCTGCTGACATCCTGGTATAATATCATCATCCTTCCACTATCTGGGCATAACGAAAGCATCGATGAATTATAATATTCGGCGTGATTCCTCGTTGCCTCTGAGATGGTTCTTGAAGTTACTACTTAAATGGTATGTAAAACATCAATTGTTTATTATAAGTTTTATTTCTGTGGTTTAATGGACTACACAACTCAGTTTTATATTTTTTGGCGGGTAACTTGAGTGGTATTATTTGCATAAATTAACAGTTTCACCAGTGGATGTGCTATTCAAAACATTTTTTTTTTCTGAATTTGCTTTTAAGCATTACATTTAAAAATATAAGCTGTAAAGAGAAACAGTGTAGTGGTAAGTTGCTACAAATAGTATTATTTAAGCCCCAGAAAGTGGGCATTGAAAACGACGGAAAATTAACATTTTGCCGTGGGTATGAATTGTAAATTATGTGTTCTGCAAAAAATAATTGAATGCCCGCAGACTTTTCAGTACCAAAAGATGCACAAAGGACGAAATATTCATTTCCAACTTCAAATTTGATCAAAATATGAATACCAGTTTGATTTTATTTTAGCTAAAGATGTCTCATTTTCAGTTTTTTAAAAAGGCGGTTCCCCTCTTACAAAGAACAGGGGGCCAGGGGGCCCCCAGGGGGCAAACTAAAAATCCATTGCCAGTTTTGTAGAGTTACTTACTTAGGCCCGTCGCTCCAAGAGGAGCATAGGCCATCAACAACAGCTCGCCAGCGAACACGAGCTTGGGCTGTTCTCTCAACATCTTTTCAGAGTTTTGTAGAGTGGAAGGACCAGGATGTCAGCAGAATTTTAACCAGTCTTTTGCATTTTGAGAGAATTAGTTAACAAAATCTCAGTTTTCAGGGTTAAAAATACCTCAAAAAATACATTTTTTGGCATGAACTCCCCCCTGATCCCAAGTCTAGGTTAGTGCAGGAAGTGAAAACAAATATCATCATGAATGTTACCACCCCAAAGGCTAACTACACACAAAATATGAAGGAAACTTTATTTTGACCATTTCCAATTTGGCTCCATCCTTAGCGACATTCGTTCTTAACTTCTTGATTAAAGCTGTTCCAAAAATTGTTTTTAAATATTGAATATTGAGATAAAAATTACGCGTGCAGGTGGGTACAATGCAATGTTGCAATTCGGTCCAATTTAAAAAGAAATAGGTAAAAATACAGATCGATTCGTTCGCTTCAAAATGCTGTTGTTTTTGTCTAAAGGGTTGACCGTTAAATAACTATAAACTGAAAGTGAAGTATAGCCTACCAAGTTATTAATTATTTGCTCTTACGACAGGTGAAGTACTGTGAAGATCTTGGAATCACAGCACAGGAAGCTTCTCGACTGTTTATCTTCATCGGCCTTGCCTCGTCTATTGCAAGGCTAATATCAGGAAGAGTGTGTAACGATCCAAGAGTGAATCCAGTTTTCGTTTATCAGTCATCCTTGCTTCTTGCTGGTGTTTCAGCTTTCCTGCTGCCTTTTGCAACAAAATATTGGGCATTGGTCGTATTCAGCATCGCTTATGGTTTAAGTGATGGAATATTCATAACATTAAGGGTTCTTATTTTATTGTCATGTGTGGATAACACGAGAGTGACCGCGTCCTTCTGTATCCAAAACACACTTTATGCTTTATTAGCGGCTACTGGGGGACCTATTGCTGGTAAGTTATTCATGACGACTTTTATGAATTGTTAATGGAGTAAATTGTACTGTTTTTCTTTGAATTTAGAAATTATGTAATAGTGTTGTAAGCGTTTAAAATACAATATTATTCATCGTGTCGACGTGGCATGACACAGCAATTTTTCAACAAAAGAAACATGTTCTGTACACGTGCTATAAGTTATTTTTAACCTTTACCATTCATTTAGCCTGCGTGCAGACGTCCCCTATTTCCTTGCATCACGCGGGAAAGGGTCGTATGCGAAGCCGCGTTCCAAATCGTGTTCCACTACCCTTCTGTTTCTCCAGAATTCGGGGACCGCACTCTGATTGGTTGCTTGACAGTAAGCATTGTTTAGAATCAACTCTGATTGGCTATTGCCCGAAATACTCGAAATTTAAGCTGCATGAATTCAACAGGGATGTCGTGTGATTGTGTGTTGTGTTTTCCACCAATCGTGAATCATAACGACCAACAAATCTTAATCAAGGTCGCGGAGAATTTAAAGATTATGAAGAAATCCTTTCTCTGCAGTTTGCGGTTCACTTAACATCGCCGTACATCTGTTAGCCTGCGAGCAAGCTCTCTTGGCGTTTTGTGGGGGGCGTGGAGAAGAGCGAGAGGAAAGAGAGCTTGCACGGATCTCTCAGAGTTTTGAATATCCACGCTCAAAAAATCGACGCAAAATGCTGATTAGTGGAGATTAATTAATTGATTACTCATGCAGAAAAAATTAGTTCAGGTATTTTTGGAACTAAACTTGGCGCACGTAATAAATAATTTTTCTGTTCAGCACTTTCAAAATGCTTTCCAAAGAGACTTCTTTCGAGTCAAACGGTGCGGTATAGTTCCGGAGAAAAGGCATTTTTCGTCGCACACATGCCAGATCTGGTAAATATTACACATCGTAATTAAACTGATGAAAAAACATGCACCAGGATTTTCGGAGCGAAATTCCTAACAAACGGGAAACAAATATTCTAGCTGTACTGCGCTTTGAAAAACCTTTCGAAAGAGATCTTTTTCGATTCGATCCGTTTTGTACTTTCCGAGAAACGACTTCCGAGCGTGTTTAGAATACAAAACCACGGCGCTACTAGAAAATTGATACCACAATGAAGTTCCAATTAATATTACATTTTGTTTCCGGTTTGCGCTAATTGGCCACATTTTTACAGCTCAAACAGCGGGAAGCGGCGGAGTGTTTTAAGAGGCGGCATTCAAAATTCTGAGGGGTCCGTACAAGCTCTCTTTTCTCCTCTCCCTCTCCTACCCACCCAGCGCCAAGAGAGCTTGCTCGCAGGCTATACATCTTTAAACAATGACCCAATTCGTTGGAAAGCTACGGAAGCGATAACTTGCAAAAAATCGAAGAGGAACTTTTAAATGACTACAGTTCTACAGCTTGCAGGGCAGGACTGACAGTTACTGTAAAGAAGAAGGTCCAAGTTTCTGATCCCCCTAAAAAACTCAGGAGAGGATTCAGAATTTCTGATCCTCCTAAAGAGCAAATTAGCTACATAAACTTGTTAAACCATTTTTTTTTTTTTTTCTTTCAGACTCAAAAATCAGGGAAATCATAATATCAATCTGTAGTTGAAACTTAATATAAAAAGCTAAAATCTGTATCTAAATTCCCAGTAAAATATATTCACGCCGTGATCACAGTATAGCCTGTACCGTAGTCATCACGTAACCATGGTAACACAGTGGTCTTAATTAAAACTACGACCAAAATAACAGCAGCGAACAAGACTATAAAGGTAGCGATCAATGAGCAAGAAAATAACTTGTGTATTCGATGATAATTTGGTCTAGCTTTGCAGCAAATCAATAGTCTTATAAGCCTACAAAAACAGTAAAACAATTAATGGTACCTTGAAAACAAACAAAGTTTTTATTTTCACAACACACAAATGTTCTCATCAACTTTCAGTAAAAACTGTTGGCAGTACGAGTAAAACCCGAACAAATAAATCGACGACTGCTTATATAAAAATAGGTCCACACTGTGGACATGTGTTGGTTTACACAGAGATAAAACAAAAATCATTCATGAATCAATGACCAAGATTTTTGATTTCCATTTACTGTAATTCCGTTTTTGAATTTAGGTAATTATGCAAACAATACCACTTACACAAAATAATGGGGGTAAAATAAAAATAAGCAAAGTTTACTTGTACATGTAATACAAATTTTGAATATTGTTACGGTGAACTGAGACTTCTTTTTGACCAGTGAGTCCTGATTTGAATCCTTGTCAATGGCACCGAATTGCACTGAAGTTATTACAAGTTTGCAACAAAATAATATTAGAGCAATGTTTACAGTGGAATGACAATACTTGAGTTGTTTCGATACAGTTTTTCGGGTGCCATACCAACTGTTTAATTTCAACCAGCTTTTTAGCAGACTTTCCTCAGTCGGATCGATTTGAAATTTACACCAATAAGTAGTCTTACATTGAAGTTTGCTATGATGTACGTTTTAGTGAAATCAATATTTCCATGGCAACGATAAACAGAAAACCTTGAAATCAGTTAAACTTAAATTCTGCACGATCCAGACGTCATCAAGAAAAGCCAATACCAACATCTTAAACTATGGTATATGGGAAATAAAATATACGAGAATAAAAAAATTCTGTACGTTTGACTTCGAATAAAATGGAAAAACATTTCAAACCTTAATTTTTGCATAATAATAGTAAATGGACCGAAAGATACATACTATTTTGATAAAATTACTTCGGAATTAGCCCAAATGTGCCTTGAACT
This sequence comes from Desmophyllum pertusum, assembly GCA_029204205.1. NCBI lineage: Eukaryota > Metazoa > Cnidaria > Anthozoa > Scleractinia > Caryophylliidae > Desmophyllum > Desmophyllum pertusum. The sequence goes on from MU827365.1 coordinate 47,717, forward strand.
CATGTTTTGACACCATGAAAGTTTTGTTGATTTTCATTTTTGCGATCCCGAGAACGAGCACTTTTCCAAAGGTCACTCCCATTATATTTTTCGGGTAATTTTCGACTTTGAGCGCTTTTGCGAAAATCTTAAAAACGGCTCGATAGATTTTTTTTAAACTTTCCCCTCGCATGCTTGATAATGTTAATAGTTGTATGCCAAAGTTTATTAGCATTGATTGAATACAACACTTTTAAATTCAAAAGTTATGCGCTGTTTTCTCGTGGCATACCGTGAATATCCCACTCGTGATTTGATTTTATACTCACTCGCCTAAAGGCTCGTGTGTATTATACTGAAAAAACAAGTCACTCGTGGGATATTTCATGGTATGCCACGAGAAAACATTGCATAGCTAATATGAATACACGTGATCTAGAACACCACTTGGCTATTTTTTCTCCCTATTCCCTCAGTCAAAGCATGAAAATAAAATTTCGGGAGAATTGTCGTATTGTGAGGTTTGACGGTTGTGTTGTGGTGATACTTATGCTTACATCTCTCATAACGACATACGTACAAGCAAACAAAACTGACTATTTGTTCTTCTTGTGTAGCTGCTATCCTCACCAGCTAATTATTACACTAGTCGTTTGGCTCTTGTGAAAACCAAAAAACCTGGTTATGTCAGTGAGTATTTATTAAAAAGTCAGAAGTATTGTATCCTTATAAATTCAACGACATACCCAATTGGTCACTTTTTTAAATGAGTTTTTGTTCTGTTGCTCTCCACAGGTCTAATGGCAGATCAAACGGGGAATTACAATAATTCATTCTACATGACTGGCGGAGTTGTGATGGTGGCATTTTTCATTCCGTTTGGTTTGATCTTTATCAATCGAGGGAAGAACAGGGATCCGACAGATGAAGAAGAAGCGCGGAAGGTGGAAGCAGCAGGCGCGACTCCACAAACTGACATGCGGTAATGTGCGGCAGTCGTGAAAGAATGTACAACTTAGTTTGTGGGGGGGGGGGGGGGGGACACGGGAATAAAGCGTGCGAGAAGTCAAGGGGAACCCAAGGTGGCGGGAGAACCAGGAGAAATAGGGAAAAAATCGCAAAGAGGCGGAAGCCAATAAGGAAGGGGCGGGAACCAGGAGTAAAATGCACGGGAAGCAACAACAATGAGCTTTATTTGCCTGACCATAAATTCGTACAGTACTGCAAAAGCATATTAACAACAAAAAAATAACATTTTTTGTTGCGTAAATCAAAGCACGATAAGATGAACTTGATCATTTTGATATAATTAGAGGAATTCATTAATTCTTTGGTTGTTTCTATAGGAGATAATTGTTTGATATTTGGTCCTGATACTCAAGACGTCTATTTTCCTGTAAAACCCATACCTTAGAATTGAGTATTTAGGACAGTAGAAAAGGAAGTAAATTTCATCATCAATTCGATTAGATCCACAAGTAATTCAGTCTATTATCCCTTGGGGTTTGATCATATCTACCAATTTCAATCATTAATTTGTGATTGCCGATTCGAAATTTCACTAAGGCTTTCCTTTCATTCATTTTCCTTGTAAGGTCTACATAATAAGAAGGCGTATATTTGTTCTTAAAGATTTTATAAAATTCTAGTTTCGTGGAGTGCTGAAGAGTATGTTGGTAATGTAGGATGTATTTTTATTGAGTTTTTATTGAGTAATGAGTATGGTAGATTATTAATTGTAAAGCAATAAAAATCAAGGGATGAAACGTTTCATACATTTATTTATTCTATATTTTTAAGTATTAAGGGAAACTTAGTTTTTGGTGTTGGAAATATAATATATTGAGATATGTATGGGATATAATCGTGGGACATTTTGAAAACAAGGTTTGCTCGTAACTTATACTTCTTGCTTGGAATGTTTATTAAATAGTGATCAAATGGTACTTTCTCCTGGTATGATTTTGGTACAAAGAATATGTTATGTTTCAAGGAAACTAATCTTTGCGAAAATTATGTGTTAATTGGTTTGCTTCTACCGCAATAGAATATGTTTATCCTAAAACTAATTTCATTACTTTCTTTCTGAAAATTACTTATTTTGTATTTTCGACCATTTTTAGTGTAAAAGATTCGTATTTCTGGCTAAGATCATACCAGTGGATATTTTCGTAAAACTCAACCTTATCTGTCTTGCACTGAGCATCATTACTAGCCAAATATATTTCAGGTCGTTCAACTGTGTTTACCATTGTCTTGAATAAATCATAAAAACAAGGCGCTCTAGGCGCTCTTCTTGGAAATAGTAGTTTTGGTTAGTACAACTTGCTTCCATTCAACTGTCTTAATTTTCAGTAAAACTATGCCGATTTAAGCAATTTGTAGTCTGGTTGTTTAATTACTTTGGGATTTTATTCACACTTCACACAAATGTACTATATTTAAGCAATTTGTAGTCCGGCTGTTTATTACTTTTGGATCTTATTCACACTTCACACAACTCTCTTTTAATAAACAAAAAGGATATATATCAAACGGAATGATGACTCAGTGGAATATGCTTCAACTCGTAGACACGCCGTAGCTAATGATATGGAAAAGGTTGAACTAAACTTAACTAATCATTTATGATGAAGAAACACCTTATATTTTTTACGTTACGTAACAACTTTCAAATTGTATGTTTACTTTTACCTTCTCTGTAAATGTCTAACTTTGCTGTCAGAAAACAACCTTGTAGTTTTTATATTTCTCCCGTAGTTTTGTTTTGGCTGAGTAAAACGAACTCGAACCTTCAGGAAGCTTTGTGTTAATCTCCCCTTCTGAAATTTATTTCTAACCAATCACTTTAAGGCTTACGTTAGCCTACATAACTGTTTGATATGATTTTGACATAGATTGACAGTTAATTCTCAGCCTCAATAAAAGCTACGCGAGAAAAGTTTCAAGCAAACTTAAGATTGTAAGCTAAGCCTATGAGGATGACTTGCCAAATTTCAATCCATTTCGAACATTAGAAGTAATTGTTTTGGACTTTTATTTCCGAGAATTTACGGCCGCCATTACTTGACCTTGTTCCAAGGCTTGGTTGCGAATTAGAGAAAATGACGTCAGATACTCAAAAATACCTCACGGGCTGAAATTATAATAACAATAAGTATAGAAAATTGCATGAAGAGCAACAAAAACTTTGGACTTTTTCTTCCTGCAATTTTCTATACTTGTTGTTATTATAATTTCAACCCGTGAGGTATTTTTGAGTATCTGACGTCATTTTCTCTAATTCGCAACCAAGCCTTGGAACAAGGTCAAGTAATGGCGGCCGTAAATTCTCGAAAATAAAAGTTAAAAAAAAAATGACTTCTAATGCTCGTAATGGATTGAAATTTGGCAAGATATATAAGAAAGTCATATTGTACACGAAAATGTAAAAATGAATATCAACAATTTGATCGTAGTGGCACTTTAATAATTGTATTAAAAAGTTTGTGATATATGGGCATCATATCGTCAATGCTAGCTTTGACCATTTCGTTTTTTATTTTGTCTTGTTATTCTTCAATCTTTTTGTGGCTATACGTATTTCATTTTCGGTAATTACATAATCTAAGGAGTGCAACTGTTCTTTCCGACACTCCTGTTGTTGAAACTCATTAATTATTGTCAGGCGCGGATCCAGACCGGCCTACAACGTTTTTACGAAAATCGGTCAAAATTTCGAAATGACTCAAAATCAATTTTAGAGAGTGAAAATCTAAAACCTGACCTTTGCGGGAAAACATGCCTCCGGACTTCCATAGATTCGGCGCTCAGACTCTAGTAAACCGGTCAAGTTTTTCCTGGATCCTCACCTGATTGTTTGCTGTGTAGAGTTAAAAGGTTTATTTAAGTGAAGTGATGAGCGGAAATGATGAAGCCAGTTATCTTCTGATAAACACCGTTATAAGCATGTTTTCTACTTTATCAAGACTAACAAGTGCTTTGTTAACATCTTGGATCGGAGTGTCGTCATCTATGTATTAAATTCAAAGATATTCTACGCTCGGCAGATCTTCAAATGATTTGGACATCTGCCGAGCGTAGGGTATATATCATCCTCGGAGACCCAGGGGTAGTTAGTCGGGCGCGAAGAAAGTTTATAATCGGCAAAAGTCGGGGCGGCGAAAGTTCAAAGTAGCTGTGAAATAACCCCTGGGTACCGACTCTTATCGCACTACTTCCAGAAACATTTGAATACATGGTCTCTGATTGGGCAGAAAATTTCTGGCATTGTATTTTTCTGCCCAATCGACGAGCTCCATCTATTGCGCCACTTTCGTGCCTTTGCCATTGCTGGACAAGCCACATCCCCACGCATCGGGTGACTCCAGATAACAATGCTTTCTTGATTAACCATTGTGTTTTTCTCTGAGAATAACAAATTTGCATTTTGAAGCACGTGTTGCCATATATTTGATTCAAATTTACTGCGGCCTCCAGCACTGTGCGCAAGTATAATATGGTTTACGTCACCAAAACTGGATTTACAATAACTATGGAAACCGTACGCGTGCGCTTAGAATTAATCTTTACACTGTAAAAGATATGATATCTTTCACATGTGAAGATATCGATAACGTCACGTTTGTTGACGAGTCTGCCATGTTTCACTGAATGCTGAATGAGCCAAATTTTGTCGATATAAGTCGAAACATCTTCGGATCTTCCTCGGCTATCTTCGACAATCTTCGGAAAATGTCCGTATGACCTTCGGGAAATTGTCGCAAAATTGTCGGAAATCTTTAATACATTTGGTCTAATTCAAAATATATAGACCGAATGCAAAAATGGCTGCCAATTTAAATTTCTTTTGTATGCATTTAAATTGGCCTCACTAACCTCGTTCTAGAGTAAAAATTATTTTGAATTATCAACTCAAAAACGAGGTTAGTGAGGCTAATTTAAATACATACAAAATAATTTTAAAATTGGCAGCCATTTTTGCATTGGGTCTATTCAGCTGTTGCTTCAGGACGTTCGCGCCCAAAATCTTCCCACGTTCAGATTTGTTTAAACTTTTGCTACAGTTAGATAATGACTCTCTCATATCAGAAAGGCAAAACAATTGGGGTCACCGTACTCGTTTCGGAGATAAAGCGTATTTAAGAGTGACTTCCTGTAAAAGTCGACCAAACGGTGGCACAAGTCAAAAAATCGAATTCGCTCATATTTTGCTCATAGATAGGCCCTAGTCAGAAACTAAACGGACTGTAGTTAGTTTTTGAAAATACAGCTTTTTTCGGTAAAAATATGCGAAAAACCATTTTGCCCCGATTGGGCCCAAAATCGACTTCCGGTTAGACAGAATTTTCGGAAAATTTGATCGCTTCGCGCACCATTCTACAGCTATTTTTGAATCTTTAAATAGCATTTATATCCTGTCTAGGTCTTCATTGTTCGATTGAATGAAAAATAAACTAAATCTAACTTAGTTTTGAGCCCGAAACAAGATCAAAATCATAGGCTAAATTTGCGAACTTGTTGCAAAGTAATTTATGCAGAGAAAATATTGACCATTTTATCTATGTGCGATAACTTAAAATTTCGTAAAAACGTTTTCTATGGGTTAATTATACGTTCATCTGATAGGATATGTAAAAAAATATCTGGGTAAATGATTAAGTGGCCCGCTTTGGCCCTTGTTTATCACTTATTTTGCCGAAAATATGCCGTTTCATGTGTAAACAATGGCGTGACAGGGCCGGTCGCAATCCGAATACTCGATAATAATCACTTTAACATAGCTATAGGGAAACGCATAAATATAGCTGATCATTAAATCGGAACCTAAAGAACATCTCTTATTGACTTTTTTTATTCTACTATTAGTATATTTGCATTTTGAAACCACAAGTACGTTTTATGACCTAAACTATGCCGGTTTGTTTCTCTTCAAACTTTGCAAGTTTGAAACACTATCATATTTTGTTCATTCTTCAAACACTATAAATGTATCGCCCTCTTGGTAAACTATAGAACTTTCAGGTAAAGATCAAATGAGTAAATTATGTCCTTGAATTATTGACCATTATTCTCGCTGCAGCATGTTCGACATAGCTAGAGCATTGCGTGACTCTGTTATCGTGCGACGGGAATAAATATTTTTTTTAATGTTCAAATAGCTAAGTTTATTACTTTCGCTGATTACCACTAATTACAAATGGTTGAGAAGAACAACTAACCAGTTCTCAATGGTTTATTTAATTTTAAATGAGTGATAAATTAATATATGGAGAAATGATCTCTGTTGGTGCGGCCAGTGGTATACAGTATACAATATGCTCAGCCTCGGCAAGAAAACAATGACGAAAGAAGATAATTAACGAAAATGACGGCGAAAATTATTGTTGTTTCAATAATGCTACATGTATACAAAAATTATTAAAATAGCACTTTCGTTGTTTGATGAATCCAGTGTTATTTTAATTATTTATTTTTGTATCAGTTTCTAGCTCATAACATTGGGCACCTCCGGTTCCGCTACTGCTGGTTTTCGTTTTCATAGCGACAGCACCGTGGGTTTGGGAGTCCAAAATATCCCAGTAACTATATAGAGGGTCCTGATGGATTCTCAGCTACAAATTAGAATTTGGGAAATCCTCAGTTATCAGTTAAAATTTTTGCTGTTTCTCAGCTATCAGTTTTGACCGATCTCAGTTGATAATGACTCGGTCGAGCCTCGACATTCTTCGGAAGTCCTCGTATAATCCTTAGAAATCTTACGTTGATTTTCGGAAATCTCTGAAAGACCGGAATTATTAATTTAGGAACGCTTAGACATCTTCGGGTGATCTTCATGCAATTGCCAATTTACGTAAATGTATTATTTATCCCCAAAAGCTCAATAAGATGTTTCAGTTTAGGTGCGCCGTGAAATACTTCGCTGCTTCGCAGTTCACACATGTGTCGTGTTGTAAGACTACTGAACTGGAGACATCGTGACGCATATCATCTCGGACGTGCAAAATTTGCACTCTGGGATGCTAAAATGTTCAGTAACTGTTCACTCATTTCTCAGGATCAGTTTGATTTGACAACTGTTTGATGTTGCCATGACAACCGCGTGTTTTGACAGGCAGGTTTATCGGCCCAATTATTGAATTTTTGAAGTTTTATCAAGATAATATGAAGGGTATCAAGGGTATTCTCTTGGTTTTATTCATCAGCAACTAATCAACTATTAGTTGATTTACCGATTTACTGGCTTGTTTCTGACGTCACGAGATAGAAGATGGTGTACTTCATGACGTAAGTTTATTAAACGTAGACGTCATAATTAACAGCAAAACCACGCACATTATGTTGTAAAGCAAGCTATAGGCTCTCTACTAAAGGCATAAGGCTTTCAAGGAGTCTTATGGAATTCAATCAACTCTCCTCCCCCTGTACAGTCATGGGTGTATAATTTGGGTGAGGGTAGGATGTAACGTTCGAGGGTTGGAATATTTTGCAACTCTCATTTTTTGGGACACCTGAGATGGGGTCAAGCTTCTTTCCAGTTTGTTTTTCTTCATTACAGTAGGTGATCCTTTTGAATCAAATTGAACCTTGTTTTTCGAACGAAAGAACTCTTGAGAGCCCAACCCGCATGGACAAAGGAGGAAATGTAACATCGTAGCTGGTTTTCGTTCTCAAGTATTCCACGTCACATTTTCAAGCACATATATATAGCCATATTTCTCTCAGTGTATCTCATGTTCCAGGGCACGTCAACTAGTGCTTACCACACGGTGTTGCTCAATACTGAAATACCTTCAAATATTAAGCATTGAAAAAAATGTTGTAAATATACATTTGCAAAAACACAAGTTTGTTTATTTTCCCAAGTAAAAGGGTTAAAAGGGTCAGACTACATTGCCTACCGTACAATACTGTAAAAGGTTTTTTGAAAACTGAAAAATCTGTCCCCTCGGGCGACGGTAAACGGAACAAAGGTGTGGCCTGAACAGCGCTCTCCCCAGGTAGTGTTGTTGCGTTTAGCTTATTCAGTGATAAACTTAACAATTGGTTCATGCTTTAGCGTGCATTATCGTCGAGTTATGATGCACGCGGGAAGTTTGGAGAGCACGATAGAAGCGTAAGAGTTACACGAGGTGATAGCCGAGTGCAACTCTAGCTTCTTGAGTGCTCTCCAAACTTCCCAAGTGCATCATAACTCGATAATGCACAGCTAAAAGCGTGAGCCAATTGTTTTATAACATTTTATTGCGATTAAAACATTTTTTGGACAAATTAAAAGGAAAATTGAGATCATACGCGAGTGTTGTACACCGAACATTGAACGCGAAATTTTGGTTTCGAAGGAAGTCAGCCTTTTTTCACCGGTCAATTGCTTATAAAAAGAAAAGCAATCCACAATTGTCTCAATGAAGTTTTCTAAAGTACTAAACAGCAAAAAAATGGGGAAATAACCCAATTTTGAAGCGAAATTTAAGCTTTTAAGGGGGGAGAACCTTAACTACAAGGAACCACAAAAATGTTGCTAAGGAAATCTCTAAACCTCCATAACTTTGGTTCCTGGACTCCAGTGGGCATCAAACGTTGTAGTGTTTGTTCAATTCACGTTCCCTTTAAATATTTCGAACCATGCCCATATTTGGTGTGTCACGTGACCAAAATGAAAAATGTCTAAAAACTCGGAAGGATTTGATCGTTTTCAAATTATTACTTTAGAATATGCTGAAGAACGTCAATATCGACAACTTGTAGCATGCGTTTGATGAAATGTACAATATTTCGGAAGTTATAAAGCTTTAAGAGTTTTAAAGCTTTATAACTTCCGAAATATTGTACATTTCATCAAACGCATGCTACAAGTTGTCGATATTGACGTTCTTCAGCATATTCTAAAGTAATAATTTGAAAACGATCAAATCCTTCCGAGTTTTTAGACATTTTTCATTTTGGTCACGTGACACACCAAATATGGGCATGGTTCGAAATATTTAAAGGGAACGTGAATTGAACAAACACTACAACGTTTGATGCCCACTTGAGTCCAGGAACCAAAGTTATGGAGGTTTAGAGATTTCCTTAGCAACATTTTTGTGGTTCCTTGTAGTTTTAGGTTCTCCCCCCTTAAAAGCTTATTCAAAAACATCTACGTGATTTTACAACTTCAGAAAACGGTAAACAAACTCTTAACGACAAAAAATGATTTTAATGTACTCACCTTACGCAAACTTTTACATAGAGCAAGTTGTATCGGCGAATAAAACATTCCATTACAGCCATTAATTGAGCAAACGACAAGAGATGAAAGATTTCCGACGATTCATCCAATTAAACTTTTGAATTTTGACGCGTACGTGAGGAACCCAACTCAGTGCCAAGTCTTCAGAACTAAACCAATCACCGGCGCGATACTCTGTGGAAGTGACAGGTCAAGTTTGCTCGCGCCACCAGCGTGCATCGTTGGATTATGATGCACGCGCGCGCTACTGAATTTTACTATGTGGATTTGCTAGCTATGTTATAAATCAACTTGTTCAATTATTCCCTTGTTTCTGCCTCGAGCGTGAGTGCGCAAAACCGCAACGATGACATGCACCATCCGTTGCATTTAGTCGGTAAAGAGCAGAAAAGGTGCGCGGCGCAACCGCGCCTGACTAAAGCGCGAAGACTGGGACGTAGTAACTAGTAATACGGATATTTTGTGAGTTGCCGTTCCAGGGGGTTGTTGTTGTTGTCGTCGTGCCTCTCTGTTAGAGTTATCCCGATATCATTTAGGGTATTGGGTAGTAAGTGGTTTTGTTTTAGAATTGATGCATCTTAGGAGTGAAACTGAATTCGAGTCACACCCATATAGCGTGATTCTGTTATCCTTGAGGGGTTCCTTTCAAAGGAAATTACCCACCGTCACCCACCGACGTCACTATGATACGAGAGAGTCCTCCCCCAAGTTGGTTGCCGTATACGAGCAATGAGCGAAATATATTTATTACTGCAGGAGTTTACTTCAGATACAAACAATGCCGACTTGTTACGCTTAACAATTACATGTAACTGGGAATGTGTTCCCTTTAGAACCCGAACATCGTGTATTGGTCACGCAACGGTTTCCACGGCTCACTCCAACTGCCTTCAAAAACAAAAACTATCTCGGATTGCTCTTATTTTTTAAAGAGTTCACAACTAGGTAGTTTATATTTATAGCCTTGGCTTGTTTTTAGGCTACTTGGACGGAATTCTCAAAATAACTCATGCTATTTAATAGGTTGTTCAACCGCAATCGGGTACGAAAAAATAAAACTGCTAAAAGCGATGCCATCAATTATAATTAAACGAACAAATAAAACAAAAATGGTTCCACTGTTTCTCATTTACCTTTATCTACATATCTTCCTGTGATTAATTGGAAATAACATTTTTTATCAGAGCGAGTCTCCGGTGAATACAGTGTAGCCATGTCACGCCATTGTTTACACATGAAACGGCATATTTTCGGCAAAATAAGTGATAAACAAGGGCCAATGCGAGTCACTTAAAATCATTTACCCAGATATTTTTTTACATATCCTATTAGATGAACGTATAATTAACCCATAGAAAACGTTTTTACGAAATTTTAAGTTATCGCACATAGATAAAATGGTCAATGTTTTCTCTGCATAAATTAGTTTGCAACAAGTTCGCAAATTTAGCCTATGATTTTGATCTTGTTTCGGGCTCAAAACTAAGTTAGATTTAGTTTATTTTTCATTCAATCGAACAATGAAGACCTAGACAGGATATAAATGCTATTTAAAGATTCAAAAATAGCTGTAGTATGGTGCGCGAAGCGATCAAATTTTCCGAAAATTCTGTCTAACCGGAAGTCGATTTTGGGCCCAATCGGGGCAAAATGGTTTTTCGCATATTTTTACCGAAAAAGGCTGTATTTTCAAAAACTAACTACAGTCCGTTTAGTTTCTGACTAGGGCCTATCTATGAGCAAAATATGAGCGAATTCGATTTTTTGACTTGTGCCGCCGAAAGTCGATTTTAGTTGATTTTTACAGGAAGTCGCTCTTAAGACCGTAGTGTCTCTAGAAGCTTTGGTCGTGTAAGGCGATATCGTCATCATTGCTATTAGCAAAAATTATAGTACAATGGAGAACTCTAGATAAGGTGGATATTGTAAATTTTTTGAAGCTATTTTCATTCCTTCGGGTAAAATTAGCCTTACAGAAGGATACTTGTACACCCGCATTCGTAAAACAATTTGATTGCATACATGTGAATATAAAAAGCGAAATAATCAAAACTTCGCACGTTCAGAATTTTTTGTTTTTTTGTTAAAATGGAGAGAATCAGTAAAGGAAGTGATCTATGAAAAGAAAAACAGGGGTCACCGTGCATCCAAGAGATTAAAATCCTCGCCAAGTTATCGAAGCGGCCACCAGTACTATATTTGTCCTGTTTCATTATCTGCGCGTGCGCTTGATGCATGACGTGGCGCGCTCGTGCGGCATGAATAGCGTGCGCAGTAAGGATGCGCACAAACATTGGGTGCAAATGGACACGTGCTATACCACACCCAATTGTTGGTATAAAATTTAAATACAACTTTACAGGATTTTTTGCGAGATTGTAGCCACGAAGTTTAGACAAATAAATTGCCTTTTTCCATCAACCGATACTTTCCTAGAATTTAGGGCGTGGTCAATCACGTGATCTCTTAAAGTTGAGTTCAAAAATATCACATCTAGAGAAAAATGACCAAAACATCAGCAACAAGAGCCATGCCCTATAGTTGGTGAGACCTCCTTTTTTCTCAAAAGATCGTGGAGCGAAGAAAACTTTTGTTGCAAAGGTTACATCAAAAGCGCACAAAAAGAGGATAGTTAGTTATTTTTTCGAGTTAGTGGATATTTACTAGTTAAGCGCGTATACAAATGGGGTTGACAGGCCTACACGACTCTCACGTACGTGGTTTAGCCATTTTTAATGTTTAGCTCTCACGAGTATATCTTTGAGAAACCCACCTCTTTTGTATGATATTAGAGGATGTTCCCTGAATATTTATCCGAGCAATGGTTGGTTTTCTATTAAATTCCAGTTTTTCATTACTTGTAGTACGTGCAGTGGAACCTCTACATTGGGACACCTCTATTAAGGGGACACCTCCATTAAGGGACACTTCTTCGGGTCCCGGGAAAACGCTCATATAAGAGGGACGGGGACACTTTTTGAGTGTCCCGAATACTATTTCAACCTCCATTAAGGGGACAACTAATCTGTTAATGAGTACAAGACTATTATTATTGTTCAAGAAGAGTGCAGTTACATAGTAATATCGCAAATCGAAATTTAGACAGTCCAAAGTTGTTGTTGCAATTTAAAATCATGCATTTGATTGCTGTTCAATTAAATGGTTGCATTCCAAGTCAAGAAAACAGGCTTTTTTTCATTTCGTTTAGGTGGTTAATTATTAACAAGACCCCGCCCTACCTCCACTCAGGGGACACCTCCATTAAGGGGACACTTCTCCTGGTCCCGAGGGTGTCCCCTTAATGGAGGTTCCACTGTATTTGTTTTGCATTGACGGTTGATATTGCGTGACAAAAGGCAATATTCTTTTTTGTTTACTATAGGTTTCTGCCGTCTATCTTTATAGTGTTTGATTTTGACTTCAAATGTTGTTTTGAATGGGGTTTTTTCTGTGAAGTCAGAAGGCCTCTCCTTTGATGAAATCTTTCTTAACTCCTGGTGGGTGACACGAGGAGAAATGCGTGGACTAAATTGTCTCAGTAAGCTTGAAGTACCTGGGTACATCAAGCAATGATTCATTTTTGAATAATTCGCCCTTGTTAACTGGAGCTATCGATCTTAGACTAAGAGTAGCCCCTCATTTTTCTCAGGGATCGAGCGGGCGAGAGCGCGCGAAGCGCGTGGAGTCATCTCCCGCAAGAAGACGCGACGCGAGGCGGCGAGAAAAATGAATCGTCCTATTTCAAGAGGAAAGATTGCGTGACGAGCCCAAAGAACGTCTGCGAGGAGGCTAATTTCACGACGCAGCACTGAGAAGTGTGTAGTCGCGTTTTCGGCATACCTGCCCAGCATACCCTCAGATTTGATCAGTAAAATATTTTGCCAGATTTCTGTTGGTTACAGACTGTAAATATTTTAGACGTCAAATTGTACGAAAATTACTTTACATTTCGAGAAATAGAATTCCCATACAAACACTCACTATATTTTGTGTCAAATGGCGGGGGAAAGAGCCTTCTGGTAGCGGCCTCCTCCTCAGGCGCTTCGCATTTTTCCATTTTCTTCCCAAATAAGAAATAAGAGAGACGTCTGGGTACGAGGCTGCTCTGGTAGCTTCTGGTGACAGGGCTGAATAACGTCTGCGCATGCCCCAAGCGCTTGCCAGGAAACCATAGCAACAACATAGGTAAAATGGCGGGATTTTCAAAAATACGAAACACTACAAAGGTTTTCGCAAAGAATAAGAGTTTGCCTGTAGTAAGCTTTAAAATCTTGCAGTGGATCCGCCTGTTACTGAGTGAAAACATATCTTTTGAACACCAGGGGTTTTTTTCTGAACACTCGCTGAAAAATAGCCACGAAGCGCCCCACGATGTCAGAGTCCGCGAAAATGCAGAAACGAAGCAGTAATGATATACTCAAGTTTTCTCTTATTCCACGGCATTTCAGGGCGAAAAATCTTCGATGTAAACTTTGAAGTGTTCAAATTATTATTTGCAAGGGTAGGAAAAGGAAATATTCCCGTTTTGGAGCAGAAATAAAAGACATTTATCTCTCCTTGCCGTCGTGTTTCAAAACCACACAACAACACGTTCGCGCCAAAAATTTGCTGACGTTATTCAGCCCTGTCGCTTCTGGTATGTATGATTTTAGTGATGGTTGAAAGCTTCACCCAAAAGATCCAGGATTCTAGTTGAATAACAGAGCAGAGAAAGTAGTGTATTCTTTTCTTTGTAACTAACTTCATTAAAGGGCGGGGTAAAGAGAGAGTTCAGGGACTGGACTAGTCAAAAATATGTCAAGTTCTCTGAACCAGCGCGAAAAGCCTCCTCGCGCGGCCTCGCAGCGCGTGGAATCAGATTTCAGCCGACGCGGTTCGGCCTCAAGCCGACCCAGGGTAGTAAAACATTTGTTTGGACGTAACGGCTGAATTACCGTTATTGCATTATAATAAGTTGGACTTTGGAAATTTGAATGAAATAATTAAATATGTTAGTAAGTTTATAATGAAAACATTGATAATTATTTGGGCGAAACACCGTCGTTTTGACTGTAATTGTATTTTTCTCTTTCCCATCTGAGTCATCCATTTCACTGCTAGAATTTTCAGATCCATCGGATCCATACGATGCCAATAATTGCGGTGAACCATATTTTTATATGGACATCTTTTGATTCCTCAAATTACCGCCATTTTGGAATTACACTAGTTACCAGTGCCGCTCCTTCAACTGTATTGTTTTCTTTACCAGTCTCTCGCGTGACAATCATAAAAGCGATCTCTCCGTCCATAAGAAGTCACTGAACGTCTCAGAATTCGATGATTGAATTATATTTCTCTGAGATGTTGTCAGTTTCTGCTAAATCTAGCACCATAAAGCATTTCCCTTAATATTCCACTCTTTTCAAATTTGCGTTAGCTAAAGAATTTCAGACAGGAAGTCGAAAGTGAAAGGTCAGTATACAGTCCAGACTATATCCAGAAAAGACTATACGCGTGACGTAACGAAACCATTGTTCTCAGGCTCAGGTCAAAACATTGAGTCACGTGTCCAAGCCAAAAAAAAACAAAATGGCGGACGAAGGCGATGCGAAAAGCGTAAGTTGTTCTGTCGTTGTCGCGACCTTTTACACAAATTGAGACTTCATCCGTGTTTAAAACTTCAAAAATGTGAATTAAACCTCGTTGAGGATTTCAAAGATCAATTTGCAGAATCCACGCACCTCAAACCCGCTGCCGAAGACGAATGTTGTTGTGTGCAAATTATCGATCTCTGAGCAGTGCAGTGATGAAGTATTTAGCGATTTGTACAAACGAACAGGAATTATGAAAACGCAGGTTAGCGTTTTTTTCTTCACTGGATACTGCACTTTTGGGCAGAGAGGAAAATCGAAACTTGAGATCTTGACACTATAATATATACATGCTATATGAAAGTGCTTCTGTCCGCTGAAACTGATGCCAAAGGAGAGCTGTTTGGGGAAAGAAAGGAACTATAAACTGCGCTGCTGAAATAAATTACGCTGTTGCGTTATGTTGGGGAAACAACAAATACAAGCTTTCAACATTTGAAGTGAATTTTATTCAGTTTAAAAGTATTGTCAGTATTTTGCTTTCTTGCCTGAAGAGTGTATCTGAAAAATGAAAAAAAGATACATTTTAGCTTAATTTGGTAGTAATAATATTGGTTAGTACATGTATTTTTTTATGCTGATACTAATAAATTGAATTTGTTATAGTATATTAATTGATCTATATTGTGTGCACTGAGCAGTTTAAAATCCAGCACACAAGTGGATGAATTTTAGGGCCTGTTTACATCTGACTATGAGCAATCCCTCATTTTTCTCAGGGATAGTCGAGTGGGAGAGCATGTGAGCGTGTGCGAAAATCCCACTCGACTATCCCTAACTTCAATTAAGTTGGACTGTTAGTGTTAGGAATGATACATTTTGATGGCATTTAGTTCACATGTAAGTTAAAAATATACACAAATTATCCCTGCTTAAGCTGGGTTGATCCTGGTGCGACTTTTACATGCAAAAACATAGTCGCCTAGAAGGGTTCCCCAGCTAGGCGGGTTTACAGGACGCTTCTAGGAGGGATACCCCTTCTGGCATGTAAAGAAATAAATAGAAAAACACAATAGACCCCAGTAGCCCTTATAGCCAGGGCACCCTATCTCCGTGTAAGGTGAAGCCATTCGGGGCCAAACTGGCCCGCACTGCTGTTGCTTATCCTGGTTTTGGTAGCATGAAGCCGACTAGGAGTATTACTACTCCACCTGGGTAGGATGTCCAATGCCAGGTTACTCCAACCATTTTTGTTAGGTTGCCCAGGAGTATAAATGGGTACTAGCGAACTGTTATGGTGGAGGGAGGCATGGTGTGCCCAAGAACACAGTGACCCTGGCCAGGGCTTGAACCCGGACTGCTTGATCCGGATTCCATTTCACTAACCATTAGGCAACCACGTCTCCCACCTCTCAAAGTAAAACAGACCCTTAAATTGTGTTTGCTAACTCGACCAAATACCCAATTAACCCAAATCACGTCTTCAGTTGCTTTGTTGATGATGCCGCCGGCCATCATCATTATGCTGAATGGTAACTGTCTATTTCCATCAGTTTAAATCAATTTGAAAAATTACGGGTTTTTTTGTTACAGCTTGTGGGGAATATGTGACCAAAAAGTGGTGGTTTAGGGGCATGATTGTTGTGCCCCTAAC
Source organism: Desmophyllum pertusum (assembly GCA_029204205.1). Taxonomy (NCBI): domain Eukaryota; kingdom Metazoa; phylum Cnidaria; class Anthozoa; order Scleractinia; family Caryophylliidae; genus Desmophyllum; species Desmophyllum pertusum. The sequence continues at coordinate 64,155 of MU827365.1, forward strand.
CACACTGGGGCTTCAAAACAATGCACTGGTTTCCTAAATTAATAGTTGTGGGCCACCAATGCAAGTTTGGGGAATCAAGAAGTACTGTTGTATTCCAATCATTGTTCTAATACCTTCGGCAAATTAAAACCTGAACGAGCGAGAGTCTGTACCAAAGTTTATTCCACAAATGCTACAAAATATAGAGTTCAACTTTTCCCTGCAGTGAAGGTATTAGCTTACATTTCTGCCGGAGACAAAAATTCAGGTTTTGAGTACCGCAAAATGACAAATGCCTAAATTCTCGTACGCAAATACTTCATCCGCGAGTGAAAGCAGAAAATTCGCAACAGATACTCGATTTTCAAAAATGGTCTACCATAAACTGAAATGGTCTACCGTGCCCAGATCTCGAACAAAGATGGAACACGAACAGAAGAATTCAGCAAAATTGTTCATTTCCCTGTCAAAATTCTGTGAAGAGCACAAAATGAAATGAAAGATAGACTTACCGTAATGTACATAATCAAAATGGCGGCCACGCTGTCGCGAAGACGAAACTCAAACGCTTGTAGAACTCTTCAAATACAACCTTTTCGCCCAAGACTTCGCCATGTTGCTCGTTGACTGCATTCCTCTCGAAAACATACAAAGAAGTTCCCGGATGTAAAGGACAAACATCGCAAATGGACTGGGAAACAACGATGTATTTTTCAGCGAATATGTTTTGTGATTTTTTCGTATTTTCTCTGAGAACAATGGTTTCGTTACGTCACGCGTATAGTCTTTTCTGGATATAGTCTGGACTGGTATATTTTGCCCCCCAGATCATGCAGAATGTATTCTATTCCATGGGTGTGTGTATTCCCAGACTGTGTTGTTTCACACCCTTAGTTACCAAGGAATACTACACACGAATGTGTCTCACTCAGTCCAAGGCACAGTCCACTCTGGATAGACCTTATGCGAGAAGATTATCTGACATATTACAGGTTTGTTTTGCCCAGTTTTTTCATGCGTAGTTTGTAATGCATGTTGCAAATGCAAATGCCTAAACTAACATCGTAATCGGGGCTTTCTAGTTTTAGAAAACGAATTCGCGAAGACCGATCATTTCTTTCCTGTTTGTGTGCGTAAGAAATTTTATGCACTCTATACGTACTTGGTCGCACATTTGTATCGTTGTTATACATAGGTTTTATTCCTCGACATCCTGCTATAATACGCGCTGAATAAGGAATATTAATCAGCTTATTTACGTCTTGCAGTTTTAGCAAACGTATAATAACACAGTAAATTTTCATCCACAGCTTTGATTGTTTTTGTAGACATCAACATCCGACCAATATTTGCCATTGAGTCTCGGGAATCGAGTCAAGTTCTCAGTTTACACATGCGATTTTTGGTGCGATTTGTCGCGGCGATTCCAAATCGCCCGTGTAAACCAGCTGCGATTTCATGGCGATTTGAATGCGATTTGTCGCCGCTGTTTCGAACTTCAGTGGAACCTCGATATAACGATGTGCCAAGGGACCGACCAAATTAGATCGTTATATCGGGAGATCGTAATAACGAATTCCCGATATAACGATTTTTCGGGAAAAGAGCCAAAAATATCGTTATATCGGGGTATTGTTAATAATTGATTTGTCATGTACTGTACAAATCCCTATCGTAACAAGCTGTTGACAGACACGTTACAGTCCTTATGCAATGAGAACTAAATTATAAAGGAAAAGTATTGCCCGGGAGTATTGTCATATCTTTTCAAGTGTTAAGCCTCCTTTTTCATCGCGCGATGATTGATTTTATCGTTATATCGGGGTAAATTTTACGTTTGGGCTGCCAGATTGTGATCGTTATATCGGGAATATCGTTATATCGAGTATCGTTATATCGGGAGTTTTCTCCATACATTTACTGTAACATTTGCCGGGCCGTAAAATGTTGATCGTTATACCGGGAACATCGTTATATCGGGTATCGTTATATCGAGGTTCCACTGTTGCTCGAATTTTGATGCGATTTATCGGCGATTTTGTGACTAAGCGATACATCTCCTACAACTCGCCATACAAATCGCCATACAAATCGCCGTGAAATCGCAGGTAGTTTACACTTGCGCGATAAATCGCCGCTAAATCGCATCAAAAATCGCATGTGTATTAAAACGGGCCTTTAGTAATATCACAGTAGTTCATTATCCAAATGTAACTTAACTCGGACATTTCGGTAAACTTAATTCGAGCTGTTTACCTTGCTTCACTTTACATGGATTTAGTATAGTAATTTTACCTCCGATAACTTGAAATCTTCGATAACTCGAACTAAATTCCGAATCCTAGGGCAGCAATTATCCATCAATTCACCATGGCTAACTCGAACGCAGCGCATAGCCATATTTATGAGCAGAAAACTGTTTCGCAATTGCTTATATTGTGAATCAAGGTTAAACGTATTTGTACGACAAATGAACGTACAAATCTATTCTCAAATTTCTTCTGTTTTCCATTTCCTCTGTGGGCAGGCTGCTCTGAGGGTCCGAGTTATTATCTACTGTACTCTGAAGCTTTATGTCTCACGGCGAAGTAACTCTGAAGGAATAAAACCCTATGACGGAGATCATCATACACTCTTTCACTTCCGCTTACAGGTTTATTGTTGTTTCGGATAAATCAAGCCAGCAAAAGTCCCGTATATCAGGCTAAACTTAATTCCAACATGTCACAGTACTTCGGAGAAAGTAGTTTTAAGATCATCAGTTGTATCAGAGGTCTATAACTAGTTATAGACCTCTGGTTGTCATGTGTATTGTTCTCCTAAAGGCTTGCAAAATACGGTCTGACATGACTCGGTATTATTGATTATTGTTGATCAATGCGATATGTTTTAGATTATCGATTTTCATCGATTCAGGTGACACGGGGCAGTCATATTAAAGTGGTGGTGGTGAGAGATTCAATAATTCAAATATTCACTGATTCAATTCAATTCAATCATTTTCACATTCCTCGGTTTGGATGGGTTAATAATAATAATAATAATCTTTATTTATATAGCGCCGTTTCTACTAAAAAACCAACAGCGCTTAACAAAACTACTTATTATAAACAAATAAACAATTACTTTACTGATATGATAATTTACTATTATAAAAACGATAATTATAAGGAAAGCAAAGATTTAAAAGGAATTAGGGTTAGATGCAGTGTTAGATGATATGAGTGACAGAGGCGCCTTTGCTATAAGCTGACGTCCAATCTCATATCCCCAACATTGCTTGTACCAAAAACGAGCTTCTTTCTTGGGAATAGCGCTGTATAAATGAGTCATTTGACAGTGAAAGCTTTTGACTCTGCACTCGGTCAGGTGAAAAACAATATCATACAGCAAAGTATGAATAATACTTGCTTCATTGCAGTTGGTGTAGCGTGACTTTTTGTAAAATTATAATTCTAATTAAAGGTTTTGAATTAATTTCACGGTCCATTATTATTTACTCACTCGTTTTTTTCTGTTGATCAAATCATAAATAACAGGCTTAAGAATTACTTGAAGGAGTCTGGCAAACTGTTACAACTTTTATGTCAGTAAATCTGTCAGCATGTACATGTAGACCTGGATTGGATAAACGTGGAAAGTGAAAGGTACATTCGTGATTATAAATGATATCTCATCGATCATCCTCTTTGGTCGTACTCTTTGATGTGGTGCAGATAACAAGCTCTCAATAGCGATATTTCTCGTTACGTCACCTATTGTTATTAATGTGCCGACCAGATAACTGAAACAAAGAGTTATTTTGTTTAATGGTTGGCAAATTTGAATAACAAAACAAATTTGACGTAATTTTGATAAACAGTGAACACTCCTATATAAAAAACTTGTCTCAGTCAGATTAGGCCTAATTTATTCGTCGCACTTCGGTCACGTCAAATGTAATTCAAGTACTAGTCCCAGAAAACTCGCTGAAATCACGTTAATCAGCTTTGCTTTCATGGAGGATTGCAACGTAGTCGAATCAAGTAATACCAACGAGATTTCTGCGGCTTGAATTACAATCGACGCGAATGAAATGCGATAATTGGGCCTAAAATGATGCCTTCTCGTAGTGAAAATAGTTTTACCGCTATATATCCCATTGTTGATGACATGAAGTTTCAAGTACATCTGACACTGAATATGGCAAGCGAATGCAAATATAGCGCTGTTTCTTGTTGATAAACATTGACGTCATTTTTGATCACGTGCACCAAAATCACTCTTGCGTGGCCTGTTTTGTGGTTGGCAAAAGAGCTTGCGAGCGGGTTTAATCCTACCCTGGGTGCCAGAGGCTTTTCTTGCGCGGTTCTTTTTCGATATGTCTCAGTACTCGAATTTCCTTCAAACTTTGCCAGTGAAGCATTCTTATATTGTTCTAAGTAAAACATCAAAATCCGCCTGGGCGCTTCACGAGACAGCTCTGAAACAACAGATTTTCGATCATAAATTACCGTAATATAAACAGTCCACGATACAGTCGTTTGAAATTTTTAATTTTTACTTTATCGAAAAATCATCGATGCGACTAGAAAGAGCACCTCAAAATTAGTGATTTGGCCAATTTTCAGAATGAAATCTTGCATAGAAGTGAAGCGACTGTTGATTGAAGAACACTCACATTCCAACCACGATATCGCGTTACAGTGTTCGTGACAGGGCTCGTGACGTCACGAGAAACATCGCTATTGCTGAGAAATCATCAAAACATTACAATACGACAACAAGGACTTCCATTTGCACAATTTAAAATAAATGTTAGTTAAACAAGAACATTTCATTATCACACAGGTATGCTGTATGTATTTTAAAGCAAATATTTTTTTGGAAATTTATCATTTTAGTGACTGTATGACGTGCAAGAGATCCCGAAAGACCCGATATGCTTCCTGTGATGAGCTCACAAAGAAAGGTAATTAGTGTTAAAGTAGCTTTACCCCTAAACAAATTATTTTCTAGAGACTCGAGCTATAAACATACAACGAGACATTATTTTTCTCATAAATAACGTTACCCCATACCATGGAATGAAACATCAAGATGATAATAAAATCTATTAATGTGGATCAACTCAGGGCCGTAGCTAGCGGGGGGGCAAGGGGGGCAACTGCCCCCCCAAAGATAATTCGAGAATTTTTTCTTTAAACTTTTCACTTTCTGAAGTGGATAGTTTGTGATTACCTTTGCAACTTTTGACAACTGATTGTCTCGTCTTGTTGAAATGGCAAACAAAAGGAGGCGTTTTAAAAGACAATGAAATGGGTAATGCTTTCTGAAAAACGAAAACTGCGTATGTTTTTTTTCGTGTTCAAACAGCCGCCTTCTTGATTAAAATATATGCCGAGCTAAACCTGGAGAGTGTACCAAGACCGATATATGTATCAAGTTAACAAAACCTCGGAACTATTGCTGTAAGCACTAAAATACCTGTCATTTTACACTTAATCGAGATTGATTTTTTGACAAAATATCTCATGGAGAATGCTAAAAATAGCTTTTCCGAGCCTCTAGATTTCAAAATTTTCTGGGAGGGCATGCCCCCAGACCCCCTAGCGGCTCGCGCCTTCGGCACTCGCTTCATTGCCCCCCCTTTCAAAAAATTCTAGCTACGGCCCTGCAACTCGATCAACTACTCGAAGATTCACTTGCTCACTGATGCCCAATTTATACGTCGCATTTCAGTCGCGTCGAATGTAATTCAGGCCGCAAAAACGTCGCTGGTATTAGGGACTGTGCAATAATTATCAGGAGGGGGTTTGAAAATGGGCTTCAAGTAGGAAAATATTAGGTCATGCCCCAGCCCCCTCCTAAAAAAGTGAATTTAGTTATTGCACCCCTCTGATCAGTCAGAAATTATGAATGAATTTGAAGTTTCGGCAAAGTGAAATGTCGTGAGAAAGAACTCAACAGCCGGAGTAGAATATTTTGCCGGCAGAGTTTGAATCACGTTTCGTAACGGCGAATTCTTTATTACAGTTATTTCTGATCGCATGAGTATTGTCTGATTTGCGTTGAACACTCGAAACTGTTTCGAATCCTTTCGGAAAAATTACTGAGAAAGAAGCCAATTCAGTGCTAGTAAAATCGCTTCGATCTTTCCGAGAAAAGTCCTGACTGTTGTAGGGAAAAGTACCGAATTTTCTAGGAAAGAGTCTGTGTCTGATCTGCTAGCACTGAGTTGGCTTCTTTTTCTCATGCGATCAGAAATAACTGCAATACTGAAATAATTCGCCGTTACGAAACGTGGTTCAAACTCTGCCGGCAAAATACTCTACTCCGGCGGTTGAGTTCTTTCTCGCGACAATTCACATGATTCACTTTGCCGAAACTTCAAATATACGGTCGACACTCTTTTTATGCAATTTTGAATTTCTCTTTTACTTAATATTTTAATTTCAGCCAAATTGTACTCTCTGACAAGACCCCGACAATCTATAAAAACTGAATTCAACACGCTGGTAAACAAGCGCCGTGCTTTCGTTGTTTCCAAATCCGTCACGAACTTTGCCGAAACTATTGGCCATTGCGTGCACTGACTTCCCTCGCTGGCATCAAGTGTATTTATTTTCCAAATGGTACTGCCAAAACCCCGACATGCGTAGCTATTCAGCCGGTTGACGCCGCAGAGAAAACTTGAACCTGTCAAGAGCGAACAAATCGTCGCATTCCCAGTTTTCACGCAGTTTGGAGTTTCTCTTGCATTGACTCGCATCAAGAGAATACAAGGGACTCTTGCTCGCATATATTTTCCTTCCAAATCGTACTGCTAAAACTAGTCAACGATAAAAGGGTTGAAATCGAAAATCCACGCCGTAGAACCGCACAAAATTTCATCGCGAACGAACAAGTTGCAATTTCATTGTTCTGTACTCGACATCGGATTGGCTCAATTAAAAAATGTTGGAATGTATTGTTCCCGTTCTGCCCTGTGATTGGTTAACTTTGTCTGGGTGGCCCTGGTTACAGTAGTTTGACTGTAAGATCTTATAACAGAAAGAAGAGCTCCTACTACATGTTTACTTGTTGGACATCCGCGTCTGGAACAAACATCACCTCCGTAGCAATGTTCAACATAGCCATGTGTTATGAGGGCCTATGAACTAGGGGTTTATGGGATACCGTAACTGTTAACAGCTTGTTAGGGTCTTTTGCAACCTTATAGAGAATAATAGACCATCATATTGCAACGGATTGAATTTGAATTTGCAGTTCAGTCACAGCTAACAGAACATCAAGCCTTTCAGTGGGAACCAGTAGCGGATCTAGGGGAGGGCCCGGGTCCCCCTTTGTGGGTGAAAATACTTATGGCCCGAAGGACCGAAAATTGTTTGGGTCCCACCTTATAAACAGGTCTGGATCCGCCACTGTAATATGTACTTGAAATACAATTTTAAGGCCCCCTCCTCTTGAATGACTGGTTTTACTTTAAGCTTCCCCTATATCCTTGCCAGTGATTTTACTTTATGCCCCCTCTGGTTTTCCAACCACCCCCCCCCCGCCCCCCCCCCCCCCCCCCCCTTCCTGGTTGCACAGTCCCTTACTTGATTCGACTAAAGTTGCAATATACCATGGAAACAACGTGTTCTACATGGCTATTGGTGTGTGTATCGTACTGATTTAAAGTGATTTCAGCGAGTTTTCCGGGACTTGAATTATATTCGATGCGACTGAAATTTGACGGATAAATTGGGCCCAACTAGCTCAGACATTAAAGCAGCTATGTTATGATAAATGTATATTTAATTTGCTTCCCGCACAGGGCAGCCTCCTAATTCTGTTCTGAGGCTCGATTTCCGGATTTCCGGATTTCTGGAAGGTGGATGTTTTGTTAGCAGTACCCAGTCCCCTCCGCGTGAAAAGTCTGATTGGTGACGACTATTTCTATTGTTTTTTTGCACGCATGAACTGTTATAAACAAGCCTGCATTGTAACTGATATCAAGTTATGCCTTTATTATCGGTTGAGTTGCGTGCTCCTTTGTTCTACGATATCGCGCGCGCACGTTGCATTGTGGTTTACTTGAATCGCATCGAAAATTAAATATTTGGAAAGCAAAGGCGAATTTATACCACAGCAGTAGCAAAATAGTGTGCTAAATCTGGCTGTGACACTGTAGTGTATGTCATTACCAGATGTTGGCTTTGTTATTTTGAGACGCTATTGCACGAAAGGGTCTTGCGTAACATTGTTTTATTACCAAGATGCGTTGTTTCTAGCGTACAACACGAACTGACCTCTGGGTCTATAGTCTCTTTATAAACAATATTAAACCTGCTACAAAACCACGTTCTCTTTTTAAACAAGTCTCCAACATCCTTTGATCTTTATAAGTTTCACGTATACATGTATTAGGGGACCACGATAACTACAAGAAGCCCAAACCAACGATGATAAACAAATGTGGCAGCACTTCACTTCCAATATGGAACCCCTAGACTATCATTCTTGCGAGGTACGCAAACCTCTGGTACCCAGGGTACAATCGACAGAGCCGGGCCTCAAAATAAGTTGTCTAAGTTAGCAAAACACCAAACTGGTAATAAATAACCCAAACGGAATAACAATGGTTAATATTGGGGAAGATTGGAATGGACGCGCCGGGTAGCCCCTTTAACAACATCAATTTAAAAGAAACGTGAATTGAAACCTGTTTTACTATTAATTAGTACTTAGCTTGTTCTACTTGCGGTAGAACAAGGTGTACTTGTATAATTAAGATATATGTTTGTTATGATTTCTTTGGCTAACTTGTGGCACTCATGTCATGACGTAATGAGTATGTGATTCTTAGCAAAGGACGCGATAAAGCGCTACGATTTTCTACTCTCTACTTTACTATTTGTACGTCACGGCTTACGTATTTCTTAAAATACACTGATTTCTCTTCCTTGTGGTAAGACACAAGATTCGACAAGATGGTTTTGATTTAGTCACATGCGTGGCATAATCTATAGCACAACGGTGTAATAAAAATCTCTTCTTTTCGAAAACCACTCTAAACGTTACCAAGAGAGGATGATCTAAGAGAAGGATTCCCCGTGCCCAATGATAATGATTGTTTGAAATCTATTATAGTTTTCGCGCCATGTTGTGAACATTATTTTTATTTCATTCTGATCGAGGCTCCGACATCACGTTACTCGAACTGACCAATTAGGTAGCGCTCTTAAAATAACTCAGCTATGGACTGAAAATTAAAAATACATTTCAAACAATTATTATTGGAAGAGACCCATGTATGGGGGAATGCTTCTCTTAGATCATCCTCTCTTGACGATAGCTAACTTTTTTGGCGATGATGAATATATGAAATAATTCATATATGTGAACTGCGGTGGAAAGAACGAAAGAGAATGAGATCTTCGCAGTTATATTTCAACTTAAACAGTTGAAAATGAGGCCTGAAAAAACAAATTCAGGCTCTAACGGGATTCGAACCCATGACCTTTCAATTGCGAGTTGGTCAATTTACATCCGTAAAGTGATAAAATGGAAATTGTTTTTATTTGTACTCAGATAAGAACTCAAAACTCCGATCCACTTCACCGGTAACATATTACATCTGATTGATGATCTTCGTCCATCAAAAACGATGACGACCACAACCGTGACTTCAAATTACTAATCAGAATGGCCTCGATGTGTCTGAAAACTGGCTTATAGAAACTTGTAAAATAGTTAGAAAGCAAACAAATACTCCAAATAATATTTAAATGAAGTACATTTAAAAGTCAAACAAGTTATATTATAAAATTAAAGACAATATAATCTAATTAGATGTTAAAATTTATGTCATCAGGAAGAGCGATGTTTCATTTCTTGACGTCCATCTACAAACGAAACTATCATATGTAACGTTCGACATAAATGATGGTATGTATTTTAAAAGCATGGTAGAAACACATTTAGAAAGATATTATTCTATCAGTGACACAAGCTACTCAGAAAAATAATTCCAGGTTCTCCCATCAATAATCGATCCCATGATCTTCCATGCACACCGGTCGGACGTTCATAAAGTTGTTTTGAACGCTTTCTAACTCTTTTAAAAGTTTTCATATATATTTCTTTATTTCAGGAATTAGAATCTTCGAGTTCTCCTCTGGCGTCCAATGTAGAAGAATTTCAAGAAAATGGCAGACCTTGTCCATCATCAAGAAGATTAAGAGTTACTTTCCTGGCATCTGAATGGCGATCAAGTAAAGGAGGACTTTCCACAGTAAACAGAGAGTTAGCTATAAACGTGGCGAAAGTCCCTGAGGTAGATGTCACTTTCTTTGTCCCAAGATGCAACGACGAGGACAAGGAAGCAGCTCTAAGTCACAAGATTGATCTTGTTAAGGCAACACGGCGGACAGGTTTTGAAGATGAACTTGAATGGCTTAACTTCCCGCCACGTAATTTGCAAATTGACATAGTTGTTGGTCATGGGGTCAAGCTCGGTCATCAAGGACAAATTATAAGAGAGTCTCACGAATGTAAATGGGTTCAAGTTGTTCATACAGCCCCAGAGGAACTTGGGATGTATAAGACATATTCGAATCCAATTTCAAATGGTCAGAAAAAGCATGAAAACGGAAGTCGAACTTTGTGAAATGGCTGACTTTGTTGTAACAGTTGGACCAAAGTTGAGCGAGGCTTTTCGTGCCTACCTTCGCGGGTGCAAAAAAGATCAAATGGTCTTTGAATTTACTCCTGGAATTTTGGCTGAGTTTTCTGAAGTTGAACAAGTTGTTGATGAGAGAAAAAAATTCCGAGTCCTTGTTTTTGGCCGTGGAGATGCTGAGGATTTTTCTTTGAAAGGATTTGACATTGCAGCCAAAGCTGTTGCCGAGTTAAATAATTGTCATCTTATTTTCGTTGGTGCACCGGATGGAAAGCAAGAGGAGATAAAAAATCGTTTCCTCGAGTGTGGCATCCCCGCTCAAAGTCTAACTGTACGAAGCTATTTGGAAAGCCGGGAGCGTTTGAAAAACCTTCTTTGCGAAGCGGATCTTGCAGTTATGCCTTCAAGAGTGGAAGGTTTTGGTCTGACAGGTCTTGAAGCCTTATCAGCAGGTCTACCCGTTCTTGTAAGTGGAAACTCAGGGTTCGGAGAAGCCTTAAGTAAAGTACTATTTGGTTCATTTTTTTTGATTGATTCGGAGGATCCCGAGGTATGGGCCAAAGCAATCAAGAATGTCTGGTGCAAAGACAGGACAAGTCGACTTCAGGAGTCTGAAAGATTGCGTACGTCATACGGGGAGAAGTACTGTTGGGAAAAGCAAAGTAAAGATCTCATTGACAAGATGGTCAGCATGACTCATGGTATGAATGTTTTAACTAGCAACGTTGTTGCTTGCTTGTCTATTAATTTGTTTTCCTTTTAGTTGGGCATCTAATACTATACTCATTGCTTTTCTTCTTTCGTTGCCAGGATAAAGATAACAGCAATACGCCACTATGTCAAATATGTTTGAAATGATGCAACAACAGGAGTGTTTCCAATTTAAATTAAATAGCAAAAACAATAAGAAAGATGGAATATTTACCCATAAAACAATAGAATAGCGGGCAACCACTGAACCGACTACATGAGCAAAATACCGATTTATAAATTACTACATCATGTAAGCTGCTCGATTGGCATATTTAGTTTGAACAATTCCAATTTCTACCAATACAGATCAGCCATCAATAGGTGGTTAGGTAGGTAGCTTTGAGAGAAACTCTTCTATCAGTGCCACCGGTTTAATCTCCCACTTTTGTGTGGTTCTAAAGAGTTCCACTTGGCTAATAAGGTTGCATTTTTGCTTTCCACGTTTTGTACAATTTGATCTTGCCTCTATGTGTTTTGATATCAAATAGTCATTGTTGATGGTTCTCTTGTAATTTTCTATCAATATAAAGCACCGAATGACTATAATCTAGTTTGTTTTTAGCTGGCTTGACAGAATAGGTGGTCGCTTACGGGAGAGTCAACTGTCTTATAACCGTCTTACGACCATCACACAATCGTCCTAACAATCAGCATGATCAGTTTGATACGTTTATTCTTTGATTAAATTTATCAGATGGTTTTAATTGCGAAATAAACCACACTTGGTCGCGAAGACGTTGTAAATCATCAGCTGGCGTAGGCGTAATTACAATTATGAAGCATGTAGAGTCACGTGTAGTCCACTGTGTAGGTCCACCAGATAGTGACACCAGATATAGTTTTCCTTGAATAATTATATAACCGAGGGGCCTGAGGTATGAATACATGTGCAGACACATTTTCCTAGACTTCTCCTCTCTTCAACTCATTCTCTCTTTTTCTTTAATCCTACCTGTCATGGGTGCAGAAGGGGGAGTTTCAATCCGTCATGGACACGTAAGCTGTCATGTTTTCTTTTGGCAGATGCTTCTGTGGGTTATCAGAGCTCAGCAAAAAGAAGACAATTGAACCAGTCAAAGGAAGTCACGACTGAGCAAGATCCAGGTATCGTACCTTCTGAGTGCACGGTTTGTAATAAAAATTTCTTCTGGTAACTAGAATACTGACTTTCGCATTATAATTGTAGGGAAAATGAACAATTTGTCGATAAGTGAAATTTCTAATAATATTTTGAAACTTTGAAGACCAATTGAAATAATACACCACCAAAATGATAATGGGGTCGACTAGGCAAAGTCATTAAATATATATATTCTGCCAAGGTGATGTCATTAATGACATTCCTCCTGTGGAATGGTTGTTTATTTTGCTGGATTAAGTAGTCTCCTCATTGTCTATTGAGTCATATAAAGGGAAAAGGACGCGTTCGTACTTCACTTGAGCAAGAAATCCGAAATGCTAACTTGTGGCGTAATGTTTGTGATCAACCCGGCTGAAATCTCCCTTTTCTTCTGAGGTTCTGTTCTTCCATGGCTGAACAAGTTTCCCGTGCCAGGAGAAGCTGATGTAGTTCGGCTTGCCCTGGCGGATGTCGTCCAGCGAAGCGACGTTAATCCTGCGGCGTAACTTGCTGGCGAAGTAAGTTATTTCGGGGTTATTTTCTTTGTTCGCTAGCGTTTTGCTTGTTTGCTCCTGTCGTACGGGTTCTATTCCAGTTTCGTCTTCCTTTTACCATTGTGCTTCCAGAATGTGTTCCAACGTGATTTTGGTGCCTATTCTTTTGGGTATGTCTTCGGAGTTAATTTGTTTGTTTGTTTAGGTTCTGAGAAGGATCCCAATAGTCTGGGTTTGAGCCCTGCCCCAGTCCTTTCAAGTTACTGGCTTGTAGAGCTCCACGTTCTTAGTTTGTTTATTTAGCCCCTGTCGAAAGTGCCAAAATTATATAGTCCTTCGGTGCCAATACCTGCACGACAAGGGTTTTTCCGGTTTTGTCATGACTGCGGTTACTTACTGGAAGACCTTTGGTGCAAGTCTGGTTATAAGTTCAAATTTGGTAAAGATAAAGAGGAAAGATCGCACAGCGGGTCAAGGAGTTGGGCCAGGTTAACATAAGTACTCGTTTTTTAAAACAGAAAACGGCTCTGGAGTTAGAGTTTTCTTAGCTTTTGTCTTGTTTGAGCTCTCCGATAGATCTGAACACTGCTTTACCGGGAGATATTTTATCTCTCTTAGTCTGGAAAGATCAGGCAGGTAGAACTGTTATCCATAAATATCCGGCCTGTACGTTTGTTGGTCAGTCAAAACAAAGTCAGTGTGGCTGTCCTGGGAAGCTAGTCTTTAAGACAGTGGACTCTCTTATAGGGAAGTTTAGAGCGGTTTGTTGCAGAGAACGATAGAGGAGTTGAATGGTATTCCCTTTTGGGCGTTGGCAATCCGGCGGCCGATAGGACCGTGAATAATTATTCGTCTAGTATCCGTGAGGAGCAGCTGAAGGCTCGGATAATTGCACGTTAGGCGGAACCGTTGGTGTTATCGATCAGACCTTTAAGAGCGGTTTGCTGTAAGGACCGACTAAGGGATGCAAGATAGAAAAAAGCGTTTTCCCCAAACTTTGCCAGAATAAAGTCCTCGGTGAACTAGTTCTAAAAATATAAGTTTCGGGTCGTTTAGAATTTTATTTATTTTTTAGTGAATTTTTTTGTGTTTTGCGCTTGGAGGCAGGCTAAATTCACGCTGAAATCGAGACTTTTGCGAAAGCTCCCGTTTAAATATTGAAAGCCTTTTCGAAAAGATTAACCCATGGAGTCAAAATCTGCTATTTCTACAGGTTATTAGCGGTATAAAATTTAAATTAAACGTAAACCTGAATTTTTGACGAAATTTTTAAATTTACACCCTTCAACCTTCGTTACAACAACCGAATTTTGGCTAAATTCAAGGCTCAAAAAAGCAATCTGGTACATGGATTTACCCAACGAGACTATACTCCGAGGAACAACAATCATTTCAACTAAACATCAGGCGAAAAAAAAATTGGGGTAAATAAAACGGAAAATTCTGAGAGCGTTTTCAAAACAGGTCACTTGAGCAATATGAGCGACCCGTTGACCTTGCGTGACAAAGGGAAATCAACAAACGGTAGCTCTCAAAATGGATTCCTTCGTTGAAATACGCATCAGTTTGCTTTTCTGTTATGTTTTTAAGTAGAGGAAACTAGATTCTTGAATTTGGAGTTATGTACTCGCAGTACTAAGCTATGAAGGGAGATTTAGACAAGTATATTTTGAAATTTCACCCACTGTACTTAGACGGTTCCGATATGTTGATCACGGAATTATACATTGGAAGTCTGTTTACAACGCAAATGTGGCATCATCTAAGAAGTAAAAGTCAATTGACCGAATATTCCTTACCTTAGTAAGCTTTTCCTGCCTGGAAACCACAGCATTTTTAGCAAAACACAGAGCAAGATCGCCGAGTCATATCGCACGTGGAGCCAAGTTGTCAAATGTTTCTATATGTTAACGATTAACCAGGCAAACCACAGGACACCCAGCAGTTGTAGTCACATCCCATCGTGGCGCTCAGTTCTTTATAGCACAACAGTGCATTTTTACGCTATAAATTTGACACCTTCACAGCTGTATGTCGAACGCTATAAATATATATGTATTCGATTATCCTGCATTGGTCAATCACACACGTAAAGAGCACCACACCCCGGACGTGGCACGGCTGAGAAGCGAGGTATTGACTGCCGCTGAGGGTTTGAAAACCTGACCCTGTTTAGGACAAAAAAAATAAAAAACCCTAAAATACCTACCTTGTAGGACAACATCCTCTATTTTAGGACCCTGTTTAGGTTTCAATGTAGCTTATCACGTTTGACTGATACGCGGCAAACGTCTCCGATCTCTAAATACTGTATAAACCATATTTTTACGACGACAATCGTACAACCATACCCTATTTAGGACAGTTTCAGACCCTGTTTAGGACAGACTCGCATAAAATTATATACCCTGTTCAGGGCAGAGAGGCCAAAAACCATACCCCGTCCAGCGGCACGTCCCCGTATAGGCCACTTATATTTAAGGGAGTACCCCCCCCCCCCCCCCCCCACCCCCGGGATACCCGCCTGGGTGAAGTACACCACAGCATCCCTTGGTTTTTAGAACCAGCTGTGCGACATGCAAAAGAAAGGCAGCATGAGAACACATAGCATCGCCATTCACTGTTTGTGAATATTTTGGCGTGTGCACAGACGGATTCCATGCAAGGCGCAAGGCGGAGTAACTTTCTTCCTTAGGGGAGCTTGTCAACTGGGTGTGGCTGATTTGAGTCGTCTAAGAGGATTAGCGGATGTTTATTTAAAATTCGGCCTTACAGACCCGGCGTTTATAGCCACGTATTTTGTTGATTTTACCATAACGTTTGCTGAAATAAAGGACTTTTAATAAAGCATTAACAAATCATCCACTAAACAAAAATTTCAACAACTTTGTCTCTATTCAGACTAGTGACAAACTTTGATACAAAAAAGTCATTGTGAATGAGTGGTTGGTTGGTTGGTTGGTTGGTTGAATAGTGAGCAAAACTGATACATCGAGCTGTTATGCCCTGGTGGCTCGTGAACTTAAAGGGGCACTGTCACAAGGACGCATGCGCCAGTCTCGCGAGTCGAACTTGAAAAGGTTAGGCTAACTTTTTCAAGTTTGAGTTGCCAAATCCAAAATGGCGTCGACTAGTGGCGGCGGCGGACACGGTGGAAAGCGTAGTAATTCTGGGCGAAAAAGAATATTCAATACCCCGACAAGAGCCAAGAGAGAGTGGACAAAACCCATAAACGCAGTTATCTTGAAGATAACAGTTTCAAAACATGGCTTGAAGCGAAATTCGTTGCAGGTTACGAAGGATACAGTGATATGATACTGTCTTCGCGACACATTTGTTTATGTTGTTGAGGAGACGAGTGATCGAAACAGATGTGACCTCAGCTGTGACCTCTCACGTGAAAATGTACAACACGGCTTTCCGTTCGAAAGGCTAAAAGCCGTTCACTACCCGAACGGTTAGCAAGCCGAACGGCTGCTACTACCCGTTCTAAAAAATGTTCGAACTACTGCCGCTACCCGTTCGAAAAAAATCTTCAGCCGTCTGCTGCCTGCTACCCGTTCAGAAAAAATTTTCACCCGTTCGAAGCTAAGCCAGGTTATCCGTTGAGAAAAAATATTGTGCCGTTCAAACGGCAACGGTTATCCGTTGAAAACTTATGTACGAATGGATAAATCTAAGCTTGGCTGTCAAAAGTGCGTTGCGTTACGGCCGTTGCAAAAATATTTTGTATGCAAATCATGTTTCGGAAATACGTATGCGAACAGCGCACGCTGTTACAGTAATATTATGACTTTATCTGTTTTCCATAATCGTGATTAGAAACAAAATACATAGAGGATATTACACGGCGGCGCGAAGATATGAATTTTATTTTCGAGTGGTAAAAACAATATTTTACGAATGAGCGCAGCGAATTAGTAAAATATTGTTTTTACCACGAGAAAATAAAATTAATATCTTCAAGCCACCGTGTAATTTTCTTTTTATTATATAGACAAACGACAAAAGCACAAACTTTATCGCGAACTCTTGCAGCTCGGTGGCTGGACTTTCCGAATTTCTCTCCTTTCGTCTTCACTTGCAAGGAACTCCTTGAATAATTGTAAGTCATATGAAGTTTTCTTCTTCGTGTTAACATTTTTCAACTCCTCAGTGAACGATTTCATGTCGGTTTCAGTGAATTTCGCGAATCTATCGCTCGCCATTTTTCAACCGGAGTTTGGCAGCTTTGCACAAAAAGCCATACAAAAGCGGGAAATGACGTCATCGATATCCTCACTAGTGAGGATATGGAAAATACGCCACTCGGGTCCCGGATGTAGTTTCGTATGGATTTTACGAGTGTTCTATTTTCCAGTAAAACACTCGTGTCTATATAATAAATGCAAATATTTTCACTAACCGTCATTATGGAATGGCGGCCAAATAATTTATGGTCGACAGGAAGTGAGCAGTTTTCGCGCATGCGAATCCGTGACAGTGCCCCTTTAAATAAAATAAACTCCGGAACTCAAATAAACGCCGGGACCTCGATTAAGCGCCGCCGGTGTTTATTTGAACTCAGTGTTTATTTAGGACCCGGCGTTTAATCAAGAAAATACGGTACTAGTGAAAATGACAGCCGTCGTATTCCCATCTTTGTTTCACTTGAAAATTCCTTGTATTATTTGTTACCAATTGGTATTTATTAGCAGATAAAAATGTTTTACTGTAAATTGGAGTATGCACAGTGCATGGTATTGTGTTTGTTAAAACTGGGTTATGTGTCATGGAATAAATAAAAAGCAAATCGAATATTACAAAAAGGCGCTATGCATGTCTTTTTAACTATTTATATTTTTAATGGAGTCGATTGATACATACGTATACAGGGACTTAGTTCTATCTGTACTCGGAAAGGTGCCTTGAAGGGATTGGAAGAAGGGGTTGGAGGGATCTCCCACCCCTCTCTTAAAGGGGTTATTTGATTCTAGAGAGATATAGAGACACACCCCATTTGGAGACATGCTTTAAGAGCCCAATGCGTCTTGTGCCCGTCTTTATACTGGAGACATATAAGCAGACGAACTAAATTATTTGTAAATTATCATGGCGAACACATTAAACTAAACTAAACTAAAACAAATGTTTGCCCAACTTCGTCGAGACGAACTATCTGCTTAGTTCGTCTTGGCAGAGGAACTACATAGATAGTTCGTCTGGACGTATAATCCGTCTGTTTGCCCGTATTTATACACAAGCGGATTATCAACTACCAGACGGAATATCACCGTACTGTAGTCACCTATTTGTGTCGACACGCAACGCGTGACGACACAAATAATGGCTGCGCAGGTGACTAACCGTACTGCTGGGTGTCCTGTGGTTTTGCCTGGTTAATCGTTAACATATAAAAACATTTGACAACTTGGCTCCACGTGCGATATGACTCGGCGATCTTGCTCTGTGTTTTGCTAAAAATGCTGTGGTTTCCGGGCAGGAAAAGCTTACTAAGGTAAGGAATATTCGGTCAATTGACTTTTACTTCGTAGATGATGCCACATTTGCATTGTAAACAGACTTTCAATGTATAATTCCGTGATCAACATATCAGAACCGTCTAAGTACAGTGGGTGAAATTTCAAAATATACTTGTCTAAATCTCCCTTCATAGCTTAGTACTGCGAGTACATAACTCCAAATTCAAGAATCTAGTTTCCTCTACTTAAAAACATAACAGAAAAGCAAACCGATGCGTATTTCAACGAAGGAATCCATTTTGAGAGCTACCGTTTGTTGATTTCCCTTTGTCACGCAAGGTCAACGGGTCGCTCATATTGCTCAAGTGACCTGTTTTGAAAAACGCTCTCAGAATTTTCCGTTTTATTTACCCCAATTTTTTTTTCGCCTGATGTTTAGTTGAAATGATTGTTGTTCCTCGGAGTATAGTCTCGTTGGGTAAATCCATGTACCAGATTGCTTTTTTGAGCCTTGAATTTAGCCAAAATTCGGTTGTTGTAACGAAGGTTGAAGGGTGTAAATTTAAAAATTTCGTCAAAAATTCAGGTTTACGTTTAATTTAAATTTTATACCGCTAATAACCTGTGGAAATAGCAGATTTTGACTCCATGGGTTAATCTTTTCGAAAAGGCTTTCAATATTTAAACGGGAGCTTTCGCAAAAGTCTCGATTTCAGCGTGAATTTAGCCTGCCTCCAAGCGCAAAACACAAAAAAATTCACTAAAAAATAAATAAAATTCTAAACGACCCGAAACTTATATTTTTAGAACTAGTTCACCGAGGACTTTATTCTGGCAAAGTTTGGGGAAAATGCTTTTTTCTATCTTGGCATCCCTTAGTCGGTCCTTACAGCAAACCGCTCTTAAATATCAAGTCCATTCCAAGCTTACAATTCCTATTTGATTCCTGTGGAGGCTTATGTCAGTCATGTGTTAGCTAGAAATCAGGCAATTTTTAAGTCTTTGTTCTGCAGACAGGGCGGCAGATTTGCTTGGAATTTTAAGTTAAACGATATTAAGTCTCCCAGATAATTCAGGTTTTAAATTTAATCAAGTTCGGAAGGAATCCTTGCGGTCTGGGGATAGCAATGTGTTTGCTTTAAAAGGGGCTCTAACAGGCTTGTTTGTCCAGTTTGAGGATATAATTGAATGTTAAGATTTGCAAAACTCTAGGAATCAACGTTGCTTCGGGCTACTTATTTCGGTCTGTATCTAAGAACGGTACAATAAGTGCGTGCGCTTAACAACCCCGGTAATTGAAGCTAGTTTAGACGCGTATGTGAAGCAGTTAAAGAGACGTTTGTCTGGTGAGCGCTTTACACTCATGGATATAGGAGTAGTGCGGCCATTTCAATGGCACTTGCAGTTGTTAGTCTTGATGATATAATGGATCATATAGGCTGGAAGTCTAGTAGCACAGGCGCCACAAGTTAGCATTTCGGATTTCTTGCTCAAGTGAAGTACGAACGCGTCCTTTTCCCTTTATATGACCCAATAGCCAATGAGGAGACTGCTTAATCCAGCAAAACAACCATTCCACGGGAGGAATGTCATTAATGACATCACCTTGGCAGAATATACATATTTAATGAGTTTGCATAGCATCACTATCAAGGTTTATGTCATTTATTTAGATGGATTAAATCATCAGTCACTTGACTGTGTGGCTGTGTGTTTCTTCTCAGTGGAAGATCCTTCAACTGGCATTTACTGTTAGATTTAGCATGATAATGAACAGTTTGGTTTTCACGAGGGAAATTTTTAACGGATCGCAAACAGCGCTATAAAATTGGAATCACAAGTTACTTTTATATGAAAACCGTAAAAATCCTCAATTTTTCAACTAAGATAGTAAATTAAATTTAAGGTGGCTGAACACAGTTTACAAAACTTTGGAGTATCTATGCTTTATTTCGCTTTCACGTCCAAACCGTTTCAGCTAACGAGCTCAAAGTTGGCAGGATTCAAGATAGGCGTCTGGAGATTTAATTGTTGCACGTTGCTTAAGTCTATGTTCCGTTACCATGGCAACCAAGCTAGTTATAAAACGACTAAAAAGATGGAGTTTTTTTCGATATCAGAAAATTCAGTCGTTAGATTTTTCTCATTGTTTGTGTATAACAAACTCGGAAAAGTCTGACATTTCAACACTGATGTAATAAAGATTTAACAGACATAATTTTTATTTTTCGTAGTTTAATGTTTTTACATTATGTCCTAGAATAATTCAAAATTCCTCTGTTAAATTTCAGAATTTTTGCAATAGACCACTTACCTGTCTTCTGAAGTATTTTCCTGCCAAATTTCATGAAATTCTAACGACTGGTTCTTGAGAAATCGTCGAATTTCCGAAAAAAACCGCTAAAACATTCAGTCTCAATTTTTTGGTTAAGTACGCATGCGCTGCTTTTGAATGGGTTCTCGCGGCAACGATGAAAAACCTGCAAAATGGTTGGGTTCTTTGAGTCCTGACTTTTTCTGACATACGGTTCTAACATAACTTTTAAGAGGCAGTCCCGCTAAGACCGGTCCGGTCAACTTCGGGTCGGAAAAAAGTTAGCCTTTATATTTTGTGGACGAAAACATTCTCGTCCCCAGAGTCCGCGATCCTTTTGGTCAGCACCAAGAAATCACCAAGAAATCACCGATTTTCTGAGCTTGCGCAGAGTACTCATTTTCTATTGTCTTTTGTCTGTTCGTTGTTTCAACAGCCAATCAAAAAATTCGTTCTATTTGTCCCCGCCAGAGTCCGAGATTCCTTGGTGCTGACCAAAAGGATCGCGGACTCTGCGGACGAGAATGGGACAAAAAGGACTTGGTAGGTAAATGTTAAAACCGGGGTATTTTGTTAAATTTCTTGCTTTTAATTTATTTTTCGCTACACGCCGAAATGTCTTCGGCCGTCCGAGGTGGGATTTTAGGCCGATCCAGAAGTCGAAATTTGCGTTTTTTTTCTGCGCTGCTTCAACACAGGTAAATATAGTTAAATATCAACCATACCACAGTATTTAGGTACATTTGACGTGCTTTGCAACAAAATTTCGTAATGATTGGATAAAAATTAGATAAACCAGGCAAAATCAAAGACAACCTACCGCGTCGCTGGTCAAAACGAACCGAAATTTAACTAAAAGCAAGAGTCGAAATCTAAAAAGTGGCACCTAAACTAGGGCTAAAATGCCCTTTAAAGCAAAGATGTAACCTTATTCTCACAGATTCTGAAGTTAAACCTGCGGGTATCGTCCTGTGTTGGACGCGAGCGAACGTTTTTTAGATCTTATGTACAACAATGTTTACAACAAAAGTACAAAGGTCACGGCTAGGATGGATGGTGCCCAAACGCAAATAATCGAATAAGAATGGTATTTTAGCAGTCCACATTACCTTAAATATTCCGAATACCTCATGTATTTATCCTAAGTGCCCTTTACCTTGGATGTTTATCAATCTAACGGTTGACAGTGGTAAATATATGCCTGATTCTCTTCTTTGTCGATTACCAGTTCAAATTAAATTTCGCACGCGACTACATGTAATCGATTTCAGCCGACAAACTGCACAGTAATAAAATACATTATTCTGAGTATAAAGATAGAAGTACATAAGCACTTATTAAAAGTCACTGGTAGAATATCCTGCTCGCTTTGCAACGGACTTTTTGGTCCAGTCAAGACAAGTAGCTTCAAGTTAATTTAGCAGGTGCCTGAAATGTTAAAATTCCAACATCAGACTAGCTGGTACTTACCATCTAACCGGATTGCTACGATGATCTTCCACTATAGTTTGCAGATCGGGGTCTTTTACGTGAACAAGTTGCAATTTTCAAAATCAAATTGGCTTCTCTGCCTCTCAGTCCGCCAAGAACGCAATCTCGTACCCAGAGTCAACGGTCTCGTCGGTCAGCGGGTCGTCGCCAGGTTAGACTCTGGGGGAATGGAATAAATATCGAATTTTTAATTGGCTGTCTCGTGTAACAAACAATGGCCGTTACACCAGATTTCTGGTATTCAAAATTCCATTCCCCCAGAGTCTAACCTGGCGACGATCCGCTGACCGAGGAGACCGTTGACTCTGGGTACGAGATTGCCAAGAACGGTGTAGCGAAATAATATGCTAATTAGCAACTTTCTAATGAGAGATCATATTACAGATGTCACGCAAAGTGGATGGGAACTGCCGACTTTGGTGGCGACCGATGGTCAAATATACGAGTGGCAAAGCCACGAAAAATTGCAGTTAATATAAATCCAAACTGTTTCCTTTCTTATAGACAAACCCATCCGCCAAGGATCGCCAAGAGAAATAGTACATAATATGCTAATTAGCAACTTTCTTATGAGAGATTATATTACAGATATCACGCAAGGTCATAACTTGGTCCCACGAGTAACGGCATAGTGCACGATTTTAGCGATATCGTTTTTCTCCTTCCGAAAATGTTTTTTTTAATTTTTTTTCACTTAAATAGGATAATTTAAACATCAAAATTATGCAATAAAAAATATTGGTCACCGTGCTCGTTTACGAGAAAACGATTATTTACCTCCCGGCGAGCATAGCCACAAAGAAAAAGCCGCCATGTTTTTAATGTGTGCGCGCTATAAATTACGCGCGAAATTATGCGCATTAAGGATGCGCCGTGCAATACTAAAGAATCACCTTAAATAAGTCGTTTACTATCCGTCTGTTTTCTACTCGTTTAACGGATAAGCGTTAGTGTACGTTCGTTTTACCCCCCTTTTTGTTGGGGAATGGGGTGTCCAACGAAATAAATGTTAAAAGGAAAAAACTCTTATAAGTGTCAAAAAACTTTTAAAGCACAAACGTTTCGGGCTTACCCCTTCTTTAGTGTGATGATGAAATACAATTTACTGTAAGCGCGCACACGTAGAATGCGCGCGCAAGAAACACAGTAAAAAAACTCCCATGTAAGCGCGTGCATGTGGAATGCGCGCATAGGAAACACAGAGAGTCAACGAAAACTGAAACTAATGTTCAGTTCGCTTGGCCTGAGGGTACCAAGCTCAAATATCAGCGTCATTTCCTGCTGCTTGCGGCTGGTGTTACTGCCGGTGCACTGTTTGAGGCCACAGACCATGATGCCATCCAGTGAGTGGGAAGCTGAGTTGAAATGCTCAGCTACCGGAAAGCCAGGAGACTGGTTGCGAATACTACGCAGGTGCTCACTGAAGCGTTCCCGTAGCCGCCTCCCAGTCTCACCGATGTAGGAACAGGTACAGCAGTGACACGTGATGCAGTACACCACATTCACAGACTGACTGGTAAAGCGGTCACGGATGGTATATGCGTTCTTGGGCCTTGTAGATGTGATGTTCTGGCATGCACGGAGGCAGCGAGGACGACGGCAGGTAAACGATCCGGCATCAGTGTGTGCGATGTCTGCATAGTGCAAGAGAACATCCCTGAGGTTTCTGTCTCGACGATATGACACAAGAGAGAACTGAGGGAAAATCCTGCGAGTCACGGCTTCGGAGGACAAGATGTTAAAGTTGTCGAGCATGATACGCTTTGTGCCAGTGTTGAAGGGATGGTACGTCAGTACTAGCGGGACTCTATTATCTGTGGCACCGCTCAGACGTGGTGGTGGTGTTAGTGCCTCGTCGCGTGGAACGGTTGAGGTGGGGTCCCACGATAGGCTCTGGCCGTGAAATCGTCGTCGTAGGAACAGATTCGGCTGGAACTGGCTGTAGGGAATTGCCAGTTTACAGTGATCTATGGAGTGACGTGTGGTGGAAATAGTTACGCGTGTCAGTCCCCATCTGTAACCTGTTGTTGTTTTCCCCAGCTTGATATCGAGAAACGGAAACGGTTGGAAGTTGAAGACGTAATTGATGAACCCCTCGATATCAAGGCGAGTGCACTGCGTAGCTCCGACTACGTCGTCGATGTAGCGCTTGTGCAGCTAGGAGACAAAGCAGGTGTATTACCCTGCAATACTACTAAAGGCCACATATATATTACCTTCATTCGTATTCAACTTTTTTGGCGCTGCAAATCGCTAAATACTCACGCGACTAATACCAAACAGGTCGTAATTCACTTCCCTTGTAATCTTCACGGTAACGAAATGCACAGTTACTTTTCGCCCCTTCTACCTTTCCTTTGTGCTATACTCCTCTAGATACTGTCACGGTGTTCTTCGTGTTTGATTTCCCAATACTGCCGAAGATTAGAACGATGCCTCGGGCAAACCATCTTATCTATAATTTGTTGTTCAGTTACGCTAAAATAAGCCTCTTTTTCCTTGATACGTTCTTCAGAAGATGAGCCGATATCCCGGGTGGGGGTGGGGGTATTCTCTATAATGGACTCTACGGGGAGGCTTCGCCCGAAAGGGGTAGCTTTTTCAGGCTGGAGGAATATAAAAGGGTAAGGATTTCACGAGATGAAGTATAGAAAAGGGTAGGAAAAACTGTCATTTAGGTGTTTAAAAATATCTCGAACAGACGCACCTAATGGCTGATTCATCCAATATTTTAAGGGGCTACTCAAGCGAAAAGTTTAGTAAAAGTCGTAAAAAGGATGCAGTGTTTCAACTGTAGGTATGTGAAAGGGGTACCATTTTTAGCACAGAGTAACTCTGAAAGAGTACTCTGTGGTATATGAATGGTAGGCAGATGACCTTGACCTTCACTAATCCTGTAAGGCTCTATGGGGTAAACTAATCGATAATCAATCGATAATCAATCAAACAGTCGTGACAGTAACGCAACTCTTTGCATGCACAAACACATACAGTATGCAAAGAGTAAATACTGGAATCTTTTGAATCGAAACCTTAGGTTCGCCTGGTGCATTCCAACTTATATAAACTATAACATAAATGCGAGAGCGAACGGCTTTTTGGGCTTTTGGCCGTTTGATGCGCCGAAAATGTTGTCAAATACATTTTCATGTGTGAAACGTATAAAATGCTGGAATCTTTTGAATCGAAATTAAACCTTGAAACTACTAGTCTTTAATCAAAATCGCATTACATTTGCAGCAAAAGAAAAGCAATCAAGGGAATTGAACGTAGCCTGCGAGAGCGAACAGCTTTTTCAACTCCTGTTCAATTTGACATGTCGCCGCCAAGAATGTTGTGAATTTTATTATGAATGAACGTGTGCCGGCGAAGCGTAAATACTGGAATCATTTCAGCTGTGATTTGAATCGAAACCTTAAATTGCCCTGTGCATTCCTGCATGTTATTTCAAGAA
This sequence comes from Desmophyllum pertusum, assembly GCA_029204205.1. Classification (NCBI taxonomy): domain Eukaryota; kingdom Metazoa; phylum Cnidaria; class Anthozoa; order Scleractinia; family Caryophylliidae; genus Desmophyllum; species Desmophyllum pertusum. Next base: position 89,867 of record MU827365.1, read on the forward strand.
AGATACAGTTTTACAGTCAAAATACTCAGCATGATCCGCTTATTATTGGAGAATAACTTTGATTAATCGCGAACGGATTGCATTATTCCTTTCAAACTTCCAAATTTAAATCGAATAATGCAATCATTCAACCGTAGCCGTCCATTCGAATATCGAATATTGATTTCATTAATGGCAAAATATCTCTTTCCATCCCCATGAGAGAGGTGATAGTAAATCTGGAAAAGAAAGTGGACATTTGAATGATTTGTTAAAAAGGACAGAGATTTGCTCCACGACTGCGACGACTTTTCAACCAGCAGACCGTTGACTGAAATGTGCATATTTGACAGCTACTTTTTCCCGCGTGAAGCAAGGAAATAGGAGACGCGTCTACATGCAGGCTAGTCACGCTTGGTTCTTTCCATAAGAATTAGTCGTCTCTTTTCTACCTGTAGTTATTTCATTGCTATTGTCGAAAACCTGCGAAAACAAAGTGGAAAGGTCAGAAACTTGCCGTAAAGTTATGTATTATAAAAAACCCTGAGACCTCGAATTGCGACAGCAGACATTCTTTCGTGCACAAGGTTTATTGGTAGTTAGCATGCAAATTTCAGTCAATGCTTGCAGTCGTGGAAGCAAATCTCTGTCTTTTTATCAAACCACTCAAATTTCCGCTTTGTTCTCCTGATTTACTATCAACTCTCTCACGGTTATGGAAAGAGCTATTTTGCCATTAATGAAATTCGAATGGACGCTACGGTTGAATGATTGCATCATTCGATTTAAATTTGGAAGTTTAAAAGGAATAATGCAACCGTTCGCGATTAAGCAAAGTTATTCTCCAATTCTAAGCGGAATGCGCTGAGTATTTTGACTGTAACGGGTGACAGTAATTCTAAATGGATAACTGAAAGCCGTTAGTGTACGTCTTCGCGTGAGAGGTCACAAAATTTTTGAGCGACCACAAATTTGATAAAATCGAATTACAGACTGACCAATCAGAAACTTCGGTTCCCACGCTTAAAACCTGACAAACACAGGAGGCTTTCAGTCCCATTTAAAGTTTCAAGCACGGATCTGTATAAATTTATTAGAAACCTCAATCATTTGAGATTTTATTTTGACTTCAGTTCCTTCAGTTAGAAAGATTAGAAATTACCTTGACTTCCAAATGTTTCAATAATTTTGGTGTATTTTTTGCGCTGAATGACAGCCGGTGAAAGAAACTGGTCTTTATTTTATCACGCACAAGGTCAAAGCAGGATGAAAATTGATTTGATGCCATTTGCGTGAGTAATTTTTATGGCTACTGCGCTTGCGCAAGTGGCCATTATTGTCGTCGTCGCAGCATTCTTTGTAACATTCCTTCGTAAGACTTTTTTGTAACAATTCTTTGAATAACTGAACATGATATGGCATTGTTCGATTGTTTCGCTTCATTGACAGTGGTGTCAAGTGCAATGCTTAAAAAGAAGATTGGCATATTTAGTGAGCTATATGGAGAGAAATTGCGTACACGTTTGTTTTTAAATGTTTTTATTTACGTAGGTGTATTTCTTTGACAACTGCACGAACAGGGTCGCGTTTGTTTGAACCACATTGTTGAAGCTTTTTTGAGAAACCGCAGGTCTTTTAGAGTCCTTCGCACAATTCATTTGTTTGAGTTGTACTATCGTTATTGAAGTTTCCTGAAATAAAGATAATAAATATTATAAGTTGCTAAAAAGGGAATAGGTTAAATTAAGATATTTACTAAGAAGGACGGATGATTTTTTTTTCGAGTTAGTAATGTTTATGTGGGAGCTGTATTTGCTTGGCTAGGCTTCAAGGAGACTTACGTTTAAGCCTCACGCGCGAGGGGTGAAGCCGCAGAGTTTTTGAAAATCATTCCGACACAGCTTCAATTGTTTAAAGGGTGATGAAACAGTATAAAACGAGCAATTGATAACTGAAGAGATAAATGAAATTTCTACAGGTAAAACTTGATATTCGTTAAGCCTTGGGTTGCGATAGACTCATTTAGTCACACGCGCGAGGGGTGAAGTCAGAGAAGAAAGTATTGCTGAGGGACCAAATAATTTTGTTATGCTAGCGTGAATTTACAACTCTTTGAAAATCTTCCAGAGCTTCAGTTGTTGAAAGGCTGATGTGCAATTAATTTTTAGATTCTGTTATGTCAGCGCGAATGCTGCTGTGTAAACAAAGATATTACATGTTTAATTAATATCGTTTTAAAAACTGTATGACGACAATCAGAAGAGTATGAGTGATGAGTGATTTGAGAATTTTGTTATGTCAGCATGAATGCTGCGAATGCTGTTGTGACAAAGATCAAAGCCGCGTACTGGATTGCAGAAAAAAATTAATTCACCGCGCTTTCGGGAGTCTGGCGTTGGACATCGTGACAAAATGATATTTTCAAAACGAGGAATGATTTTAATATGAAAATATCTTCTAAAATTATAGACGAACTTATCTGCTTGGTTTGTGAGAAATATCGAGAGCAATTAAATCTTGGTATGTAGACGAAAGATAAGATCATCTCATTTGAGCACAGTTTCCGTTGTTTTAAGAAAACAGTGGGTGATTGTATTCAAATTAGCTTGTGTTTCAAGTCTTGTTAGTTGTACTGAACAAAATGACATGAAGGTAGATAAACTGAACAGAGTTTGTTGTCCGCAACTGAGAAGTCGGCGAGCCAGTTTACGAGAGCAGTGTTGCTAAAAGTGACCTGAGAAATTTGTTACGTTAAACGTGAATCGTGTAGTGTACTGTAATTACCCTCTCCAGTTAGCTATGATATGAGCAGAGTCACGTCACGCGCGAGGCGCGAGGAGCGAAGCCCGGTGTGAGGGGGGGAGGGGGGGGGGGCGGTACTCCCAAAACATTTGGGTAGGGGTGTGCCGCTGGGCTATAAAACCCCTTACCCTGCACCAGACTACAAAACGCTAATTTTGCGACCCTGTTCCACACTAAATGTTAAAAAAGATACCAAGTTCCAGACGATTTTTTTCTAACCAAAAAGTCTAAACTAGTAAGCAGCAGTTGTAAAGCTTCTTTCCTACGCGTTTCGATTCGTCTGCCTAACATAATCCAGAGTAACAATTAACGATACTTGTGCCAACTTCTAGGAAACTGATACCCTGTTCCAGACCAAAAATTGTTGTTTGTTATACCCTGTTCCAGACCAAGCTGCTTAAAAACCATACCCTGTCCAGCGGCACGTTCCTATATAGCGTATATAAGAGAGTGCCCCCCCCCCCCCCCCCCCCCCTCTGCTCAAACTGAGCGGTGAGTCACGACGGCAAAACCGGAGTAAAACAAAATCGCTTTTTTTGCTGTCCTTTATCTTCGTCAAGGAAAAAATATCCTCAGACACCCTGTTGTAGTGGTGTACCAAGTCTACACATCTACGTAGTAGTTTTAGTTAGCATTTCTGTGAAATGTAATTACCTTTTTCAGCCCGCTTTGAATTGAGGTTGATCGTTCACAGCTTCAGTTCAGTTGAAAGACTGTTGATGCAACTGTACTTATGAGTGATTCAAACAGAATCACTACATGGTGGAGTCACTTGTAGTGTCGAGCGTTTTGCTGTGTGCATGTGTCGAGGAAAGATAAGACGGAAAAATACAGATACATGTTGATCTTGGGTTGAAAACAACAGTGACCTATGTGTTGACATAAGATAACAGAATTGCGGTTTCTTTGTAAAGGATGTAAGTCATTAAGTTGCGTCTTTATTGATAAGAAGATAAAATTTAAGTTGTACCAGTCCAAATGGCTGTTCTGTGAGCTTCTGTGACTTATTTGCTGCCATGTGAGGGAGTCTGAAACGACCGAGCAAGTTCTAATCTGTATAAGTGTATAGTGGGGGAAAATCTAGACTGCAAAACAGTCTAAAACAGTAGTGTGAAAACGGAGAGTGGGACTGGGGAGAGACGCTGAAAAATACGACTGTCGGCTTTCCATACAATTAATCCGTTCTAATTTCCCGTTCCTCCAGCAACGGGAAATTCCCATTGGTTGAATTTTGACACTATCTGTCAACAAAATGTCCATCGCACCTCATCAGAGATATCCGAAGCCGTGTCAATTTCACAGTAAAACGAGCTCTTCGTGAAATTTGCATATTTTACGACAACTGAAGTTTCGGCGGGTCTAAAGTGGGTCTGTTCCGTTGTGGAACGCGTTCTGTTCCGGGAAGATCTGGCAGAAGATTTTCCTTGTCCTCGGAGCCTAATGTCAGAGAACGACTGCTGTTCGGAAAATGATAATGATGGCGCTACAATAGCTCTGTTGATACACGCGCGCACTTTTATTCTGTGAACAATGTGGAAATGTCGGTTATTTACCGGGAATATTTACTCCTTCGATTCGTTTCAATCTCAAACCGTCCTCCTCTCAAGTTGCGGCCTCGAGATCAGTAGCGATGGTATTAAAACGTTTGATTGCTCTTATTTAAGTTCTCTTTTAAAATTTGCGAACACAGAGCAGAGGGCACACGATGAGCAAACTCTCAACGAAAGCAGGAGCGAAAGATAGTTCCTTCTTCAAATTGAAGCGACGTCAGTTTCCAATTCTTTGGGGCACGGCAAATATGTTTTCTGTGGATATCCATTTAGTTTTAAAATGTCCAAATATTAATTGCAATACAAATCTGCCATTGTCTGGCGCGCTCGCTGCTCTTATTATTTTTCCCTCTTCGCGAGGCGGGTTTCAGTGTTGTTTGATTCATCCGACCGATTTCTCTTCAAACACTGAACACTTCCTATACATTTTTCAGGCAATATAGAACCAAAATTAATCCTCAAGACTCTCGTTGAAATCAACACTGAAGAGCGAACTTGGACAAACAAAAAATGTGGGTGGAGCTGTCAAGTATTTTTAACACCCCAGCGATATTATTTGAACCCCCGGTCAGAACGAATTCGTTGTATTGAATGCCGACAGTCGTTATTTTTCTCGCCTCAAACGCCCTGCGGGCGTGCGAGGCTCGCGAGGATCACGCTCACGGCGCTTCGCGCCTTTGCGAGCAGCGAATTGAGCGGAAACATAACGACTGTTTTGCAGTCTAGGGAAAATCGAGATTTTCTTTTACCACAATGCATCTTTTTGCGTGACATTATAGCAGGAAGCAAGATGAGAACTGTTCTTTGATGGATTCTTGTGTAATAATTCGTCGTCTATTTATAATATGTCAATAATTTTGCGGTGTGTAATTGGTCGGGTTATTACACAATTACAGAGATAAAGGCAAATAACTTTGACAGTTTGGCAGGGGTTTTTTTCGGTTTCTCAGGTTTCTTACTTTCGTGAAGTCAAATCCCTTTGTTTTGACTGTGATTGAAACGCCTCCGTATTAAGCAACGTCTAATGACTACAATAAAAGGCCAAGGAAGTGAAACTTTTGTGCTACGCCTGTCACGCAGGCTACTTTTGTGTGAGCACAGTGAGAAGAGAACGTTTAGGTCTACAAGGGTCAAACACCGGAAGACAGTTGTCAAACATGTCATGACAAATGAAAATATACAGTGCACAGATAAGCGAGGTTAACTTTGTATGAGAGCGGAAAGTGTCCGTTGTCCGTATTAAGGGCTAATGTAAGATAAAATATATGAGCTTTTCGTCGGGACAAACAAAACTGTCCGTAATAAGCCGCGGGTGTCCATATTAAGCGGGTGTGCGAAAGGGGAGGGGATTGCGTGTACTAACTTTCGAGTGCCTCCCGAGCCGTAATCTCGCCAAAAAAAGTCTTAAACAGCCCGGAATGACAAAATAACAGCACACATGACTCAATTTACATATATTTTAAACTCTATTGAATAATACAGATCAAATAGACTCTTAAATCTAAACTTGTGAACCAAATCTCAACCGTCACAGGGGGGGGGGGGGGGGGGGGGGGGGGGGGGGTACTCCCAAAAAAATTGGGTGGGGGTGTGCCGCTGGGCTATTAAAACCCTTACCCTGTACCAGAGCACAAAACGCTAATTTTGCGACCCTGTTCCAGACTAAATATTGAAAAAAGATACCCTGTTCCAGAGGATTTTTAACGACTTTTTTTCTAACCCAAAAGGCTAAACTATAAATCAGCACTGCTAACGTGTAGCTGTAAAGCTTCTTTAATACTCCTGCGCGTTTCGTTTCGTCTGACTAACGTAGACTTCGTCTACCCTATTCCAGAGTATAAATTACCGATCTTCGTGCCAACTTTTGGGAAACTGATACCCTGTTCCAGACCAAAACATGCCTTTTGGTATACCCTGTTCCAGAGCAAAATGCTCAAAAACCATACCCTGCCCAGCGGCACGTACCTATATAGCGTATATAAGGGAGTACCCCCCCCCCCCCCCCCCCCCCCCCCCTGCTGGTATACGTAGGATCTGTAAAAGATCAAATCAGCCAAAAATAGAAATACAAATAAAGTGAGCAAGGCTGATACTACGTACAACACTTAACATGATAGAGTCCAAACTGAAAGCCAAACAACCGTGGACAGCTGTTTCGACCTGGTTGGGTCTCGTCAGCACGGTGTAGCCGCATAAAATAGAACAACCAGCTATGAGGCCAATTGACTATTGAATGCTCGTGGTAATGACCTCAGATGAGCTCAAATTCAAATGTTTTACAATTGGACAAAGGTATCTATCGAGTAACAGGCAAAGAATTTGAAATATCAAATATTTCTATTTCGCTCTTCTGTGACTTCTAGCCTATGAATAGGCTCCGTGAAAGCGAGCCGCACGAAGCCTGGGAGAGAAGGGAGAGAGGGGCCCCTTTCTCTCTCTCCCAGTCTTCGCGCGGCTCGCGTTTCCTTTCACCCCATCGCGTAGCCTATTCATAGTGACGTCTGGCTCTGTTCGGTCTATTTTATCCAACCACACATTTGACACACATGCTGAGCCCTTTTGCAGTTCATTATTGGGGTACCCAGTCTTCTCTCATTTTGATAGAGCCTGGAGATTAAAATATCGGATGAGGGTTTTAGGTCGAATTTATCGTTAACGTTAAATTCAGCTTATAGAATCTCAAGATCTGGTCCAAAATTAAATGTGTCACCCAGCAAATCTACAAATGGCGGACCTTCGATGTTATCTTCGTTGATTCAGGCTTCATTTCCAGTTAGCGAATTATAGCTTTTAATTCACTTTCTTTTCAGCCATCCGCGGTCCACGGACGCACCTGTCGCACCCCTCGCCCTACGGGCCCGATTATTTTAGTGTGGTTAGCCAAAGCAAGAGATGTTGCCTTAGGGGTAGGGTTATCAAATGCAATACGCCAAAGAAAAAAATAACAAAACCAACAAAGTTGCTGCACTATCCTCAACGGCGACAACTCAGAGAACGAAGTCTTGACCTATATTATCAATTGAGAGGTCTTGTGAGAGTTGAGTCATGCACGTGGCAAACATGTAGCGGGTTTGCGTGACGAATTCAAATTCAAAGTTTGTGCTTGTTTTATGTAATTGTTCATGCATTATTACATTTACGTGTATCTAAAACTATTATAGCAACAACCTGTAGTTTGTTTATAATTCACGGAAATCAAACAATAATGTCGTCAATTCACTATTCGCATCTTATATTTTTCGCGTGACAACTTGTTATGTAAATAAACAGCCAGGAAATACTTGCAATTAAAAGACTAAAGACTAGTAACCAAGTACCCAGGTGTTCTCCTCCCGCTTACTCGATTTGGCACGAAATGACTTCCTGAGATAGGAAGAGCCGGCACATAAACCCGTTCCCAGGCTCCCAGGTGAACGTACGTACCCCTCTCCAGAGAGAGAAAGAGAATGTCTAGGAACTAAGCTGAAGGAATTACCAGGTTTAAGTTTTAATTTAAATCAAATTGCTTTTCATGAAAAAGAAATGTGACTCTTTCAATCTTTCGGTTCCTATTAACGAATTTGTGTATGCATTCGCAATGTTTAACGCCTGAGAAAAATAATTAACTTTCACACGAGATTTATTTCACACACGTAATTTTTAATTAAATATTAAATATGTAACTTCAGAAACTACGAATCTTGGCAAATATTTGCCAAATAAAAATGTTTACATTAAAATAACCGTCACACATATGTATATACAGTGGATTGGGCTGTCATTTCTCTCATCACAAGAAACTAATAACTAAATATTAAGTAAACTAACCTCAATTTCCAAAGTTTTCAGTATTGATTTCCTTGAAGACTAATCCTTTTAAAATAGCAAAGCGTCTAGCCCAAATACAGTTGTAAACAACTCCATCTTCCGTTCATCCGTATTCCTATTTCCCATCGTAATCATTCCATTGCGAGACTGCATCTTATGTTTTAGTATCGACTTAATTTTTCACGGCATTTCCGAGAATCCACCTTACTGATTGAAATCACGAGAGTCCCTAACCCATTCCGTTTACTCGGCTCATGGCTACATGTATGCGCATTCTCTGAGTAAAAGTTGCAGTAGCCATGAGCACGCGTCGCGGGCCTATTTTTTACTTGAGATATCGAATGATCTAAAATCTAACCAAGATAGTAATATTAAAGCCCGAAACAGTTTTATGTTTCATTTCCCAGATTAAGCAATAAACACTAGCAATTGACATTTCCTTCGTGTTGGCTGCTTCATTTGCTTAATTGGCAAATATTTGGTTCATTTAATTACATTCTAATTACAGTTTCATCATCGCTCAGCACTGTAGAACTTACACTGAATCACAAAGATAGAAACGAAACATTTGAAACAATAAATGCTGATAAACCAAACAAACGTTTAGACACGTTGTAAACGCTAAAAATGCTGTAAACACTGAAAAATGAAAACTTGTTCTCTTTGTTACTCGTTAACCCAGCGAAAGAGAGGAGATTTAAACAGCAACACAAACAGAGAATCTATATATTATTATTAAAAACTGGACCACGGATATTGGATTTCCAGGTTTTTTGATTGGTTAAACGGAGACAGTCTAACAGCTGATATACCTGCTCCGACAAATATGAACGCGTCAGCGAGAAAGAGAGCTGAATTTTTTCTCTCTCCAAGGAACAATGGCCGCCGGAAAAAATTGTTTCGCGGCAGAATTGACTGAAGACGAAGTAACAGAACTGATAGAAAATGCAGCAAAGTTTTGAACGAAAAATTTAATGGGAAATGTCTGTAATTAATGTACTACAAATGCAACTGAACGAGCACTAAAGGAAGCCTGAAACAATTTACGGGAAAATTCGAAAACCCGCAATACAAATCTGCACAAATTCGTTCAAAATGAATGAAAACCTGTTTACAACACAAGTTTAAGCTTAGCCTATTCACTATTGTTACCTTGTGTTTCGAAGAGGCTTGTCAATCCCAGCTGGACTAAGCTTTAAAATCAGCACAGTCTTAAATATCGGAGAAGAAGCATACGACAGTTCGTCAAGCGTTCGTGATGGTCAGGTACAATCAAAGATCACTTCACAGTGAAATTATCTTCGAAGATCACTCTTTTTCTCTCCATCCATGTAGATATTGATGCTTTCCTTTGCTCTTTACTTCAGTGAACTTGATTTTAACTGGCTCAGTTTCGCTGGTTTCAACACAATTGATTCTGTAGTCGTGCACGATTTGCTCGCCGTAAACAACCCGTTCATGACGTTCAGCTGTTCGTTCAACTTGTAAAATGAATATAATGTTCAGCTCCACAATTATTTCTGATCTTCCCATTTTAAGCTAAACCATTTGCGCAATTTTCCAGAATGTACGAAACTTTAGAAGACACAGAGCGAATATTAAAATTCTGTTTTGCTCTCTTTTCATTTACTGAACTGGCAGAACCGCGCCAGCGGCCTTTTTGCCGCCGTTTTCATACAAATCATGCTTCATTTAGATGGAACTGAAAAATCGCTCAGTCGATTGATACAGTTTTAAAAAGTAATACCGAAGTTTAGTTTTAGTGAAGTTTTTAATAAAACAATTATTCCATTCGCCCTTGTTGGATATGGGAGGATTATAGCCAACTCGCGCTACGCGCTCGTTGGCTATTTATCCTCTCATATCCAACGCGGGCTCATGGAATAATTGTTAAATATAATCATTATTTTCGCTCATATTCAGTCCATATTCAGGGTTTGTACTTTCACCCACCACTTTAGGTTGGGATGGATGAAATAAGGGAGCTGGTACTCTGTGCTGCCCTTTGGGGTCCCTAGTCTATGGAAGGTATATGAAAGGATTACCTTTTCTGTCAAAAATGGTATATAAAAGGTTAGGGTTTGGACCTCGGGGCGGAGCCTCCCCGTATAAAACTTTGTTGAGTACCTTCAGCGTGACTGCCGTGACTAATCTGATAGATTTCAAGCAAGAAAGCAGGTAAAACGGCTTGCTTGCTTGATAAAAAAAAAGCCCGGTTGTATTTTCTTCGAAAATTCTTGTTAGCATATTATTTCGCTACACCGTTCTTGGCGGACTGAGAGGCAGAGAAGCCAATTTGATTTGAAAATGGCAACTTGTTTTAAAAATACGTAAAAGACCCCGATCTGCAAACTATAGTGGAAGATCATCATAGCAATCCGGTTAGATGGTAAGTACCAGCTAGTTTGATGTTGGAATTTTAACATTTCAGGCACCTGCGAAATTAACTTGAAGCTACTTGTCATGACTGGACCAAAACGTCCGTTGCAAAGCGAGCAGGATATTCTACCAGTGACTTTTAATAAGTGCTTATGTACTTCTATCTTTATACTCAGAATAATGTATTTTATTACTGTGAAGTTTGTCAGCTGAAATCGATTACATGTAGTCGCGTGCGAAATTTAATTTGAACTGGTAATCGACAAAGAAGGGAATCAGGAATATATTTACCACTGTCAACCGTTAGATTGATAAAAATCCAAGGTAAAGGGCACTTAGGATAAATACATGAGGTATTCGGAATATTTAAGGTAATGTGGACTGCTAAAATACCCGCATTCTTATTCGATTATTTGCGTTTGGACACCATCCATCCTAGCCGTGACCTTTGTACTTTTGTTGTAAACATCGTTGTACATAAGCTATAAGAAACGTTCGCTCGCGTCCAACACAGGACGATACCCGCAGGTTTAACTTCAGAATCTGTGAGAATAAGGTTACATCTTTGCTTTAAAGGGCATTTTAGCCCTAGTTTAGGTGCCACTTTTTAGATTTCGACTCTTGCTTTTAGTTAAATTTCGGTTCCTTTTGACCAGCGACGCGGTAGGTTGTCTTTGATTTTGCCTGGTTTATCTAATTTTTATCCAATCGTTACGGTACCTAAATACTGTGGTATGGTTGATATTTAACTATACTTACCTGTGTTGAATGAAAACTCTACTTCCTTCGTTAGAGCTCTTAGCTTATGTAAATGTCATACAGACAGGTTTTTAAAGTATTTCATTGCTAAATTCGGGATTCAAATTGTCAAATAAATGAACCGAAGCATAATTCCGAGGTTTAAACTCACATACGCGTCTTTGTAATGGAAACTGTAGTTCCTTGGTCAGTGCTCTTAGCTTTGGCTCTTCTTGGATTGAAATGCTTGTTTTACAAAGATTAACCATCAGAATACTAGTTTCGCTGACGGATAACAAAATGGCTCTATACAAACACCATACTCTGCCCTAGTCCTCCTCCTAGCGATTTGGTCACTAACACACAAAAAAAAACACGAGTATCACAAGAACCGGGCTAGCCCCAGGCTCCCCGGTTAACTACTGCCCTTACGAGAATTACATATATAAAAGGCCTCACCAAGGTACAAAAGTCATACATCTTTTAAAATGGTTTGGAAGGGAAATTCAACAGTAGTTGAGTGTCAAGTAGCTTTAAGCTCTTGCAAGACAACTAATGTTTGGATGTCATTTATTGCATGGAGTTTTGTATAGAATTGTACAAACTGCACGGTAATCATTTTTATCGCACTGCCACTTTTTCCATTTTCTTACATTTAACTATTCACAAATGTTCCACTAATTTCGGAGTTGTTGTCATGGTTACTTACTTTCTATTCAGTAATGTGGCTCTCGCTATTGTCATCTAGGAAAATCTCTCTGCTAAAATTGACATCATGTCCTCTTTATGTTTTAGTAATAACTTGCATTATAAACTGTTTTGTACTCGTTCTATGTTTTTTTATGTTTTAGTAATAACTTTATCTGCCTTATATTCTGTTTGTACATGTTTGAGAACATTTTAGTAATAACTTTACATGTATTTGCATTATAAACTGCATACAAGAATATATCAATAAACATCTATCTATCTGTCTATATATCTATTATTCTTTCCTGTTAACACTAGTTTTTAATATTTTGGTTTTCTTGAAGGTACCATGACCATGGTAATCAAAATGCACAGTGTTAAATATAATGAAACCGAAAGCAGAGATTCTATGCAACAAGAGGAAGGCAAGCGGCTTTTAATGATTGAGATGACAAAACGTTTTCTTGAGAAAGAAACAGCACACCTCTCGTTTGATGAAATTCCTCCCTCCTTAAATTACTATTTGAAAGGAGTACTCAACTTAATAATGATACAAGCAAGCGAGGGAAGTTTACGGATAACAGTCGAGTGCAGCACCTTGGAAATTCTTGAAAATCTGTGGGAAGACTACTGCTCTGGTCACCTAAACACAGTAGCCGAGGAACGTCTTTTGACAGATGATATTAAGAGAAGATTTGATGTGGAATCCGTAAAGTTGGAAACAACATTTTTGGAAGGAGATTATTTGGCTTGCAAACTGTTTCTAACGAGAATTTCACGTAAGTCGACAATCTACAGCTTGAGACCAGCTTAAAAGTGATGACCAACTTCTATATTACAATATATTTTGTGTTCTTGCCATATATCTAGATATATATCATGGTAACGGTAGCAATATGTACATAATGAGGACCTAGTTTCCCATTTAAGTTGCCAACTTGGCATCTTCTCCGCACTCGGGATTCCTGCAAAATTTAAATGATCGTAAAAAAAAATCACTATCTGCACTTGGATTTTACTTTATTCAATGTTTTTCATCTTCAATTTGTCTTAAAGTGTATATGACAGATATTTTTTTATTTGATTGATCGAATCTACATAGGGTCCTGATATGAACATTGAAAACAAAATTCCATATCGCTTTTCTTCACCGCGTTTTAGCCGTCTAAAGACGTGAAATTTCACTTCCGGTTAGGTAAAAAACCGAGCGAAGTGGAGTCCTGGGCCTAGTCGGGCCATGACGTCACTACAATAACGCCTTCGCCAAGCAAAGATAGCGAAGAGTAATGTGTATAACCAGATATATTTTAGTTCAAATTTTGTCTAGAACCGTCAAAACTTACACAAACTATGTCTACGGATGATTTTGAGTTTGGGAGCGATTATGAGCGATCAGACGCATAATTCAGTGTTTCTTCGACTGTTGATGAACTGAGTGGAATGCGATGAAACAGAGTTAGAAGCAGCAGCAGACAACTCAGACCCAGAAGGTCCTTGCATGTACCATACGATGAGTGGCTTCAAGAGTACATGTATACCGCTAGCAGATAGCGATAGCGATATAATTTCTCATTCTGAAAGAACGTGAATGTCGGAGTCCGGACATGCTGGAAATGCGTGTGTAACTACGCCGTAAAAAATAAAATTGTTTGTTTACATAATTGCGCTGTTTGAATCGAATGAGTTTGAACCGATTTGTAATAAGCTTTTTAAAATTCGCTTGTAGTTCTCGTTAGTTTATCTTGAGTTTTTCTCTTTTCGAGGACTGTTCATGAGGGGCGAAGCGAGCAGCAACTCGCGAAGCGGCGAGCGACTTTGAAATCGAATGGATTTACAGTGCTACTACTCCAACCAAGGCCACCCCAACAAATTATTTCCAAATTGTCCAGTAGCGTTTGAGTGTTAAAACAATAAAAATGGTCACAAATGTATTGCTATAATTTATTGTTATAGCATGCAGCTTGCTTATATCCATAATTTGTGGGAGTTAACATGTAAATAGTGTCACAGAAGCGGTCACGACTAAACAAGAGGGGGTTTTTTTTCTTCTTTTCGCTCCTAAATGTATTTAAGAAAAATGGCCATTGAATTTGATAGAATTTCTTATTCAGCTTTAGAAAGAATGTTTCATGGAGCAATTATGTCCCGGAGTCCCTGTGCTGTTTTGCCGATGACTTGGCCTAAATCGCTTTTCATAAGCTCTATAGAAAAAATTCATTGCCTGACGAGGGAATTCCACGTTAAATTTCACGCGAAAAACCGATATCGCACGATATCGCACGCACGATATCGCACGATATCGCACGCACGTGGAATTCACGAGTCAGGCAATGAATTTTTCTTGAATCGCATAGCCTTTTAAAAAAGGAAAATACGGTACTTTATAATAAAACAGCGCTCGAGAAAGCCATTCAACGTCAACTGTCAGGACTGTCAGGAGCAAGCGAACGAATAAGAATCAAGCTAAAGATTCTGTCACAAACTTTATATTTTATCCTCGTGGTAGTAGTTTTTCCATTTTAATTGGGGAAACGTTATTTGTAGACCTTAACGGGTTTGTCAGTAATTATAAGAACTCCGGCAAGTAGCAAAAACTACATAAGCTTATTACTGAAGACAGAATGATGAACACTTTTACTTCGGCCGCGGCACACTGAAATGAATCAAAAGAAAACCCGGGAAGAAAAGCTTTGGAAAAGACGTCAAGCAATGCTGTAAGTAAGATTATGCTTTATACCTTGAAAGAACTTAAGCTTATTAGCGTACAAAATTCTACGTTTTAAATTTCAATGGCTTAGTCCATCCTTGGTTTGAGAGAAGGTTTTTAGACCTCGTTGACTTGTTTTCGTTTCGAATGTGAATTTATTTTGTACTCAGTGCTGCGTATTAAACACTTCGAGTGGCTGTTTTTGTAGCTTCAGTTAGCACAAGAGAACTATTACGGTCAAGCTATCGAAAGTATTAGTCAAAGAAAATGTAAACAACTATTCTTTTAGCCGAAATTGTGACTATTTCGCTACAAACGGAACTGAAAAAGTGTCATTGAATGTGCTTTCAGCGAGTTTACCGAAAAAATCACCACGCGGTATTTAAAAATGATTGCTGTTTTCAAGTGGGTTTTGAAGTAAGATAATTTTATTATGGTCAAACTATCGACAGTGTCACTTCAACAAAATAGAAAGCTCCGGGAAAATTTGGCGTATTATTTTTCAAGCGGACGTTTTGACGACGTTTTTAAAAGTACTGTTTATTTACGTGTTTTGAAATTGTTCGCGCAGTACAAAAAGCTTATTATTTTGTAGTCGCATGTGGTTTAACGACCAGGTTTATCCGCCGCATTTGTGGCTATTTCTCTGACACTATGAAGTAATTTAAACGTTTTACTCTTTACTTTACTGTACTACTGTTTGTCCCGTAGTTTTAGCCAGTTTCCTCTCTTCAGGTTTCTTGTACTTGCAAGCATCGATCGATGATTGCGCTTCTTCAATTTCTCGAGAGAGTTGAGTTTGAGTTCAAAGCTGGCTAACTCTTGAATCTCGCATTGGAAAAAAAACCCTCATGTTTGCTTTTGGCTTTTCTGACATTGATGCTGACATTGAAACCATACGAAAACCGCATTTTTATATTTTAATTTGCGATGTCGAAAGTAAATAAACACAATCTCGCGTTGGGCCTCGCTTTCAACTCACTTCGTGCAATTCAGCTATGCAATTCAACTTCTCAGGCATGCAATTCCACGTTGAATACGTCGCATCGATAGCCAATCAGAGTGCGAGAATTCTCTGAGCTATGCGATTCTCACTAGTCGTTTCTCAGTGGTTTACTTTGGGAGGCAGAGGAATAATTTATCTTTACGAAAACCGGCGGAGCTGTGATTCAGAACTATTTTTGTCCGGTTCAGAGTAACGTTTTCGCTCAGTTCTGAATAATTTTTCGACGCTGGGCTCGCGATATTGGTCTGCTTCTACTTGAAGACTGTGCAGTTGATGCTTCTTACGCAAAGACAACAGATACTGAAATCAAAATTCAAAACAACAATAAGTTATTATACAATGTAATTGAGTGAGCAACAAGATGCCCAAAAAATATTTTTGCCCCAAATGAATGTTTCATTTTATACTAAGCAAAATTCCGTAAAAATTTTGTTTTGGTTAAAACGGCAATTTTCTACGGGCCGTCAAAGTTAGGGTTGTTTTCCCCACAAAAGAGAGACTGGGACTAGTGACGTCATTCCAGGCCATTGGCACCAGTTTTGAACTGGAAAGCAGAGGAATTGATCTTGATGGGTATTACAGAATTTTCGTAGAATGTCAATGTAATAACTTTTTTCTGGGTAGCCTGAAATATTATACGTTTGTTTAATGCATTACGCTATTTTTTACTAGAGCTGTGGAATTGATTCGGACTATAAATCCGCTCATGTCTATACGCTTTATATCGAGCCGAACTCACAGAAATGTCACGCAACTTCCCGTCCAAAGACACTACTACAAACACGAGACTAAAGTAGCTTGAATACTTGAAAAATAATTTCTTACAACTTGTGTTAAAAATATAATATTATGAATGAGGTAGGGAAAGATTATCATGTAAACGCGGCGTCGCTCAACAGGGAAATTATGACATTCACACGGCACACACAGCTGAATTGAATGAACAGAATCGCTTCACAGGTTTAAACAACGATGGAATATACTGAATTGGCTTAAGTATTTGCATTGAAGTTCTAGAACGAAAGTCTGGACTCATGTATGAATTATTTGCAGTGGATACTCGTACGGAAGCCGTGCGCTATTCAGACAGTAATCTTCTGAAGCTTCTGTTCGAAGTTACGATTCGATTGGGAATATCTTACTTTGCTTTTAAATGATTTAGCTTAGCAGTTTCATTAAATAATGCTAAAGCCCGAAGATGCCGAATTTTTTCGGTGAGAATCTGTCCTCCTTTGATGTCGCCAGATCAGTAAAGTATAAACAAATTCGAAGTGCCGTGAAATGTGTCGATTGTTCGCGTGGTATAAACACTGTATAAACAGACTGAGCAAATTAGTCTGAATCAAATCAGCCGTGCTCACTGTACTAGAATCGCTTAATGCATCTTAACAAAGATAATATTTTGGTTCAGCAAGAATAAATTATTACCTTGAATTCTACGAAAATTCTGGAACCCGAACGAAGCAAATTGAAGTCCTTATAATTTGTACAAAGACAGAAATTACTCAATCTTCGCTGCAGACTCGCCGATCGATCAACCCAGAACATGAACTTTTTTTTTTTTTTTTTTTTTTTACACTTTTATTGACAATTTTCCATTAACGTTTTAACAATTTTCATTAAATAATACATTTCTTTTATATATATATATATATTACATATTAATAACAAATTCCGATTGTTCTATGAGATGAGGAAAACGGCCACACACTACATAACACAGCACATTATAACCGGCACAGCACAACACATACACACAACAAAAAAACAACGAAATTAACACAACACATTAGTGACAACGGTGGCAGTAGGCAGGTATTTACAAAATACATCAACAATTACTAAAGAAAGCTACGAAAAAACTCTAAGGATTGCATCCCATCTTTTCCTAAAAGTTGAAAAAGACCCATTTTGTATTGCTATATATTTCTCGGTTTCTAATTTAATTTTAACTTTGTTCAGAAACATACTAAAATTAGGGCAGACACAAGCTTTTCTGCATTCCCAAATACTCAATTTCCCGAGAATTATAAGATAATTTATTATATCAGTCCTGTTCGGAAGCCCAAGTATAGTTTCCTTTAAGGTTATTCTTATATTTTCCTTAATAAGATCAAACCACCAAGAGGTAAATCTATTCCAAAAGGCTTGCACATGGGAGCATTCAAAAAAGAGGTGGTATAAGTCTTCTTTTGAGGAACCACAGAAAGTGCATTTATCAGTTAGCGCCAAGCCTATTTTAAAAAGTTTTTTATTTGTGTACAATATATAGTTAAGCACCCTGTATTGGAAGGACCAAATATATGTTTCACTAGCAACAATGTGAGGAAGTGAATATATTTGCTCTAAAGAATTTGAGATATCGAAGTCTAAAATTAACTTCTTGGACATATTCGGGAGATTTGCTTTAGTTGTTACCAAGAATTTATAAAATTGTTTACTCTTAGCTGTATAAGTATCAAATAGTACATTGTTATGTTCAAAATTCATAGGGTCGATATCAGTGGTCAATACACAAGTCCTAAGTTCTTTTGGGACTGATAATCTTAGTGCCATCCAGGTCAAAAAATCAGCGTTTAAACCTTTTCGTCTATAAAAGGCATGCGATCGCGCATTGTCAGAGTCAAATAATAAATTATTTACAAAAACAACTCCGTGTTCATAGTAGGTTTTGTAAAAAACTGACTTATTATCTATTTTAATGTCCTTATTGTTCATGAAATGAAATCTTGATCTCTGAAGTGCTAAGAGCAACGGCAACGGCAAAGAATGGCTCGGCTCAATTTTGCACGCATTTCTAGCTCAGAACGAAGACACAACTCAAGGCTCGCGATCGATTGATTGATGGCCTGGAATGACGTCACGAATTGTGCTAGATCCAGTACTTTGACGATGGTTCTGCTACTCGGTCATGTTTTTAAATAATGCGATTTTCCCAGACTTTGAAAATTCAACGGTTTCAACCAAAAAGATTTTTCTTTTCGGCGTTCTGCTCAGAAAAATGTATAGATTTTTTGGAACAAGAAATGAAACGATATTCTTGTCAATTCCCGGAAAAAGTACACGTGGGGGTGACAGAAATTTTAACCATGCGGCGCTCTCTCCTCGACTGTGTTTGCACAAGTTTAGGCCGGTGGAACAGCCACAACACCGATTTCATCTTTCTGCAACCGCTTCTGGTAATCTTGCTATTTGAAGGACAACGTTCGGTTGTAGTCCTCCGGGGCAAAATGGACCGAACAAACCACTGAATGTCGGCTTGGCGTCCACTTCTTCCTCGTAGTAACAACAAACGAGACCCATTTTCGTCTCTTTCTGATGGCTTCAGGCCTTGTGTCATTGTGAAATGAAATTGTATGTAAAGAAATCCCTTTCTCGTCGTATTTCACGTTGCTGCAGCCATACATATAACACATCTTTGGACGATTTTTCGAGAACAAAAACAGACTACAACAGCGGAAAACAGGGAAATCCTGCGAAGAGCGTTCTTGTATTGACGTCACGACCGACTAGGCCCAGGACTCCACTTCGCTCGGTTTTTTACCTAACCGGAGGTGAATTTTCACGTCTTTTGACGGCTAAAACACGGTGAAGAAAAGTGATATGGAATTTTTTTTCGATGTTCATATCAGGATCCTATGTAGATTCGATCAAGCAAATAAAAAAAATATGTCATATACACTTTAACTACATTTTGTATGCTTCTCAAGAAAATGGGAAGTCAAAATTAAGATTACAAAAACGTTCAATTAGGTTGAGGCTGTCAAAGACAAATGACGAGCCTTGTGAAAAAAACCTTCCTGTGACTCAACAAATATCACCCAAACAAATTGATTCGGTTCAAGGCACTCAAAGTTATACCAATACCAATGCAGTTGCGTTTTCTTACAAATTATTTAGAAGTGAATCAGAACGCAACAATGAAGGAAGATGAATTGTGGCCACAAGACCAGACTCAAGCTGCTGATGAAACTCAGATCCAGGTCACTGAAGAACCTGAACCAATGACTGTACACCTTGCAGTTAATTGTAAGTTATATATAACGTTTCACAAAGGAGTGACTGAAATTGACAGAACATGCAGGGTTGACTAATCAATACGCTAAGAAGGGACCGTGGTATAAATACTGATTACCTTCTACTACTCCTTCTCCTTCTTCTTCTTCTTCTTCTTCTTCTAATGCTCCAGGTTTCAATGAGAATTGAAGTGCAAGAGGAAACAGATAGCTAGAAAATCCTTTTAATTCTATATGACAATTATAATTACAACACATCAAAGGGGTAAAGCATAGACAAAAGTGAACTTTGAAAATATTTCCACAAAAATACAGCAAGTTTCACTTTTAATGACTGCGACGATGGATGAAACAAATGTAAAAATAAAAGGGCACTGAGATCACTGAGATACGAGTTAAACAAAGGCGTCAACATGTTTAACATCTGCTTAGTTTTTTGTGTGCACCTAGATTCCCATAAATGAAGGGGGAGATTTATGAACATTACCTTCAATACTTGTATTGACAGGCCACTCACGGCAAAATACACTAACATTAACTTTCCTGTTTGCTTGTTTCATGCATCTTGCTCGTTGAAAACTTCGTAGATGGAGGAAATTTAACCAACGTACAAAGAGAGAACAGTGCACAGCAAGAAGAAGAAAGACAACAACTGGTGTCTGAAGAATTCTTGGAGACAGAAACAGCTAACATTCCTGTTGATGAATTACCTCAGTACTTTCAGCATGTAAAAGTAATTCATAACCCAACACCAAGAGATGCAAGTGACAATAGTTTACGAATAGCAGTGGAGTGCAGCAATCTGGAAAGTCTGGAACGTCTGTGGTCGGACTATCGTTCCGGTCACCTAAATGCAATAACCGAGAAATGCCTTGTGACAGATGACATTAAGAGGAGATTTCATGTGCAGTCTGTAAATTTAGAAACAACTATTCTGGAAGAAGATTACTTGGCGTGCAAAAAGTTTCTCTTGAACAAGCCACGTAAGTTGAGATAACATTTGTTTTAAGCTATATGAGGTCAGTAGGATTATACTTTTTTCTGACTCAAAACTAATTTGATATGTTTTACTCCATTTAATTCAGGCTTTGTTACGTTTATTTATAAACACTTGTTTTTATGACTTCGTCAAAATATGTAGCTTTGTCGTGTTTATCTCACGTCATTTGTCGTATATCGTGTGAAAACTGCATGTATTTGACCTTGTTTTACTGTTGAGACTGGGCTTTGAGACTTTAGGAGGACAACGTAACATTATTGTCTTTCAATGGTAACAATCACACTTGCGGCAAAAAAAGCAATTATATGTGTGACTAATAAACATATCTAAAGTAATTTCACACAAAAATATAGATTTCGCGCAATCATTTGCGAATAGAGCTTTCAATAAGGGTTAATCATAATTCAAGTTAATGTGAAATTACTCTGTTGTATGTCGCAGTTTTATAATGGAAAACTAAATTTACGGCATTCTCATTGAATGATTAATTATATACCGACTGACGTTCAAAGTATTCAGGGTTAAAAGTACAACACTGACTCCACTGAAAACTGCTCGACATGTTTCATGGCTAATGCCAATATGCTACCGAAAACCACGATAATAAATAGCTTGGCACTGAACAGCAAAGACTCATCAAACGAAATGTGTACTCACGTGAGCATTGGAAGTCAAGACATTCCTCGCGACTGTGATCAGCCAACTTTTCTTGTTACCTTTTTAGTGCAGAGTTTCAAAGAAACTTTGCACATTAGTAATGGTTAGTGGGCATGAGCTTAAGCTATAAGCTATATGTCCTTCTTTGTGTGGGGTCGCGACATTAAAAGAGCATTTGTCCCGGTAATGCACACGCGCAGATTTTCATCTTGAAATCGTTAAAAAAAAAAGAGCAGTTTTTTGTCGTGCAGTTAGTGTGACAAACTATATTATTATACATTTTGCTCACTATCTCTATTCTCATTGGCTGAGAGCATACAGCTAATTCACGCTGGCATCGAATTGATGCGTCACAACTACAGACACTAGGATTTATGCATGTAATTACGCGTCATACCTACAGACACTATGATTTATGCGTGTAATTACGCGTCAAACCTAGAGACAATGCATCTCGATTGACGTCATGCGCGTGTAGCACGCCTCGCTTCATTGGCGGCAATGAAAAACAAATTTAAAAAATACTTCACAAACCGCGAAGGAAAAAGTGGCAAAACGCTGCAAAGTTAAGCCCGAAATGATGATTTAGTTTTTCAAATATATAATAAAACAATTATTGGATTCGGTTTTCGCATGATAGCGAAATTATCAAGGCCTCGGTTTGTGTTATCCGCCTCAGCCCGCTTCGCCTTCGGCAGATAACACAAACCGAGGCCTTGATAATTTCGCTATCATGCGAAAACCGAATGCGCTCGAGTTCAAAACATGTCGGCAAATGAAGTTCAATAGCTGATGCAGAAAAGGGATTGGTAAAGCTGTAAGTAATAAAGAATGGGTTCAATATGTAAAATCAACAACGTCACAAAACAATAGGTTTAATTAGCAGTACAATGGTACATTTCTTAGGGCCTCCACAACTAGAGAGATAGTTGTCGACAACTATTTAATTAGCTGTCGCTCATAAAAAGTTGTTGATAACAAAAAAGCCAGTGTGCGAAGCTAGTTATCGATAACTAAGGGCCTTAGTCATCGATAACTAGCTTCACACACTGGCTTTTTTATCGACAACTTTTTATGATCGACAACTAAATAGTTATCGATAACAATTGGTCTAGTCTGTGGAGGCGCTTAGCCGTTCTCTGCAAAAACAACAACGTCAAATGACCAAATTCACCGCACCGCATTTATATGGAGAGAACAGTGTACTGACGTCTATAGCGTGTAACTATAAAAGTTCAAAAAAGTTCAAAATGAAATTTACACCGATGAAAAAGCGAAGGTTGCTCTATGCATACGCCGAAAATTACCGTTTTGTTTAGTTTAGATCGCAGGCAATTAACGTCTGTCTTTCGCGCCCACACTAAAAGAGCAACGCCTAGGCCTTTCGAAGCAGCTCGACTTATTTTAAATAAAATCGCTGTTGATTTTACATATTTAACCCATTCTTTATTGCTTACAGCTTTACCAACATTTTTACATGTTCATTGTACAAAAACTAAGCGGAAATCCCGTACCGTTCTCTTGTAGCAATCCCTTTTCTGTATCAGCTATTGAACTTCATTTGCCGACATGTTTTGAACTCGAGCGTTCTCGAGCGCGCCAGTTTCGCTCCGCATTAAATATCGCACAAGAGCGCAGTGCGCGTTTCACCGCCCATCCTTTCCTGCGCCCTGGTCGAACCTATGACCTCCCGCACACCGGTCGGACACTCTGCCACTGAGCTACAGGAGACTCGTGGGAGGTTAAGCCATATAAATAGGTTCAGAAAGGTGTCAAACGTCCTTTATGTAGCTCGGATTAATTTTGTCGATATGTGATATGCATGTTGGTTGCAGTTATTTCTGTGGATTTATCCAACGTACAAAGAATCTTATTAAACAGAAAGTTGTCTTTGTTACAAATTCAATAGAAAACTATGAAGATTCACCAATACAAGTTTTTGAAGAAACTGAGACCCTGGCCACTGAGGAAACTCCGATCCAATCTGCGGAGGAAACTAGGACATTGACTGCGGAACACACGGAGACTCAAGCTACTGACGAAACTCAAATTCAATCTGCTGGAGAAACCCAGACCCAGGCAGCTGACGAAATTGAGGCTACAGCGGAAACTCGGACACAGGCTGCTGAAGAAATGGAGACACGAGCTATGGAAGAAAGTCAGATTCAATGTGCTGAGGAAACCCAACCACAGACTGTTGACGAAAGTGAGGCACTGGCTACAGAGGAAACGCAGATTCCATCTCCCAAGGAAGTTCAGATACAGGCTTCTGAGACCCTGGTTACTGAAGAAACTCAGATGCAATCCCGAATACTGCAGGCTTCTGAAGAAACTGAGACGCAGGCTGTTGGGAAAATCCGGCCACAAGATACTGAAGAAACTGAACCCCTGATTTCAGATGGTAAATATATTTATTTGTGAAGCAATATGTTTTAATATAAAATTTATTAGCCTTATTGTTATCATTATGACATATTGGAAAGAAATGATGGTATCTGTTAAGCTTGGTAGAAAATATGAGAAAGATATCAATCAGTCAGTGACACAAGCTACTCGGAGAAAAACATTTCCGAGTTCTCCCAACAGGAGTCGAACCAGGGCGCAGGAAAGGATGTGCGATGAAACGCGCACTGTGCTCTTGTGCGATGTTTGAAGCGAAGCGAGACTGGGTCGAGCGCGCTTGAGAGCGTTCGAATTCAATACATGTCGGCAAATGACGTTCAATAGCTGATGCAGAAAAGGGATTGCTACAAGAGAACGGTACAGGATTTCCACTTAGTTTTTGTACAATGAACATGTCAAAATGTTGGTAAAGCTGTAAGCAATAAAGAATGGGTTCAATATGTAAAATCAGCACTGTCACAAAACAATAGGTTTAATTAGCAGTACAATGGCTATGCATTTTCGTTTTACATATTGGTACATTTCTTAGCCGTTCTCTGCAAAAACAACAAACTCAAATGGCCAAATTTCCCGCATTTATATGGAGAGAACAACAGTGTACTGACGTCTATAGCGTGTAACTAAAAAAGTTCAGAAAAGTTCAAAATGAAATTTACACCCATGAAAAAGCAAAGGCTGCTCTATGCATACGCCGAAAATTACCGTTTCGTTTAGTTTAGATTGCAGGCAATTAACGTCTGTCTTTTCGCGCCCACACTAAAAGAGCAACGCCTTTCGAAGCAGCTCGACTTCTTTCAAATAAAATCGCTGTTGATTTTACATATTGAACCCATTCTTTATTGCTTACAGCTTTACCAACATTTTTACATGTTCATTGTACAAAAACTAAGCGGAAATCCCGTACCGTTCTCTTGTAGCAATCCCTTTTCTGTATCAGCTATTGAACTTCATTTGCCGACATGTTTTGAACTCGAGCGTTCTCGAGCGCGCCAGTTTCGCTCCGCATTAAATATCGCACAAGAGCGCAGTGCGCGTTTCACCGCCCATCCTTTCCTGCGCCCTGGTCGAACCTATGACCTCCCGCACACCGGTCGGACACTCTGCCACTGAGCTACAGGAGACTCGTGGGAGGTTAAGCCATATAAATAGGTTCAGAAAGGTGTCAAACGTCCTTTATGTAGCTCGGATTAATTTTGTCGATATGTGATATGCATGTTGGTTGCAGTTATTTCTGTGGATTTATCCAACGTACAAAGAATCTTATTAAACAGAAAGTTGTCTTTGTTACAAATTCAATAGAAAACTATGAAGATTCACCAATACAAGTTTTTGAAGAAACTGAGACCCTGGCCACTGAGGAAACTCCGATCCAATCTGCGGAGGAAATTAGGACATTGACTGCGGAACACACGGAGACTCAAGCTACTGACGAAACTCAAATTCAATCTGCTGGAGAAACCCAGACCCAGGCAGCTGACGAAATTGAGGCTACAGCGGAAACTCGGACACAGGCTGCTGAAGAAATGGAGACACGAGCTATGGAAGAAAGTCAGATTCAATGTGCTGAGGAAACCCAACCACAGACTGTTGACGAAAGTGAGGCACTGGCTACAGAGGAAACGCAGATTCCATCTCCCAAGGAAGTTCAGATACAGGCTTCTGAGACCCTGGTTACTGAAGTAACTCAGATGCAATCCCGAATACTGCAGGCTTCTGAAGAAACTGAGACGCAGGCTGTTGAGAAAATCCGGCCACAAGATACTGAAGAAACTGAACCCCTGATTTCAGATGGTAAATATATTTATTTGTGAAGCAATATGTTTTAATATAAAATTTATTAGCCTTATTGTTATCATTATGACATATTGGAAAGAAATGATGGTATCTGTTAAGCTTGGTAGAAAATATGAGAAAGATATCAATCAGTCAGTGACACAAGCTACTCGGAGAAAACATTTCCGAGTTCTCCCAACAGGAGTCGAACCAGGGCGCAGGAAAGGATGTGCGATGAAACGCGCACTGTGCTCTTGTGCGATGTTTGAAGCGAAGCGAGACTGGGTCGAGCGCGCTTGAGAGCGTTCGAATTCAATACATGTCGGCAAATGACGTTCAATAGCTGATGCAGAAAAGGGATTGCTACAAGAGAACGGTACAGGATTTCCACTTAGTTTTTGTACAATGAACATGTCAAAATGTTGGTAAAGCTGTAAGCAATAAAGAATGGGTTCAATATGTAAAATCAGCACTGTCACAAAACAATAGGTTTAATTAGCAGTACAATGGCTCTGCATTTTCGTTTTACAAATTGGTACATTTCTTAGCCGTTCTCTGCAAAAACAACAAACTCAAATGGCCAAATTTCCCGCATTTATATGGAGAGAACAACAGTGTACTGACGTCTATAGCGTGTAACTAAAAAAGTTCAGAAAAGTTCAAAATGAAATTTACACCCATGAAAAAGCAAAGGCTGCTCTATGCATACGCCGAAAATTACCGTTTCGTTTAGTTTAGATTGCAGGCAATTAACGTCTGTCTTTTCGCGCCCACACTAAAAGAGCAACGCCTTTCGAAGCAGCTCGACTTCTTTCAAATAAAATCGCTGTTGATTTTACATATTGAACCCATTCTTTATTGCTTTACAGCTTTACCAACATTTTTACATGTTCATTGTACAAAAACTAAGCGGAAATCCCGTACCGTTCTCTTGTAGCAATCCCTTTTCTGCATCAGCTATTGAACTTCATTTGCCGACATGTTTTGAACTCGAGCATTCTCGAGCGCGCCAGTTTCGCTCCGCATTAAACATCGTACAAGAGCGCAGTGCGTGTTTCACCGCCCATCCTTTCCTGCGCCCTGGTCGAACCTATGACCTTCCGCACTCCGGTCGGACACTCTGCCACTGAGCTACAGGAGACTCGTGCGAGGTTAAGCCATATAAATAGGTTCAGAAAGGTGTCAAACGTCCTTTATGTAGCTGGGATTAATTTTGTCGATATGTGATATGCATGTTGGTTGCAGTTATTTCTGTGGATTTATCCAACGTACAAAGAATCTTATTAAACAGAAAGTTGTTTTTCTTTGTTACAAATTCAATAGAAAACTATGAAGATTCACCAATAAAAGTTTTTGAAGAAACTGAGACCCTGGCCACTGAGGACACTCCGATCCAATCTGCGGAGGAAACTAGGACACTGACTGCGGAACACACGGAGACTCAAGCTACTGACGAAACTCAAATTCAATCTGCTGGAGAAACCCAGACCCAGGCAGCTGACGAAATTGAGGCTACAGCGGAAACTCGGACACAGGCTGCTGAAGAAATGGAGACACGAACTATGGAAGAAAGTCAGATTCAATGTGCTGAGGAAACCCAACCACAGACTGTTGACGAAAGTGAGGCACTGGCTACAGAGGAAACGCAGATTCCATCTCTCAAGGAAGTTCAGATGCAGGCTTCTGAGACCCTGGTTACTGAAGAAACTCAGTTCCAATCCCGAATACTGCAGGCTTCTGAGACCCTGGTTACTGAAAAAACTCAGATGCAATCCCGAATACTGCAGGCTTCTGAAGAAACTGAGACGCAGGCTGTTGAGAAAATCCGGCCACAAGATACTGAAGAAACTGAACCCCTGATTTCAGATGGTAAATATATTTATTTGTGAAGTAATATTTTTAATATAAAATGTATTAGCCTTATTGTTAACATTATGACATATTGGAAAGAAATGATGGTGACTTTTAAGCTTGGTAGAAAATATGACAAAGATATTAATCAGTCAGTGACACAAGCTACTCGGAGAAAAAAATTCCGAGTTCTCCCAACAGGAGTCGAATCAGGGCGCAGGAAAGGATGGGCGGTGAAACACGCACTGTGCTCTTGTGCGATGTTTGAAGCGGAGCGAGACTGGGTCGAGCACGCTTGAGAGCGCTCGAGTTCAAAACATGTCGGCAAATGAAGTTCAATAGCTGATGCAGAAAAGGGATTGCTACAAGAGAACGTTACGGGATTTCCACTTAGTAATGTCGGGTTCAATTGGTGGTTTGCAAGTGACGTCAGCTGGGGGTCATTAACAAAAGATTTCTAATTGGCTTCTATTGTTTGTACCCCCAACATGGCCGCCGCGTCTTTGTCATTTGAATCTCTCGGGATTGGTTGCAAACCAGCAATATGTAAAACCAACAAGGTCACAAAACAATAGGTTTAATTAGCAGTACAATGGCTCTGCATTTGCGTTTTACATATTGGTACATTTCTTAGCCGTTCTCTGCAAAGACAACAACGTCAAATGACCAAATTCCCCGCATTTATATGGAGAGAACAACAGTCTACTGACGTCTATAGCGTGTAACTAAAAAAGTTCAGAAAAGTTCAAAATGAAATTTACACCCATGAAAAGGCAAAGGTTGCTCTATGCACACACCGAAAATTACCGTTTTGTTTAGTTTAGATCGCAGGCAATTAAGAGCGAATGTTACCAACGGTCAGACATTTGGTGGCCACGGCCGAAAAATCAATTCTGCTCATATTCTCATGTTAGGTAGACCTTAATATGAAACAAATCACTGCATACTTTGTTTGGCTGAATATCGATTTATTTTCGAGAAAATCGATAATAACCGAATTCGGTCAAAATTCCGCTTTTGGAGCTCAAAATTTAAGGCAAATCTCGAAGCTTCGCGTAACAAAATAAAACATTCTAGAACAATAAAAACTACCACATCTTGAAGATCGATATCGAAAGATATGTTGATAGCCATTCTGAGCCATTCTGGCATTTTTATTAACAAATTATAATTAAATTTGTCCGACCTACTTTTAACTCGATTAAAAATAGGTCAAAACTAACCTATTATTTAAGTATGTGCTACACAAAATAATTCATCGAAAATCTGGCGTTTGGAAGGCGAAGGGTTCTTCTTTTCGATTCCCAAAGGATTTTTTGGGGAAATGATTCAGCGCGATGTAATCAAATTTTAAAGTTGGATAAAATGCGCTGATTCAACGCATATCGAAAAGTCTTCTTAATTAGTTCAATGTGCAAATACACGCAAAACTTTAATTGTTTCGCAGTTTTATACGTTCAACCTACAACTAATTTAACATAAAACCTCTAACCTTTATGTTGTTGTATCAAAGAAGAGGGCTATAGTCCTGTACGCGATAATTGCAGCTCACTGAAAGATGACCAGCACGCCATGTTTGTTTAGTTAAGCCGTACTTCGGACGTGTTTGATGAGAAGATTCTCTGTTTCCATTTTCGTTCAAAAGAGCAGGCTTCAAGTACGTTCCGCAAAAAAGTCTTTGTTTAACCATTAGTTTTGAACTGAACAGCGAACCAAATGCGTTAATTCTTGTCTTGTAGCTTCTTGTGCAATTTAATTAAGTCAGAACGGGTTTCAACTGAAATCGACAACTACATGTAACGCAAGAAAGGAACCGGAAGTTCTTTTTAACCGGGCGTGGGCCTAGGGCCCAGCCCGGTTAATAAAATAGCTTCTGTTTTTTTTTTTGTCGTGACTCACCTTATACCTCTACTCCGCCAAAGTGCTAGGAGTAGAGCTAGGGGTGAGTATGAATATATATGAATGTATTCGCCTTGTGAAAGATTTTCTCGGAGAAGAACGAAGCCCGCACTCGAGAGAGCGGCGCGGAAATCGAGCCAATGTGAAAGTTGGACTGGTCCAAATAAATATTAATTTAGGACCGCGTAAACACATCGGAGCGGCGTACAGATTTCGCAACGTCGGTGAGTTTGACTCGTCAAAATATTAAATCATTGTACTCACTACTAGGCGGGACACACTAGGAGCGCCATTAGATCAAATTTTTTATCAAGGCTACGTTACATTTCGCCAGGGTCATAATATTGTCCTGTTTGTTTTGTGTGAAATACATTTCTTTTCCGTAAACGAAAACAGAAACTTGCCCAGACTCGCAGATTTATGTAAACAGAAACTTGCTGAGACGTGCAGATTTATATTTGGACGATTACGTCATAGGGTCTCGTCGAATCGTGACTTGAAGAGATTGTCTGTGAGGTGCGTACGTACATCACATACACTGGAAGCGCCATTAGGTCAATTTTTTTATCAAGCTACGTTACATTTTACCAGGGTCATCCTTTGCCTAAATGATTTTTTATGAATATTGTCCTGTTAAATAATTGTCATTTTGTGTGAAATACATATCTTTTCCGTATATTTTCTGAGAAAAACAGAAACTTGCTGAGAAATGCAGATTTATAAATAAGGACGATTACGTCATGGGGTCACTTGAGTCACGTCTAACCGTGACTTGAAGAGATTTCACAACGTCTGTGATAAACCAGGTTCGCCGTTAGGTCAAATTTCATATCAAGCTATTACTTTTGATTTGAACATGAATACTCTGCTGTTTATTTAGTGTGAAATACATTACTTTTTTGTGTCGGTGCAGCATTTCACTTCCTTGTATGCAGAAGATTTATAAATAACAACCATTACGTTACAATATCATATTTTGACTCACGCAATTTGTCGAACTGTGACTAGAATAGCTGCGAATGATGATGGTGCAACGCGGAACGTCTGCGATTGATGGTTCAACACCGATTCGTACCTATGTTGTCGTGTTTTTTCCTCTTATTCAACTTTGGCTTTATATTGAGGAATGATCTTCAAAGACTGCTCAGAGGCAAGAAAATTGACAGTAGGCACTATGCGCAAACATCAGACTTCAGCGTAACTGCCGTGACTAATCTGATAGATTTCAAGCAAGAAAGCAGGTAAAACTGCTTGCTTGCTAGATAAAAAAAACCCGGTTATATTTTCTTCGAAAATTCTTGTTTTATGAGGGATGGCTGGAAGAGAAGAGAGTGGGCTATACAATATAAAAGCCTTATTTCATTTATAGTTTCTTGTTTTATTTTTAATCTTTATCGCATAAGCGCATATTTTCTGACGTTGGGAATAATTCAACTTGTTCTCCCGAAACCTGAAAAACCCCAAATCAATCCCAGGCCGAAATGGGGTATATTTCAAGTTGTATATTATTATCTGCCTTGTAAGCCAGCCATAACTTTCAATAAAGTTGTAATATCATTTTATATTTTCCCAACAATCTAGCTTTAGTCCGGTTGCGCATACAAGACCCCTTCATATATTGAGCTATTTCAGTACTTTTCCCCACAGATACGTTCTTAACTTCCGGAGGCAGACTCGTACCCAGTCGCTATTTATATGTTTCTGGGATGAGAGAAGATTGGATACGAGAGTGGTTGAGGCGCGCGGGGAATCATGAAAGGGGACGAGGGAAAATTAGCCCATAACCCCCCGCGCGCCTCAATCCACTCCCGTATCCAATCTTCTCTCATCCCAAAAACATATAAATAGCGACTGGGTACGAGTCTGGACCGGAGGTTATTTTTTGATGGGTGCTGGAAGAGAGTGGGGTTGAAGATACAGACTGATATCGTTGGAGGATGATGACTCAGTGCTATACTGATGGGATGGGCTCTTAAATTCAGCAGCACTAACAAGAAAGAACCTCGCTGTGGCTACGATACTGAAGCAAGGTTCCAAGCTGGAGAACTCATCGGGCAAAGGGCTGATCCTACGAGTATATGGAAAGCAATGCGAAGAGCGAAGCACAGCGAAGGCTCTACTGAGTATATTTGACAAGGGCGACTTCCTCAGCCACACCTTTGCAAATAGCTGGATTTTTTTCTCGCCAGTAGTGAAAAGTACTTACAGCACAAACAAATCTGCGATGAAGAGTAGAAAGACATCAACTGAATATTGGGGAATTATAATCCATCCATCTTGCGCGCGATTGGTTTAAACACGTCACGTGACGCAGCCAAAACTGGGGAATATCCGGGTGATATTCCCCAAGTGATATTCCCCAGTTTTTGAAAATTTGCGTTTCACGTTCGAAGGTTCAGTTTTCGTCTCAAATAAATTGTTAAATGTTTCTACTTTATATAGAACAGTTTTATTTTGTTCAATGTTTCAAAATGGAATTCGGCGAAATGAGTTCGTCAACGGTCCCTCTTAGCCTTCCGTATTGGAACTTCGGACCGTTCTGGGCTCCTTTTGATCGTGGACCAGTTTGCCCGCATATAATAAATGGATATTCTACAAGAATTAGTTGGCAGGTGTGGTTGTAAAATTGTGCGATCGACCAGGTTGGACCAGACCTCTAGTAGCTTGCATTACAGACAATTGATCAGTTTAGCCGTTGTCATTACACAACCTAGTTCACTCACTGCTGACACACGTACGGCTGTATATGCGAGCGGCGAATTATATTACATGCAAGCGGCGAATTACATGCAAGCCGGCAATCACATGTGCAAGTCAAAAAAGAAATGCATCATTTTGTTTTTCCTCAAAACTGTCCTACACTAATGTCCAAATCCGGTGCCTCCTTACCCCCTTCCAAACCCCCCTCCTAAACGTCCCGTGGACGTTAAGCAGGGAATATCAGTGTTGACGGCCCGTTATTCTCCCTGTCCGTGACGGGACCAGGGCTATATTAGTGGGGAAAAGTAAATACAATAGCTCAATATATAAAGGAGTCTTGGTCTTTGACTATGCGCAACCGGACTAAAGCTACTATTATTGGAAAAATATAAAAATGATATTACAACTTTATTGAAAGTTATGGCTGGCTTACAAGGCAGATAATAATATACAACTTGAAATATACCCCATTTCGGCCTGGGATTGATTTGGGGTTTTTCAGGTTTCGGGAGAACAAGTTGAATTATTCCCAATGTCAGAAAATATGCGCTTATGCGATAAAGATTAAAAATAAAACAAGAAACTATAAATGAAATAAGGCTTTTATATTGTATACCCCACTCTCTTCTCTTCCAGCCATCCCTCATAAAAAAGAACTTCCAGTTCCTTTCTTGCATTACATGTAGTTGTCGATTTCAGTTGAAACCCGTTCTGACTTAATTAAATTGAACAAGAGGCTACAAGACAAGAATTAACGTATTTGGTTCGCTGTTCAGTTCAAAACTAATGGTTAAACAAAGACTTTTTTGCGGAACGTACTTGAAGCCTGCTCTTTTGAACGAAAATGGAAACAGAGAATCTTCTCATCAAACACGTCCGAAGTACGGCTTAACTAAACAAACATGGCGTGCTGGTCATCTTTCAGTGAGCTGCAATTATCGCTGCAATTAAGAAGACTTTTCGATATGCGTTGAATCAGCGCATTTTATCCAACTTTAAAATTTGATTACATCGTGCTGAATCATTTCCCCAAAAAATCCTTTGGGAATCGAAAAGAAGACCCCTTCGCCTTCCAAAAGCCAGATTTTCGATGAATTATTTTGTGTAGCACATACTTATGTAAGGAGAGGAATTCTGATTACGTTATTTGATTTATTTATCCGCTTTCACTGTTTTAAAAGTATAAAAACCAACGTAGAAATTATTGTTTTGGTTCCTTTCGTTTCCGAGTTGCAGGTTGATGTTCCGATTCATTGACCATAACTAGTACCTGTTGTTTTGTTCACTTAGTCATAAACTGTTCTTGTCCGATCACAACTGTAATAAGCGTTGAACTGTAATTGCAACCTGCGTTAGCCTTTTGTTAAGCTGTTATCAACCTGTATTGTTTTGAAAGTAATTAATGTTGTAGAAGATGAATTCCGTTTTAGCCAATCGAGCTTCCTGAAATGTAGGAGCTAATGTTAGTAAGACTTGTTTATGTGATTACCTAATCGTTTGGATTAGCGTAAATAGAACTGTATTGTAGAATATTCTTTGGTTGCATTTGAAAAAGTAAACTCTACTGTTGGACTCAAGTTCTGTGTCTTCTCTGACGTTTCCAAGGATTGTTATCACTGTAATAGATCCCGGCCTCTAGGAGCCTGATAGACTCCGTCGCTGCAAGCGTGGTTCTCCCCCTGTATTAGTTGTCACAAGGAAAACAGCCAAACAGCACAAAAACCTATTATAACACTTAAATAATAGGTTAGTTTTGACCTATTTTTAATCGAGTTAAAAGTAGGGTCGGACAAATTTAATTATAATTTGTTAATAAAAATGCCAGAATGGCTCAAATGGCTATCAAACATATCTTTCGATATCGATCTTCAAGATTTTTCGGCTGTGGCCACAATATTTTGAAAATGTCTGACCGTTGGTAACATTCGCCTGTCTTTTCGCGCCCACACTAAAAGAGCAACGCCTTTCGAAGCAGCTCGACTTATTTTAAATAAAATCGTTGTTGATTTTACCTATTGAACCCATTCTTTATTGCTTACAGCTTTACAACATTTTTACATGTTCATTGTACAAAAACTAAGCGGAAATCCCGTACCGTTCTCTTGTAGCAATCCCTTTTCTGCATCAGCTATTGAAATTCATTTGCCGACATGTTTTGAACTCGAGCGTTCTCGAGCGCGCCAGTTTCGCTCCGCATTAAACATCGCACAAGAGTGCAGTGCGCGTTTCACCGCCCATCCTTTCCTGCGCCCTGGTTGAACCTATGACCTTCCGCACTCCGGTCGGACACTCTGCCACTGAGCTACAGGAGACTCGTGGGAGGTTAAGCCATATAAATAGGTTCAGAAAGGTGTCAAACGTCCTTTATGTAGCTCGGATTAATTTTGTCGATATGTGATATGCATGTTGGTTGCAGTTATTTCTGTGGATTTATCCAACGAACAAAGAATCTTATTAAACAGAAAGTTATCTTTGTTACAAATTCAATAGAAAACTATGAAGATTCACCAATACAAGTTTTTGAAGAAACTGAGACCCTGGCCACTGAGGAAACTCCGATCCAATCTGCGGAGGAAACTAGGACACTGACTGCGGAACACACGGAGACTCAAGCTACTGACGAAACTCAAATTCAATCTGCTGGAGAAACCCAGACCCAGGCAGCTGACGAAATTGAGGCTACAGCGGAAACTCGGACACAGGCTGCTGAAGAAATGGAGACACGGGCTATGGAAGAAAGTCAGATTCAATGTGCTGAGGAAACCCAACCACAGACTGTTGACGAAAGTGAGGCACTGGCTACAGAGGAAACGCAGATTCCATCTCTCAAGGAAGTTCAGATGCAGGCTTCTGAGACCCTGGTTACTGAAGAAACTCAGTTCCAATCCCGAATACTGCAGGCTTCTGAGACCCTGGTTACTGAAAAAACTCAGATGCAATCCCGAATACTGCAGGCTTCTGAAGAAACTGAGACGCAGGCTGTTAAGAAAATCCGGCCACAAGATACTGAAGAAACTGAACCCTGATTTCAGATGGTAAATATATTTATTTGTGAAGTAATATTTTTAATATAAAATGTATTAGCCTTATTGTTATCATTATGACATATTGGAAAGAAATGATGGTGACTTTTAAGCTTGGTAGAAAATATGAGAAAGATATTAATCAGCCAGTGACACAAGCTACTCGGAGAAAAAAATTCCGAGTTCTCCCAACAGGAGTCGAATCAGGGCGCAGGAAAGGATGGGCGATGATGCGATGTTTGAAGGGTCGAGCGCGCTCGAGAGCGCTCGAGTTCAAAACATGTCGGCAAATGAAGTTCAATAGCTGATGCAGAAAAGGGATTGCTACAAGAGAACGGTACGGGATTTCCACTTAGTTTTTGTACAATGAACATGTAAAAATGTTGGTAAAGCTGTAAGCAATAAAAAATGGGTTCAATATGTAAAAATCAACAAGGTCACAAAACAATAGGTTTAATTAGCAGTACAATGGCTCTGCATTTGCGTTTTTATCTCGGGATGACGTCGTTATGACGTAATCCTCGAGATGTTGGTGTGAGCATGTCTAAGGCCCGGGTCGCACTTGCGGACAAGTTTGGTAACTTTAGTGGATTTCATCAATTTAAGGTGTTTTGATACAGTTTTTGAGGAACCATACCTATTGTTTTCAATCAACTTTTTATCAGACTTTCCTCAGTCGGATCGATGTGAAATTTACACCAATTATTAGTCTTGGATTGCAGTTTGCTATGATGTACTTTTCAGTGAAATCGATATTGCCATGGCAACGATAAACACAAAACCTCGAAATCAGTTAAACTTAAATTTTGCGCGATCCAGATTTCACCTGGAAAAGCAAATACCAACATCTTAAACTATGGTGTATGGCGAACAAAATATATGAGAATAAAAAAATTCTGTATGTTTGATTTCGAATAAATTGCAAAAACATTTCAAATCTTACTTTTGCATAATAATAGTAAATGGACCGAGAGATACATACTGTTTCGATGAAATCACTTCAGAATTAGCCAAAATGTGTCTTGAACTAATATTTTGATGTCGTAAAATTTTTGTTGGTTTTCTATTTCGCGATACCGAGAACGAATTTTTCCCTAAAGTCACTCGCATTATATTTTTCGGGTAATTTTTTATTTGAGCGCTTTGCAAAAATCTTAAAAACGGCTCGATAGATTTTTCCAAAACGTTCACCAAGAATACCTCATAATACGAGCAATTTTATTCCAAAGTTTTATCAACATTGATTCAATGGAACACTTTTAAATTCAAAATTTAAGTTTAACTGGTTTCAAGGTTTTCTGTTTATCGTTGCCATGGCAATATCGATTTCAATAAAAAAGTACATCATATCAAACTTAAATCCAAGACTAATAATTGGTGTAAATTTCACATCGATCCGACTGAGGAAAGTCTGATAAAAAGCTGATTGAAAACAATAGGTATGGTCCCCGAAAAACTGTATCGAAACACCTTAAAGGTCAAATGCAACGAAATTTGGCATTTTTTCTTTTGTCGCGAAAACTGTTCTTTATACTAGCATCAATCATACTCAACCCTCAAAAGCTGGTTTGGGGCGATTTATGGCGCTTATAAGGCACGAAATTCGATAATTTCCGAGAATTTCCGACGGCTTAACGAAAACGAACCAGGAATGACCGCGCTTGGAATGGAAACGAATTTGCTGTTTTTGTGATGTCATATGTGGTGAGCTTGTTTTCACGCGCGTGTTTTCGCGCGTGTTTTCAGCAACGTGTGAAGGTCGATGCGAAGAAGCTTTTACTGAATTTCTCACATTATATTGCTCTCTTATCATTGACACGTGAATGGAGAACTACGCAGTGGAATTAAAGAACTTGCATTTCTTCAAAAAGGCGAGTGCTCATTTGATTTTAACCGACAGAATTTGAGTTTGTTGTTGTTTTGGAAATCCTGAGTTTCACCGCCCGCGCTAGCTAGCTTACGGTTTTTAAATTACAATCTCCGTGTTTAGACTCAATTCCTTAGTTTTAATCATTTGCTTTTCGTTTCTCCTTTTTACTAAACAAATCTTCCGTTAAGTTTCATTCAAGAAAGAACCTAGTGATACCGGTAGTCCCGGCAGAAAATAATTCTCGGCAAGTATAAATTTATAGTTGCGCCGTACGTTGAAATTGAATGCAAGCTTGAATTGAGTTTGGCGAGGCTTCGCATCAAATGAAAATTGTAAATGCCACCCGACCGGCGACCGAATGCAAAAATTAGATTAACATGGGAAATGAAATTGTAGAAAACTGAGGAAACAGTTTTACTCGAAAAATGCTTTCAAGAGTATTGAAGAATGAAGATTGTCTAAAATTTGCCGGTTGCGACTTTGAATGGTTTTTGTGTTCCTTTGAAATAGCTTCTCATTTCAGCTGCTCAATTTAGTGGTGAAATTCTGTTCGAGGCTCCATCGTCTGTTCTTCGCAGCTACGTACCTTTCTGTAATTACATATTAAGGTATAAGAAATTAATCGTCCGAGTTTCTTGTTATTTGGATTCATTAACTTATAAATAAAGTTTTATTTCTTCGGTAGTGTTTATAGCGACCTTGCGTTAATAAAAACAGATTTTCAAGATTTCTAGCATCACAGAACCATGCAAGTAGGAAACAAATAAAAACGTTATTTGCCGGCCTTTTTATTGTAGGCTCAGATTAGAAAAGTAGTTTGTGGATCTGTCAAATCAAACCTGATACAAGAAAGTTTGCGACTTTATACCTTTAGCTTGCTGCGTTTCGCAAAGGCTGAACGTCGTGAACGACCGCATTCCGTGTTCGTCGTGCTTTTGAAGTACATTCTTGGTCAATACTTTGCTTTATTCCATAGTTGAAAATGGTCGGTAAAGCATCAGCTTTCAGTCGAAAAGTAGTCTTCGTGGCTTGAACTGAGATCCCAGGTGTGCCCTAACTCAAGATTCTGCTCGAAGCTTTCAGGGGAGAAATGCACGGAGCAAAGACGAGATGCTGCAGTTGGCGTGAAATCTTTCCTTTTCATTAATCTCACCCATTCCTTGCATCTCTTCTCGTCTTTAGGGAATGTAAAAAAGCTTACGCCTGATTTTGAACAGTTACTACAGTTAAAAGCAGCACAAAACACCATACTTGTTTATGTTTTGAAACTGCAGAATTTTGTAATTCTCGCTATTTTCGCGGACTCGCGCGTGTATGTGACGTCATATGTGGTGAGCTTCCCATTTCCGACAATTTTCCGAAGTTTGCCCGAACGCTTCCGTTTGTGGAAGCGAAAAAAAAGGCGGTTTTCAAAGTCGAATATCTTGACGACGTTTTGTCCAAATCGTTTCAAACTTAAGAATATGATTATTCATAATATTCCCTATTATTTCGACTTAAAACTAATCTTACTAAAATTTTGTTGCATTTGACCTTTAAGTGTCAATTATAGCAAAGACGAGTGCGACCTACGTTTTCAGGACGAACAACTTGTCCAAAAAGATAAAATAACAAAGAAGCCGTAGTCCTATGATTGGCCCGCGTCGCACGTGTGCAAGTTTTGAAATTTGAATGATACAATAATCGGAAAACAAGTGCGACCTACTTGTTGCGAGTCGGACAAATTTTGTCGAAACGGACAAAACTTCAAAGGCGCCGTAGTTCTGCCTGGGGCTGGACAAACCACTTCCCCACACACCGGGTGACTCCGGATAACAATGCTTTGCTGATTAATTAACCATTGCGTTTTTCTCTGAGAATAACAAATTTGCATTTGAAGCGCGTGTTGTCATATATTTGATTCAAATTTACCGCGGCCTCAAGGACTGTGTGCCAGTATAATATGGTTTACGCCACCAAAACTGGATTTACAATATGTGAATAACAATGCATTGTTTTTTAAGCGGCCCATGCGCAGCGGCCGCTTCAAGAAATGCACTTTTTTTCGTGTCGCTAGCCTTAGTCCTCTTCACGGTTGACATGATCTTATCGCATCTCGGTCTAAAATTAGCCAGTAGAGAATTTCTCTTCCACATTCTTTCTGTAGTGTCGTGTAAGTGCGTAGATGTATTTAGTTTATTACAGTAATCGCATTGGAAAAAGCAAAGACAAATGTCCCACAGCAGCGAACAGCGGTGTTGTTGCAAAATGTGCTAAATTTTGTTGTGTGACCTTTTCTCGTTATTCGATCCCACGGTTGACATGACGCAATCTCTGGTCATGTAAAGATGATGCAATAGAGGTATTGTGCTATGAGCATGAAGCAATCCGCATTGGGATTTCTCTTCCTGATATCGCAGTTACGATACCCCGTGGTATATGTTTTTGTAAACGTGATTAGTGTCCTGGATTAGTGGTATTAAGATAAATTAAGGTATGTTTTCAAATGACTATTTGTCATTAGTTGATGGCATTTAGATATATATTTCAGTTTCTACACAGTAATCTTAAATTTAACCTATGAAGTCTGGAATAAGCTTATTAATCGTTTGTCGTGAAAGGTTTTAACATTCACACTCTTCCTACAAGAGATGAATAATTCAAATACTTTCTGTCTAGAAATCAAAAATGTGTGCATAAGAAAAGTGATTATTTTTTATACTAATCTGTGAAGCTGAGCATCTTAAAGTTAACCTATGAAGTCAGGAATAAGCTTATTAATCGTCTTTTCCTACAAGAGATGAATAATTCAAATACTTGCGGTGGAGAAATCAAAAATATGTGCATAAGAACAGTGATTCTTTTTAATACTAATCTGTGAAGCTGATCATGTATGTGCTGATGCAGAGTTTCAGAATGTAGTTGGATAACAAACAAAAAGTCGTCTTTCTTACTTCAGCAGAAATGAAACTTGATGACTTGAAATGACACAGGGAGCCAGAGGAGTCGAATTGCGTTACAGCGTTATTCAATCTTGTTATTGTTTTCTCTTTGTCGTCCCAGCGGGTACTTAATGATCGAATAATGTAGTAACGCAATACACCGCGTATAAAGCCGAATAGATCGACTCACAAAGGTCATCGTATAAAGCATATAAATCGAAACTCGAAAAAGTCCAATTTTGATCCTCTACTGCCTGTGGAAAATATTGAAAATGTTTACATACGGTAGCTTCCTGATCTCAGTCTTTACATATGGATGGAAACGAATTCAAAAAGCACCACACACGACATATTAAAACTTTGTTGAATCATAGAAATCAAGATTACTCTTTAATCAGTAGTAGTGGACCAAGTCATCTTGGATTATCTGTCTGTGATCTTTCTTGAGCTTGTCACAAAGTTCCCTTTTGTTGTTTGAATCGGAAGTGAGCTATCAAAATAATCATTGATAAAAACAACTGTTTTATCAACTGCCACGTATTTGAGTTGTATTTTAAGAGTGACTGCCTGTTGGGATCGAGAATGGTCCGTCAACGACCCATTTGGCGAATCGCTGATATTTTGCCCAAAGATACCCTTTGGTGAACTATTTTCAAAAATCATATTTAAAAGTTCCAGCGATTTTTTAATTTTCAGAAAATCGCGAAAATTTGAAAGTGCGGTCAAAGTGCAGTTTTTCGCTTCATCAAACGCCCAAAATAAGGTCCCAAGGACGAAGCACCACCGAAGCCTTAAAATAAATCCAATTGACGCCAAACTTCACACAAAGTCGGAACAACTATTCCTATGCATTCTGCACTTGTAATAATTTTCAAGTACGTTGATATTGTAATTTTGTAAGCCATTTTAAAAACACCTCCGAAGACCGCTAAAAATGGCGGCAGAATATCGTTAATGTTTAATACCACAGAAAATGCCCCTGGTACCTCATTTTTCGATAATTTTATTTTACAGCCCTAACATATCATTATGGAACATTTACCATGCCAAGTTTCAGGGTCGAACTCGAAAGGCTTCCCTTCGAAAAAATCGAAAATCTATGTAATGTGTTCGGGCCAAATGACGCACGATTTAGAGACGATTGAGGTTAATGAACTTCAAGTGGGCCCATAAAATTCTAAAATTAATTTCAGTCTTGGCAATTTGTAGCGTGAAGCTGGCAAAAATATCCAATAGCATGTAGAAAAACGCATTCAGAGGCTTTAGAAGATATTGAAAGTCAAATTTGAGATAGAAATCCCTCTAATTTTACCAACGGTTTATAGTATTCGCAATGCTACAGTAGTTACAATAAGTAAACAAACGATTGTTCGTCGATCGGTCTCTCGAGATCAGGATGTCAAGAACAGTTCAAAGGTTCGGCAATGTATTACTGGAGCGAATATCTAGCAGAAGACCAAAATGTCAGTGTTGTAGTCTGGTAGTAATTCAAAACAAATTGTGTCTAAATAATATTGAAAAACAAGAAGCAAAAACTATCCGACCCCAAACAAATGCACATCATTTAGCGCTATAAATTATCGTGCAAAGTAGCCACAAGAAACATACCCAAAAGCCATACGTCCACCTCAGTGCTACATCATATTAGCTTCCACAATTCCAAGCTGCTTTCTGTTATAAACATCAGGGAAAATCTGAATCCATTTTCTGGCGGCATATTCAGTACCATCGGCAGTGCGTATCATATGTCAGGCAAAAGTGTTGTTGACATTTGAGCCTCAAAAAATGTCACGCAACTCAACACCTGAATTAGCTATCAGGCCAACTTTACTTTACAACTTTTTAATACTACTTCATTGAAAAACTCTTGACAATATATTAGCACTATAATTATGTGAATTGTAATGAATTTTGGTGGATTTATTTTTTTGCGGGAAATCGGTCTTTGTGGGATCTGTTTGGGGACATCAGATATTTACAAAGTTTATAAAAAACTTTATTAGTACTAATAAAAAACATTTCGGGCAAAAAACTTTAACAGTGAAAAATAAAACTTAACAAAAAATAAAAAATAAACTTATTAAACTAATTATTCATATACTAATAAAAACCGTAATCGGGCAAAAAAGAAATTGACTTTTTTGCCCGACAATTTTACTAGTATAAGGTAATTACCTTACTAATAAAACCGTAATCGGGCAAAAAACAAATCGACTTTTATACCCGATAATTTTACTAGTATAAGGTCATTCATATACTAATAAAACCGTAATCGGGCAAAAAAGAAAACGACTTTTTTGCCCGATAATTTTACTAGTATTAGATAATT
The DNA here is from genome assembly GCA_029204205.1 of Desmophyllum pertusum. Classification (NCBI taxonomy): domain Eukaryota; kingdom Metazoa; phylum Cnidaria; class Anthozoa; order Scleractinia; family Caryophylliidae; genus Desmophyllum; species Desmophyllum pertusum. The sequence goes on from MU827365.1 coordinate 131,967, forward strand.
ACCTTACCCAATAAAACCGTAATCGGGCAAAAAAGAAATCGACTTTTTTGCCCGATAATTTTACTAGTATTAGATAATTACCTTACTAATAAAACCGTAATCGGGCAAAAAAGAAATCGACTTTTTTGCCCGATAATTTTACTAGTATTAGATAATTACCTTACTAATAAAACCGTAATCGGGCAAAAAAGAAATCGACTTTTTTGCCCGATAATTTTACTAGTATAAGGTCATTCATATACTAATAAAACCGTAATCGGGCAAAAAAGAAATCGACTTTTTTGCCCGATAATTTTACTAGTATTAGATAATTACCTTACTAATAAAACCGTAATCGGGCAAAAAAGAAATCGACTTTTTTGCCCGATAATTTTACTAGTATAAGGTTCATTCGTATACTAATAAAACCGTAATCGGGCAAAAAAGAAATCGACTTTTTTGCCCGATAATTTTACTACTATTAGATAATAACCTTACTAATAAAACCGTAATCGGGCAAAAAAGAAATCGACTTTTTTGCCCGATAATTTTACTAGTATTAGATAATAACCTTACTAATAAAACCGTAATCGGCAAAAAAGAAATCGACTTTTTTGCCCGATAATTTTACCTAGTACTTGGGATAATAATATATGCCAATTTATCTTACATAAGATGGACAGTAAGCCCCTGCAGAACAACATTGACATAACACTTATCAGACGATAGTTGTTTTATGGAGTTAAATAGAGTATCTTAAGATTATTGGGTTATGGTGCACTAGGAAAATTGGTAGAGAACTCGTAAAGATACAGTAGCGGTGATTACTTTTTAAGATACATATATATACCGTCGGCCATATTGACAATCTTTTCCAGCACTTTTTCCATTTAGAAGGTGAAGCTAAAAAAAAGAGGCACATGAACGCAACATAAGGTGACAAGAAACTAATATTGTAACTCTGCTCTTTTTCTTTTGTTCAGTTCTAAGTGGCTTCGCAAAAACAAAGAATAGATGAACGGTTAAAGAAGTTGAAGCAACTTACTTACTTCATGTCACTGCGTTATAAAACAGTTTAAAGATAGGTGTCAAACCAAACCTCGCATTGACCGGGAACACTCCCCAGAATGTGACAAAACGCCAATAATGTCACCAATCACAGTCAAGTCAGTTAAGAGTTATACGAACATTTGAATTGACGCCAGAGAACAATTTCAGACATGCACTTTTAGTTACATAGCAACACATTATCTTACGTGGTGATTTACCTTAAAAATAAAGAAAACAAATACTAAAATTAACCCTCGGGCGTACAAAGAGGTGGGGTTGAAATTTTGAAACGAGGATTTACCCTTCGATGCACAAACTTTCAGTAGCTGCTCATTCTTCTTTCCCGGGCCTTTTGATGTGACAACTGCTTGTCCGTAGTTTTTTGACGTTGCGATATGACGTCATATAAACCAAAAAATTATTATCTTACCTGTAGAGGGAGCTCAGGGCTATCCACTAAAGGCACCATGCTTTCAAGGTATCTTATTATAACAAAAACCCATGGAGGTGTTCCGGCAACCCCCCCCCCCCCCCCCCCCCCCCTGTACGGTCGTGGGGGTATGCCTTTGTATGTACGTCCGAGCAGAGGGTTAAGTTAAAGTTTGACACGAGTGATTTACGTGGATTGAGGCTATTTACACGAGGGACTGTAAACTGCCACATTGGCGGAAGTTGAATTGTTTTGTAACAACATAACACACAGTTCAACATGTCGTATTACCTTTTTTATCAGCTGGTTTATCGGCTTCTAGCGTTTTGGAGGTGCCATTTACCTCTTGGCCTTCTTCGTCACATTCATCCTCGTTAGTACTAATATCTTCAGAAGCTGTTGCTGCCAATTTCTCTCTTGTTGCTACATGGCAATTTCTTCTCCGTTTTAAAGTCATATTCACCAACACATAACTTTATATTGGGCCTGTTAACTGTCGACTTTATTACCACCGGATTTTTAAGATAATGTGTTAATTCTTCTGATGCTCTGCTGGAAGCGTAGCCGTAAGTGCCATTACAGGTGTATTTGGGAATAGCTCGTGCAAGCCAACCAATTCCGTGAAAGACTTCCTGTAAAATCAAATTACAGGGATAAATACGTTTTTTAAAGTAAAACAATTTTATCGCGCAATAATCAAAGGCCTTCAAATACAAATTAGTTCAAGGAAAAAATATATTCAGTAGATTCCCGCTATCTCGAACTCTCAAGGGGAACGAAAAACAGTTTGAGATAGCGAGGAGTTTGAGATAGCCGATAGTAAATGACTGAAAAAACAAGGGCAAGGAGAATGGGTTGGAGTTCGAAATGACCGAGTTCGAGATAGCGGGAGTCTACTTTACTTAAATTCTGCGTCGCATACTTGAGCAGGTTAAGAAAACGTGTGAAGTTTTCTTTGGCACAAGTTCCCGGGCCAATGTAAGCGGCGTCTATACCTCTAGCACAGAGTGATTTTACTTGAGACTCCATTAACGAGATTGTTGGAGAGATAACCAGTACAAACTTGTCCTTATTCATCAACGCTGGCACTTGAAGACAGATGCTTTTACCAGATGATGTTGGCTGAACTATAAGACAATCTTTTCCCTTGGAAAAAGCACTTATTGCTTCGATTTGGAATGGTTTTAGATGGGTGACGCCTAACTGGGTGGCATATCCTCTCCACAGAGTTCTTCCAGGTCACTCGGCCCTGTTTCGTTATTTTCATTTACTTCTTTTTGTTCTGGCGTCGCTGCCTTTTCGTTAAATGTCACATTCACATCAGACGTATCTTCGTTATTCAAGTTATTCGACATCGTTTCTTTGTCTTTCTTTATTTCATTCAATTCTTGATTATCTTTGGGTAGTATGTTCTTTAATATCTCGTCCATCTCGGAAGTATTCCATTCATCCCATTCAAAATTCGTCAGGGCATCTGCTGTCTCCTTTACTTTAATCAAAGTCTGTCTTGTTTCTCCAGGGATACCATACAGAGATGTTCGTTTACTTAACCACTCACACACTGAGGAGCATTTTGACCTTTTAGTTGATTCATCGTACTCTGGCGATAATTACAATACCATTGTCATTTCCACCCAACTCTTTAGGAACGGAATGAGTGTCCACAACACAAATGCATCCCTGGTTAGGTGTTTTCGAAACCTTGATTAAAGTTATGGCTAAGGGCGGACAAACGTAGATGGCGGCTTCGGACTCTTTACTTTCCATAAGGGTTAAAACAGCGTTTTTTAGTTCTTTTTGCTGATCTTCCATCAAAGAAGGGTTACTTAGAAGCATCTCAGACGCATTTATGTCACAAGTTATAATTCCTGCTTGTCTCATTATATCAATCGCTTCCGTGACGCTGTAACAAGAATCCATGTTTCTGTAGCTGTTGATCTTGGATGGCAAGTCACAAATGGCACCTTCAGCAATACTCTTTAAGCATTCCAAGATTTCATTAATATTTTGGTCCACGTCAGTTGCATTATTCAATATCTCAGTTGCTTTAAGTGATATAGAAAGACCAAGAAAGACGCACGCATTTCCGGCGTCTTTTAGCTTGTCGATTTCATTACCTGTACTTTCAAGAATTTTGTTGTGCTTACGCATATCATCGGCAGTTCTTTTTCCTGCAATCTCAATGACATAACCCTGATGAACACTTAAATGCTCAACAGCAAAATTGTCACAAAGAGTCAGTGCGTTTTCACTTGAACCATTCGGCAATTCCTCTTGGACTGCTTGACGAGATTCAGCATTTGACATGTCTTCTAGTTCTTTGACAATGTCCGAGATTGCCGGTCTGTCCTTCGGGTGTTGGGACCAGCATTTTTCCATTAAATCTATAAATCTCTTTGGCATGCCGTGTTCCCGTACTGTTGGTAATTTGGGTCTTTTACTTTTTCAGACCGAAATAAAATGATGACTTGACGAAGAAGAAGAACGAAGGAGAAGAACCATGCACAACCGTGCACGTGGGCATTTGACTAGTAGACCCCACACAGCGACAAATTTGCCAGTGACTATTAATATAAATTTTAATTAGTCTTTTCGACAAATAATTTATTCTCAGGTAATGCACCAGTATAATAATTTTTATAACTACGCTTTGAAATGAACAACGTCAACGTGAGCAGAATGCTGTTTACGTGGGCAGCTGTGTAAATGAGCTACTATGTGAAAATTTTGCGGGCTCTGTTTTTCTTTGTTTTTTTATTCACTACCGGCCAAAAAAATTCCCGAAACCATTTATTTTATTCGGAACGCAATCGCATGCATGAATGACCACAAAATATGACAGACACTAAATTTTGTCGAATATTTTTTGGGTATACAGAAATCAAAACTTACATTTTGCACAGCTTTTAAAATATTCTCGAGATTGGTACAAGCTAGTATTCAATAGTGTTTGACTTTTTGCTCTGAGGGTCGCGGCTGCAGTAACCTGTGTTCATTCCCCGCTAGAAAATAATCATTGATTTCTTTCCATCTATGTTGATTTTTTTTTTTCCCGATTGGGCATTTATTAGTATACTAACGGACCTTACACTACTAAAATTATCGGGCAAAAAAGTCGATTTCTTTTTTGCCCGATTACGGTTTTATTAGTATATGAATGACCTCATACTAGTAAAATTATCGGGCAAAAAAGTCGATTTCTTTTTTGCCCGATTACGGTTTTATTAGTATATGAATGACCTTATACTAGTAAAATTATCGGGCAAAAAGTCGTTTTCTTTTTTGCCCGATTACGGTTTTATTAGTATATGAATGACCTTATACTAGTAAAATTATCGGGCAAAAAAGTCGATTTCTTTTTGCCCGATTACGGTTTTATTAGTAAGGTAATTATCTAATACTAGTAAAATTATCGGGCAAAAAAGTCGTTTTCTTTTTTGCCCGATTACGGTTTTATTAGTATATGAATGACCTTATACTAGTAAAATTATCGGGCAAAAAAGTCGATTTCTTTTTGCCCGATTACGGTTTTATTAGTAAAATCACGTTATTTTATTTTTTATGAAATTTAATTTTTCACTGGTAAGTTTTTTGCAAGAAAATTTTTTATTAGTACTAATAAAGTTTTTTATAAACTTTGTAAATATATGAATTCCCATCTGTTTTTGCAAATTATGAGAGTGGGAGAGGGTGGATAATTTTGACAGGAATATTTTTTTCCGAACTATTTATAAACAACTATGTAAAGATCTTGCAACATTGCATTCCTGGCCATTCCCGAGATGGATTGTGCATTATTTTCCATTCTTCTCCGAATAGCAATACGGGATTTTTATTAACAACCTCCCCCTCCCCTCCCCCCTTCTTCTCTCTCAAAAAGTACAATGAGATATGTTTGCTAAGTATGAAAGGCGCAAAATACTGAAAGTTCTCTATAATTTACTTTCGGCACGTGCACTTGCTAGTAATGTCCTTTAGAAGTGCCAAGTATGGAGCCTTTTTACGCACGGGTGGGAGAGCTATATCTACACTCTATCTAGGCCCAGGGTGCACACGCGTTGCAACATCGGTAGCTTGAGTAACGTCAACGTATCATCCAGCGCCATTGCACACACGTCGTGCTGATCGTACACGAGAGGATGCTGGAGCTGGATTGTTTTTACAGCCTCCTTTGTCTGACTAAAATTAGTCTCCACCTGCGATGCCTGGACATCCATCTCATCAAGGTCCCTTTGGCGCACTGCAGCACTTTCGCGAGAGAAGAAGGAGGCGACCTGCGAGGCGGCGAGAAATTCGGATACTTGAAAAAGACGTACACTATCAGTGACAAGCAAAAGTCATGCCTATTGGCCAAATTCCGTATTGGCCAAACGTCGGGCCGAAAGCTTGACGCCGAGATTGTTGCGCGGGAAATGCGACGAGCCCGTGTCACTGATAGTGTACGTCTTTTTCAAGCATCCGAATTTCTCGCCGCCTCGCAGGAGTGCGCCAAAGGGACCCTGATGAGATGGATGTCCAGGCATCGCAGGAGGAGACTAATTTTTAGTCAGACAAAGGAGGCTGTAAAAAACAATCCAGCTCCAGCATCCTATCGTGTACGATCAGCACGACGTGTGTGCAATGGCGCTGGATGTACTATTTCAAAAACGAGTGCGAGTGTTTCATCATGATTTCCAAACACGAGGAAACAGATGAAAGCACGAGGCCGTAGGCCGAGTGTTTTTATTGTTTTCGAGTGTTTGGAAATCGTGATGAAAACACGAAGCACGAGTTTTTGAAATAGCTTCTCAAACAAATGCTTTAAAAAGAAAGCACTAATTAGTAGTAGTTGACCCGCATTGTTTTCCAGTTCTTAATTTACGGTTACCAAACGTAAGCTCTGAATAGTAGTAATGAAATATTGTTTTTGCACTTCTAATTAACAGTTTCTAAATCCGTTGGGGAAACATGATCATGAAGTCAAATGTAAATGAGTGAAAATTTGTTCTTTTGCATTTCGAGCATGATGATAATCTACTTTAATGCACTAAGTCATTCAAGTAGCTTGTAGCTCAATGGTAGAGCGTCCGACTACCGTGCCGAAGGTCACAGGTTCGACTCCAGCTGGTAAAACATTGAATTCTTTTTTCTTTGAAAAATGCTTACATGATAATTATTTAGTTTAAGTCTAAGTCATATAAATGCCGCAAGAATCTTGATATCCAATCAAATTGGATATGAACATCACTAGTGATGTTCATATGAAGATCACTAGAGATCTTCATCTGTCATTTAATTGGATATCCAGAATCATGCACGTGACAAACGTTCCCGCCACATGGTCTTCACCGGGTATCAAACCTCATACACGTGACGAAATGCGTGGCTTCTCATAGGTTAATTATCTCATGAATTATTAATGAGTTTGAGAAGATACGTTGACGTTACTCAAGCTACCGATGTTGCAACGCGTGTGCACCCTGGGCCTAGATAGAGTGTAGATATAGCTCTCCCACCCGTGCGTAAAAAGGCTCCATACTTGGCACTTCTAAAGGACATTACTAGCAAGTGCACGTGCCGAAAGTAAATTATAGAGAACTTTCAGTATTTTGCGCCTTTTCATACTTAGCAAACATATCTCATTGTACTTTTTGAGAGAGAAGAAGGGGGGAGGGGAGGGGGAGGTTGTTAATAAAAATCCCGTATTGCTATTCGGAGAAGAATGGAAAATAATGCACAATCCATCTCGGGAATGGCAAAGAATGCAATGTTGCAAGATCTTTACATAGTTGTTGATAAATAGTTCGGAAAAAAAATATTCCTGTCAAAATTATCCACCTCTCCCCACTCTCATAATTTGCAAAAACAGATCCCACAAAGACCGATTTCCCGCAAAAAATAAATCCACCAAAATTCATTACAATTCACATAATTATAGTGCTAATATATTGTCAGAGTTTTTCAATGAAGTAGTATTAAAAAGTTGCAAAGTAAAGTTGGCCTGATAGCTACCTAAGGTAATTCAGGTGTTGAGTTGCGTGACATTTTTTGAGGCTCAAATGTCAACAACACTTTTGCCTGACATATGATACGCACTGCCGATGGTACTGAATATGCCGCCAGAAAATGGATTCAGATTTTCCCTGATGTTTATAACAGAAAGCAGCTTGGAATTGTGGAAGCTAATATGATGTAGCACTGAGGTGGACGTATGGCTTTTGGGTATGTTTCTTGTGGCTACTTTGCACGATAATTTATAGCGCTAAATTATGTGTATTTGTTTGGGGTCGGATAGTTTTGCTTCTTGTTTTTCAATATTATTTAGACACAATTTGTTTTGAAATTACTACCAGACTACAACACTGACATTTTGGTCTTCTGCTAGATATTCGCTCCAGTAATACATTGCCGAACCTTTGAACTGTTCTTGACATCCTGACCTCTCGAGAGACCGATCGACGAACAATCGTTTGTTTACTTATTGTAACTACTGTACATTGCGAATACTATAAAACCGTTGGTAAAATTAGAGGGATTTCTATCTCAAATTTGACTTTCAATATCTTCTAAAGCCTCTGAATGCGTTTTCTACATGCTATTGGATATTTTTGCCAGCTTCACGCTACAAATTGCCAAGATTGAAATTAATTTTAGAATTTTATGGGCCCGCTTGAAGTTCATTAACCTCAATCGTCTCTAAATCGTGCGTCATTTGGCCCGAACACATTACATAGATTTTCGATTTTTTCGAAGGGAAGCCTCTCGAGTTCGACCCTGAAACTTGGCATGATAAATGTTCCATAATGATATGTTAGGGCTGTAAAATAAAATTATCGAAAAATGAGGTACCAGGGGCATTTTTGTGGTATTAAACATTAACGATATTCTGCCGCCATTTTTAGTGGTCTTCGGAGGTGTTTTTCAAATGGCTTGAAAAATTACAATATCAACGTACTTGAAAATTATTACAAGTGAACAATGCATAGGAATAGTTGTTTCGACTTTGTGTGAAGTTTGGCGTCAATTGGATTTATTTTAAGGCTTCGGTGGTGCTTCGTCCTTGGACCTTATTTTGGGCGTTTGATGAAGCGAAAAACTGCACTTTGACCGCACTTTCAAATTTTCGCGATTTTCTGAAAATTAAAAAATCGCTGGAACTTTTAAATATGATTTTTGAAAATAGTTCACCAAAGGGTATCTTTGGGCAAAATATCAGCGATTCGCCAAATGGGTCGTTGACGGACCATTCTCGATCCCAACAGGCAGTCACTCTTAACTAATCAATCATTTTTGTTCAATTTATTAAGCGGCCGATGCCCTATATGGGCATCGAGCCGCTTCAAGAAATGGACGGTTTTTTTCATGTCGCTAGCCCTACCTCATTAAACGAACGATAAAACTCGGTCCCAAAAACATAACAGTTTTTCTTACACAATTCCACAGCATATATGTCATTCACAATTTATTTTCATGTTGAGCGAAAACACATCTGTGCCCTTGTTGATTATGATGCAATTGACATTAGCTAAAGTTTTCTACACAGTAAACTTGACCTAAGCTCAAACTTACGCTAGCCAAAATATTGCATCACCCAGTCACGTTTTTCGTCACGCAGGTTCGAAGTTGACTCTTAGATTTGGCGGGAGAACCTCAGAGTAAAACTGACCGACGGGGTGGAGGGGTGCATTGTTCTTTTCTCCCCTCAAGGTGAAATTGGCCCGGGGGGGTTCTCCCAAAAAATTTGGGTGGGGGTGTGCCGCTGGGCTATAACAACCCTAATTTTGCGAACCTGTTCCAGACTCGGGTTCCCGGGTCACCCTCCCTCCATGTAAACAGGCCCTAAATGTTGAAAAAAGATACCCTATTCCGGACGATTCTTAACGATTTTCTTTCTAACCCAAAAGGCTAAACTACTAAGCAGCACTGCGAGTTGTAGTTGTAAAGCTTTTTTAACACTCCTACGCGTTTCTTTTCGTCTGACTACTTCATCTACCCTATGCCAGAGTATCAATTACCGATCTTCATGCCAACTCCTGGGAAACTGATACCCTGATACCCAAAAATGCCTTTTGGTATACCCTGTTCCAGACCAAAATGCTCAAAAAACCATACCCTGTCCAGCTGCACGTTCCTATATAGCGAAAATAAGGGAGTGCCCCCCCCCCCCCCCCCCCGGGAAATCGGCCGCTTGTAATCCCTTCAGGGGTTCTTGTTTCGTTTGTTTCTATTAATTTTCTGTGGTAATCGTCACAGGTCGAACCAACTTCATGATTTTAGTAATGTTGTGAAGGCCAAAGCTGTTCTCCCCAAAGCCCAGAATTTGGTCATTTCACGTGGTTGTTTTGCAGAGGACAGCTGAGGAATGTCCCAAGAGGTTTATAGCACGTGCAAAGCTATTGTGCTAGTAACTAAACCTTTTGTTACTCTACAAGCTGTCTCGGACAACATGTCCCAACAATTTTTTTTGAAAATGTTGGGGACATTTCAAAACTTGTCCGCAAGTGCGACCCGGGCCTAAGATGTGGATATTTTAAAGAAACGTATGAAAAATTGAATTACGAGATTTATTATTGTTGAAATTTCCCAAAACAAAATTATTGAAAAAGCGAGTAACTTGAATGAGATTTATGCGCCAAAACCACAGGAGTGTTTTGCTACTCGCGGCTGTAGTCAACAATCAAGCTTCAAAATTCTGTTCGATACAGAGCACATTTCCCTAGGCTTTACGAGCTGAAATATTTCCTGAAGTTTATCTGCGTATTGAGTTTATTACAGGAATCGCATCGAAAAATTAAATATTTGGAAAGCAAAGACGACGTCTGCAGGCAACATCAGACATGTATTGTTGCAAACCAGTGTATGAAATCTGTCTGTGACCTTAGCACGTTATTCGATCTCTTTAACTTTACACCAAGAGTGTAACGCAATACAGTCAACTCTCGCCTTGCGGACACCCGCTATTACGGACAAAATCCAGCCCTCTACCCGGCAAAAGCTATAGAGGTTTGACTGAAAATGACTCCCGCTAGCCGCTATTGCGGACTCCAAACTACGTCCCGAGGGTGGCCACTATGGCATAAAATTAAATAAAAATAAAAATAAAATAACAAAAATAAAATTAAAATAAAAATAAAAATAAAAATAAAATAAATAAATAAATAAAATATAATAAAAAATTAAATTAAATTAAAATAAAATAAAAAATGAAATAAAAAACAAATAAAAAATACGAATTAAATTAAATAATAAAATAAAAAATACAAAATAAATTTAAAAAATAAAATAAAAATAAAATAAATAGAGGATATTACACGGTGGCGCGAAGATATGAATTTTATTTTCGAGTGGTAAAAACAATATTTTACGAATGAGCGCAGCGAATGAGTAAAATATTGTTTTTACCACGAGAAAATAAAATTCATATCTTCAAGCCACCGTGTAATTTTCTTTTTATTATATAGACAAACCACAAAAGCACAAACTTTATCCGCGAACTCTTGCAACTCGATGGCTGGACTTTCTTGAATTTCTCTCCTTTCGTCTTCACTTTCAAGGAACTCCTTGAATAATTTTAAGTCATATGAAGTTTTCTTCTTCGTTTTAGCATTTTCCTACCGTCCTCAGTGAACGATTTCCGTGTCAGCTTCAAGTGAATTCACCAATCTATCGCTCGCCATTTTTCAACCGGCGTTTGGCAGCTTTGCACAAAAAGCCATGCAAAAGCGGGAAATTACGTCATCGATATCCTCACTAGTGAGGATATGGAAAATACGCCACTCGGGTCCCGGATGTAGTTTCGTATGAATTTTACGAGTGGTCTATTTTCCAGTAAAACACTCGTGTCTATATAATAAAATAAAATAATAGACTGCGAGCAGTCCCTCTTTCTTTCCGATAGCGAGCGAGAGAGAGAGACCGGAAATCGAGCGCGAAGCGCGAGCGAGCGGAAGTGAGGCACAATAAATAATAATAATTAACAGTTATTCTTCGAGGACGCGCCGGATATGAGCTGATATATATAACCAACGAGGCGCTTCGCCGAGTTGGTTATAATCAGCTCATATCCGGCAAGTCCGAGAAGAATAACTGTTTTAGTAAATTTTCAAACACTCAAATAACCGGAAAATGAAAAAAAAATTATTTTCCGCTCCAAGAAAAATACATGCCTACAAATGAACAACAAATGCAACTGAACGAGCACTGAAGGAAGCCCGAAACAAACTTTGTTTACTAGAAGTCCCGAACTGAAACCAATACAAATCTGCACAGATTTAAACTGAATGAAAACAGAGGTAGACCTCTGATGAAAACCTGTTTACACTACAATTTTAAGCTTAATCCATTCAGTATTGTTACCTTGTATTTCGAAGAGGCTTGTCAATTCCATAAGCTTTCAAAATCAGCACAATAAATTTATCGGGAACGAGAAAGCATAAATATCGCAGTCGATGGTACAATCGAGGACCGCTTCACAGTGAAATTATCTTCGAGCATCACTCTTTTTCTTTCCATCCATGTAGATATTGACGTTTTCCTTTGCTTTTTACTTCAGTGAACGTGATTTTAACTGGCTCAGTTTCGCTGGTTTCAACACAATTGATTCTGTAGTCGTGCACGATTTGATCGCCGTAAACAACCCGTTCAGCCGTTCATTCAACTTGTAAAATGAATATAATGTTCAGCTCCACAATTATTTCTGATCTTCCAATTTTAAGCTAAACCATTTGCACAATTTTCCAGAATATACGAAACTTTAGAAGACACAGAGCGAAGATTAAAATTCTGTTTTGCTCTCTTTTCATTCAACTTGCAAACGGACACCGCGCCAGCAGTTTTTGCCGCCGTTTTCATACAAACCATGCTTCATTTAGATTGAACTGAAAAATCACTCAGTCGATATATAAATTTTTTTAAAGTAATACCGAAGTTTAACATAAAGCTAGCGACGTTTTTAATCAAACAATTATTCCTTTCGCCCTTGTTGGATATACAAGTACAAGAAATTCATAATTTTTCCATATTTGGTCAACTTAAGGATAATGGCTGAGATCCATAGAGGAGGGAACCAATCAGAAAGCTAGAAAATCATTATCCAGAGGTACAAATTTACTAATTATTATTATTATTATTAATAAAAAAATTAAATTAAATTAAAAAATTAAATTAAAATTTTAAAAATAATCCCGAGATGCCATCAGGGCCACCTTTGATACATATTGGTACATTTCTTAGCCGTTCTCTGCAAAAACAACAACGTCAAATGACCAAGTTTGCCGCATTTATATGGAGAGAACAACTGTACTGACGTCTATAACGTGTAACTAAATTAAACAAAATTAAACAAAATTAAATTTACACCGATGAAAAAGCGAAGGTTGGTCTATGCATACGCCGAAAATTACCGTTTTGTTTAGTTTAGATCGCAGGCAATTAACGTCTGTCTTTTTCGCGCCCACACTAAAAGAGCAACGCGTTTCGAAGCAGCTCGACTTATTTTAAATAAAATCGTTGTTGATTTTACATATTGAACCCATTCTTTATTGCTTACAGCTTTTTTACATGTTCATTGTACAAAAACTAAGTGGAAATCCCGTAACGTTCTCTTGTAGCAATCCCTTTTCTGCATCAGCTATTGAACTTCATTTGCCGACATGTTTTGAACTCGAGCGCTCTCGAGCGCGCTCGACCCAGTCTCGCTCCGCATTAAACATCGCACAAGAGCGCAGTGCGCGTTTCACCGCCCATCATTTCCTGCGCCCTGGTCGAACCTATGACCTTCCGCACACCGGTCGGTAGCCGGCGCTTCGTGCCTCTCAATTCGCGCGTCGCGCACAATATCTCGAGAAAAAGAGAGACTGTTTTACAGTCTAACCGGTCGGACACTCTACCACTGAGCTACAGGAGACTCGTTGGAGGTTAAGCCATATAATAGGTTTAGAAAGGTGTCAAACGTCCTTCATGTTGCTAGGATCAGTTTTGTCTATATGTGATATGCATGTTGGTTGCAATTATTTCTGTGGATTCATCCAACGTACAAGTAATATTATTAAACAGAGAGAAATGATGGTGACTTTTAAGCTTGGTAGAAAATATGAGAAAGATATTAATCAGTTTATGACACAAGCTAGGAGTCGAACCTACGACCTTCAGGACACCGGTCGGATGCTCTACCACTGGGCTACTGGAGACTCGTGGGAGCTTAGGCGATACAACTACATGTAGGCTCAAATGTTTCAAACATCCTGCATACTGCTAGGAATAGTTTTGTCGATATGTCGGATCTCTGTGGAAAGAAAGTATAGTGAATTTCAAAATTCACCATAATTTATTTCCACACATACAAAAATAAATAAACTTTATTGGCTATACACAACAAGAATTTTCGAAGAAAATATAACCGGGCTTTTTTTATCAAGCAAGCAAGCCGTTTTACCTGCTTTCTTGCTTGAAATCTATCAGATTAGTCACGGCAGTCACGCTGAAGTCTGATGTCTGCGTATAGTGTCTACTGTCAATTTTCTTGCCTCTGAGCAGTCTTTGAAGATCATTCCTCAATATAAAGCCAAAGTTGAATAAGAGGAAAAAACACGACAACATAGGTACGAATCGGTGTTGAACCATCAATCGCAGACGTTCCGCGTTGCACCATCATCATTCGCAGCTATTCTAGTCACAGTTCGACAAATTGCGTGAGTCAAAATGTGATATTGTAACGTAATGGTTGTTATTTATAAATCTTCTGCATACAAGGAAGTGAATTGCTGCACCAACACGAAAAAGTAATGTATTTCACACTAAATAAACAGCAGAGTATTCATGTTCAAATCAAAAGTAATAGCTTGATATGAAATTTGACCTAACGACGACCCTGGTTTATCACAGACGTTGCGAAATCTCTTCAAGTCACAGTTAGACGTGACTCATGTGACCCCATGACGTAATCGTCCTTATTTATAAATCTGCATTTCTCAGCAAGTTTCTGTTTTTCTCAGAAAATATACGGAAAAGATATGTATTTCACACAAAATGACAATTATTTAACAGGACAATATTCATAAAATATCATTTAGGCAAAGGATGACCCTGGCGAAATCTAACGTGGCTTGATAAAAAAATTGATCTAATGGCGCTTCCAGTGTATGTGATGTACGTACGCACCTCACAGACAATCTCTTCACGATTCGACGTGACCCTATGACGTAATCGTCCAAATATAAATCTGCACGTCTCAGCAAGTTTCTGTTTACATAAATCTGCGAGTCTGGGAAAGTTTCTGTTTTCCTTTTCGGAAAAGAAATGTATTTCACACAAAACAAACGGGACAATATTATGACCCTGGCGAAATGTAACGTAGCCTTGATAAAAAATTTGATCTAATGGCGCTTCTAGTGTATGTGATGTACGTACGCACCTCACAGACAATCTCTTCAAGTCACGATTCGACGTGACCCTATGACGTAATCGTCCAAATATAAATCTGCACGTCTCAGCAAGTTTCTATTTACATAAATCTGCGAGTCTGGGCAAGTTTCTGTTTTCCTTTACGGAAAAGAAATGTATTTCACACAAAACAAACAGGACAATATTATGACCCTGGCGAAATGTAACGTAGCCTTGATAAAAAATTTGATCTAATGGCGCTCCCAGTGTGTCCACCTAGTAGTGAGTACAATGATTTAATATTTTGACGAGTCAAACTCACCGATGTTGCGAAATCTGTACGCCGCTCCGATGTGTTTACGCGGTCCTAAATTAATATTTATTTGGACCAGTCCAACTTTCACATAGGCTCGATTTCCGCCGCTCTCTCGAGTCCGGGCTTCGTTCTTCCCCGAGAAAATCTTTCACAAGGCGAATACATTCATATATATTCATACTCACCCCTAGCTCTCCTCCTAGCACTTTGGCGGAGTAGAGGTATAGGTGAATCACGCCAAAAAAAAAACAGAAGCTATTTTACTAACCGGGCTGGGCCCCAGGCCCACGCCCGGTTAATTACTGGTAAAACCAGTAGTTTACATTGTAGGACATTACCAAAAAAAGGAGGTAAAGACCATTAAAACATTGTTACACATCGACAAAACTAATCCTAACTTGTTTCAGTGACAATGTAATGTTACATTGTAACAAAAATGCAACAAATGTAGCAAAATGTAACATTAACCCGAAATGTAACAACCGTTTGACGTAAAATGTAACAATTCCTTTAACGTTAAATGTTACAACTTTTTAACGCAAAAAGTAACAACTTTTTTTAACGCGAAATGTAACAACGCAAAATGTAATAACTCTGGTCTTGATACTAAACAAGGAAAATTGGACACATTAGCCCTCTTGTCAAAACAAGCAACACCTGACTGGTCACGACTAGATCAAAAGTCTTCCAATACAATATTACTGAATTGAAAGGTTATACCGTTGCCCTATACATACAGTATACATCATCAACTAAAAAAATGTTCTTGTCGTATTGTACCACGTCCGTGACTGTCCGTCCGTCCATGCTCCACTATAGGCAAACCGACTAACCTAATTATTATCTTCTAATGATAAACAAACAAGCTTTCACATTATGTCCTATAAAGGCACGAATCATTAACAGTCTCACAGTTGAAGACGTTATAAGTCACATGACGTCGGAAAATTGCTTATATCTCCATTATTTTTACAAAGTAGACTGAGCACGAACATGGACATGTCCATGTTCAATATCTTCTTTATTTAAAAAAAAAATAGGTGGGACACTCAAACAACATTCACTGGGACCGGTTATTGCGTTCGACGTTAGGAGAACGCACACTAATCCTGTCAACATGCAAAGAAAATCGACATTTATGTTTGTGGTACTCGATTAGCCCCCCCCCTTCCCCCCCCCCCCCCCCCCCCAAGCTTTTTTGCAGGGGCTTCCCGGTAAAGGCCCTGGGAATGAGGTTTTCCCGGTAAAGGCCCTGGAGACGAGGTTGAACGGTTAAACGCCATCGCGATGCACATGAACAAGTTTCATTTCTAGAATTCGCAGATCCAGAAATTTAAAAGCAAACTGAACGACATCTCCAAATGCTATCCCAAATTTTAGTGACAACGCGCGATCATTGAATGTTTTTGAACGTCAGGAAACCGGTTTAATAGACCCTGGGGTGCGATCGTTCAGTAAACAAATGACAGATCTGCTTCACTCGGAAAACGAATCAGCAACAGAGTTCAAAATCTGAACTGATGGAAGTGAGAATCACAACTGGCGTGACCAGAGGGATTTTTTCCCAGGGGGGGGGGGGGGAAGCACACAGGGTATATGAGACAAAAAATACCTAATAAAACCTCGCATAGCCCGGGGTGGGGGATAGGGGTTGTATACTGAAAAAAAAAACATGTTTTATCCATTCTATGAACAACTGGACCCAGGACGAGATAGATAACTATTCGAACGCATTTCAATAATCTATGATTACCACTAGTTATATAGCGTTGGTGGAGGTGAGGGCCACTAGGTTGAGAAAAAGTTTGGCCTAGAAGTTGTGGTCTTCCCCATTTTAAAATCTAAAAATTTAGACCCTGCCCCAATTTGAGTCCAAAAAATTGTGGCCCTCGCCAACGAACAAGGAACACGTAGAATGTATTAAAGCAAAACAGTGGATTACAGACAAAGAATAAGTTTACTGCTGAATGTTTTTGTTCAATATGTAGAGCTGAATTATTGCAACTAATAGGAACTAAAAAATACTCAGAAGCAGAGGCCTATAACTAGAGGTTTCAATCTCTGGTATCTCTGGTATTGGGTCACTAAATTTAGGTTAGACTTCGGTATTACTTTTTGTAAAACTATAAATGGACTGAGTGATTTTTCAGTTCAATCTAAATGAAGCATGATTTGTATGAAAACGACTGCAAAACGGTGCGGTGTTTAAACCTAATCGTACCTTTTTGGTACGCTTCGGCGGCATATCAGGCGAGTTTGGTCGAGCCATGGTTTTTATTTTGGTGAGACGCAGTCGAGCCAAAATACCCATGGCGAGACCAAACGAGACTGATATGCCGCAGAAGCGTACCAAAAAGGTACGATTAGGTATTTACCGTACCCAAATTCGGTTTATTCTTTACGCGAAGGGACGCAAAGACGACTTTCATCGAGTAAAAATGTGTCAGGCGTTCCGATCGTCGATGGCGATGTGTGATTGTTTACGGTTTGAAAATGAACTGAAAATGAACTGTTTACGGTCAAAATTTCCATCATCTTTCCTTAAATGTCCTTTTTCCTTTTTCCTGTGGCGTATTTGACGAAATCAAAGTGGCCATGAGCCACTGAACTCGGAAAATTATGTTAAAGTTAATATTTGAAACACAAGCTGCCTAAATAACGTGATATCATTCTTATCTCTGTATGTGAAACACGCAGAACTCAAATTACGTTTTCAATTGATCAAAATCGTTCGAACATCTAAACAGATCTACAAATGAGAAACATTGCCACTAAAAGACTACTGAAACCAATCACTTGATGGGTGAATCGTGTCACGTCCACGTCAACAACCTCGGCGACGAGCTATTTGCAGGGTTAAAAAACAGCAACCGGCACGCTCAATCCAGCACTTCAACACTTCGGTGAAAGTCAGTACTCAGAACTCACTTGAGCCTGCTGTGTTTACCTAAAGATTTTTCGTTGTGTCAACGTGGCGCAGTGGATATAAGCACCGTTTTGTAGTCTAGAGGTCGTGGGTTCGACGCCTAGAAGGTTCCTTTTTTTTTCTTTTTTTATCCCTTTACTTTTTTAACGCATGTATTTATATTTTTTTTGGCGGTTGAATATTT
This sequence comes from Desmophyllum pertusum, assembly GCA_029204205.1. NCBI lineage: Eukaryota > Metazoa > Cnidaria > Anthozoa > Scleractinia > Caryophylliidae > Desmophyllum > Desmophyllum pertusum. The sequence goes on from MU827365.1 coordinate 150,211, forward strand.
CGATTTCGAACTCAAACAAGGTGTTTGTTTATTGAAGGATGAAATAAATAATGAAATGTAAGACGGCTTCTCGCCCTCGATTTATACTGCTGGAACCACAGGTCACCAAAGCGTATTATGAGAGTTTGTATGGAGCTGAAATTCGATCGAAAATAATTTTCACTTTTCCTTCGAAAAGTTGTAAATAATGTGAAATAAAGTTTAAAAACCTCACCTGTTGTCTTTCCCGGTGTTTTTATCGCTTCTGGAAGCTGCTATGGGCGAATTTCGACCTTCGGTCGAATCTGCCACTGTAGTGTACTAACACAGTAACAGTGGCAGATTCGACCGAAGGTCGAAATTCGCCCATAGCAGCTTCCAGAAGCGATAAAAACACCTTCGGTCGAATCTGCCACTGTAGTGTACTAACAGTGGCAGATTCGACCGAAGGTCGAAATTCGCCCATAGCAGCTTCCAGAAGCGATAAAACTTTTCGAAGGAAAAGTGAAAATTATTTTCGATCGAATTTCAGCTCCATACAAACTCTCATAATACGCTTTGGTGACCTGTGCTGGAACTTAGATTTCTCGAACCCTCGATCGCGATTTCTCGAAAACCCCGATAACTCGAGCCAAAAGTCGTTTCCTTTGGATTTGTTTCACTGTAATTTTACCCCCGATATTTCGAACTTCCTGATTTCTCAAAACAATTTTCGTTTCGCGTGGAGAGTTCCACTGTATGTCCCACTGGTTCGTCACACTGTATATTATGCGCAATATATGCGCAAGCGTTATGCACTAGTCAGCGGATTTACAAAATGTTTAACAGGAAGCGAAGGAGCGAAAGAGTGAAATTAGCCTCCCACAGCTACAACTCGGAAATGGCTTTGAGCCATTTTCCGAGTTAAAAATCGTCCAATTTTAACGTTTTTGTATTGTTTTGAAGACGAGTTTTGAGACAACCGCGATCGAGTAGGAGACGCAACGTATTTAGTGCAGCAGCCGCGTTTTTGGCGCGAAATTTAATGTCTTCGACAACATTTTCCTGTTTTAAGTTTGACTGTAATTTCACAAATTTTTGCTTAGGAAAATTCAGCTCTAACCTGCAGAATTTTATTACGTGACTTGAAAGTGACCATGATATTGTTGGATGTCAGGTCAGTGACTTGATATCGTAGGATATCAGGTCAGTATATAGAGCTTCTGATTGGCTAATTTGGGTACGGTAATTAACAATTATTGCATGGATGAGGTTTTTGTGATATCCAGAATAATCAAGGTCGAGGTAAGAATTATCAGCCGAAGCCGAAGGCTGAGGCTGATAACTCTTAATAATAATAAATAATAATATTTAGTATTTATATGGCGCAAATTAACATATGAATATGATCAAATGCGCCTAACCGAGACCTTGATTATTCTGGATATCACAAAAACCGAATCTAATAATTGTTTTATTATACATTCAACGAAAAAGAATAACGCTTCTGCCACCGATGTTACTTAGCGGCAAGCAACGCAAAGCGCGCGAACTTGAAATGATTACTCTAGGACTCGGAAATCATGCACCACGGTCATATATGACATGATTACCCGTGACTTTGAGTGTCCTTGACATGATTATTGTATAATCTGCAGGCTATTACCCGTGATCCTCTCGCTAATCTGTAGGTAGATGACGTAGATGCTTTCAAAGGCGCTGATTTCGAAAATTCACTGTACGCTTTCGGTCAATCAGAAAAGAGATAGTGAATTGAATGTATAATAATCACTTTTAGCAAGTTGAATGAATCGAAAAGAGAGCAAGAAAGTTTTATTCGGCGGATTAATTTTCGCTCAATCTCTCCAAAGTTTCGTATCATTTTATTCTGGAAAATTGTACAGATGGTTTAGCAGACCCGAAATAATTATGGAGCTGAACATTATATTCATTTTATAAGTTGGACGGACAGCTGAACGGAGCCCGAAGGTTTCACTTGTTTACGGTGGGCAAATCTTGCGCGACTGGAGAATTAAGCTTAAACTTAATTGTGTTGAAACGAACTGAGCTTAAAATCAAGTTTACTGATGTAAAAGAACAAAGGAAACCCTCGATATCTACATGGATGGAGATAAGAGAGTGATCTTCGAAGATAATTTCACTGTGAAGTGATCTTTGACTGGATCATGTAGTGTTGTACCGTCACGAACGCTTGACGAACTGCCGTTCGTATCCGATATTTATTGTGCTGATTTTAAAAACTTAATTCAGCTGCAATTGACAAGCCTCTTCGAAATACAAGGTAATACTACTGAATAGGCTAAACTTAAACTTGTGTTGTAAAAAGTTTTCATTCTTTGGACGAATTAAGTTTAATTGTGTCCGCGGTTTTCGGATCGGTTCCCGTAAATTGCCTTAAGTGCTCGTTCAGTTGTACTGTTGCATTAGTTGTACATTTACAGACATTTCTAGCCTGCGTAGCAGGCTCTGGAGTAAAATGAAGCGCGAGTTGGAAAACGCGCGAGGCGACCGAGCGAGTGCGCGAAGCGTGCATAGTCCTTCAGACCTCCCCGCCCCAGACTTTCGCGGCTTCACCGCTAAAAATTTACTTCGCGCGCGAACAAGACCGCCAGCTACGCAGGCTAAGGCATTTCCCATTAAATATTTCCTTCCAAACTTCGTGCATTATTTAGTAGAATTAACTTTTGTTTGATTTAGAAGGGCCAAGGTTTTTTACTTAATAATTTTAGCCATCTTTTTCAAATTTCACAACCTCCTTGAACAAAAATTGTTGAGCTGGCGCGTTCACTGACCATATTTGTCGGGCATGGTGCGTGATTGGCTGCTGGTTTCGCGGGAAAATAGTCTAAAAATAGCCTCAACGTGAATCTGATAAGCCGCGCGCAATGCTAGATGGAAACCTCTAGTTATAGACCTCTGTCAGAACTAACTGACCAGGGTACAGTTTGAAAAACTTGATTACCGTATTATTACAATTATACTTCGATGAAAAATTATTTTGCCTTAGATCGAACATCAACGATGTGCCAAACACAAAGTCCGATGGGACTTTCCTTCGAATTAAGGACGAACGGAATCCATTTCTTCCGTTAAGTTTTGTTTTTCGGAAAATAATGCACCTATATTACTAGCTCACAAGCCTTTTCCGATCAGTTTACTTTATAAGGGGCACCAGCCACGCAATATTATTCTTCTAATATAGATGCATTATTTTCCGAAAAACAAAACTTAACGGAAGAAATGGATTCCGTCGAGCTTTGTGTTTGGCACATATGTTGATGTTCGTTAAGGATGTTCGTTAGTGAGGGCCACAATTTTGTGAACTCAAATTTGGGGAGGGCCTTAACTTCTAGGCCAAACTTTTTCTCAACTTAGTGGCCTTCCCCACCTCCAACAACGTTATATAATAACCGGTCCCGGTGAATGTTGTTTTTAAATAAAGAAGATATTGAGCATGGGCATGTCAATGTTCGTGCTTCTACTTTGTAAAATAGCGGAGATATAAGCAATTTTCCGAAGTCACGTGCTTATAACAGGTGAAGCATGGACGGACGGACAGACACGGACGTGGTACAATACGACACAAACATTTTTTTTTAGTTGATGATGAATACTGTATATATGTATAGGACAACGGTATAACCTTTCAATTTAGTAATATTGTATTGGAAGACTTAGGAAAATTTTGGTCTCGTCGTGTGACCAGTCAGGTGTTGCTTGTTTTGACAAGAGGGCTAATTTGTCCAATTTTCCTTGTTTATATTTCAAGACCAGAGTTGTTACATTTGCGTTGTTACATTTTGCGTTAAATAGTTGTTACACTTCACGTTAAAGAAATTGTTACATTTTGCGTCAAAAGTAGTTACATTTCGGGTTAATTTTCGAATTTTCCCAACCTTTTTTGAGTGTTTGCATCAGGCAATGTAGCCAGCAAAATGCAATGATACGTCACAACCGTGTTTAAAATTAAGTCAAAACCGATGTGTACATTATAGGTGACATTGTTGCGTGATGTGGACTATGACGCACGCGTCACGTGAGTTGCCTCACTACGTTCATTACCTAATTAACCCTGTCACTCTTTTAATTAATGAGTATGCGTGAAAAGTAATATTAAATAAGGCAATAATTTTTCAAGATCTTTCAACCATTTTTCTTTCCTTTTTTGGTTTTCCTTAGATTCATTTAATCCAACTTTGGACAACGACGCTCTAAGTGCACATTATTTTCATGAGGCTCGTGTAAAGTCCAATGCCATCTTAAGCTATTTGGATTGTTTGCGAGGCGAACCAATGGGTACTGATGGTGCACGTTATCTCTCCGAGGCTTTAAAAGTTGATACCGTGTTAACTAATCTGGTTGTGAGCTGGAACAACATTGGTACTGATGGTGCACGTTTTCTCTCCGAGGCTCTAAAAGTTAATACCGTGTTAACTAATCTGGGTGTGAGCTGGAACAACATTGGTAATGATGGTGCACGTTTCCTCTCCGAGGCTTTAAAAGTTAATACCGTGTTAACTAATCTGGATGTGAGCAACAACAAAATTGGTACTGATGGTGCACGTTTTCTCTCCGAGGCTCTAAAAGTTAATACCGTGTTAACTAATCTGGGTGTGAGCTGGAACAACATTGGTACTGATGGTGCACGTTTTCTCTCCGAGGCTCTAAAAGTTAATACCGTGTTAACTAATCTGGATGTGAGCAACAACAACATTGGTAATGATGGTGCACGTTTTCTCTCCGAGGCTCAAGTAGTCAATAAAACTTTGACTAATCTGAAGGTGAGAGATAACAACATTGTTTGTTTTGTACGGTGGCTTCTAAGGGGGTGATTACATGGCGAATTTCAGCCCGGGCTGAAATTCCAGCCCGGTTAGGGGGGCTGAGATTTCAGCCCGACTTCCGAAACAAATCCTTTTGAAATGAAGTTAGCGATTACATGGACAAGGTTTCAGCCCGGGCTGAAATTCATCCCGGGCTGATAATTCCAGAAACCGGGCTGGAATTTTCAGCCCGGCCAAACGGGCTGAAAAAAACCATGTAATCGGAATGGAATTTTCAGCCCGGGCTGAAAAGTGAACTTGGGCATGCGCAGTGATTGTGTTTTGGCTAAATTGTAGAATGCCCGCCAACGTATTTGCATGTCATTGAATAAGAATGGTCGTTTTGTTTTTATATACACGTACAGTCGGTATGTAAATAAGTTGCCGGGTATTGTAAAATCGCTCCTGTGTTTTTAAACAAGATGGAAAAAGGTTCCAGTGGGACAAGGGAGATAAAATCGAAAATCTTATTCGATGTGTCGCGAATTTCAAATCGAAAATGGAATATAACAACAGCTTCGTTCTTCAAACGTTCAGCCGATATGTAAATAAGTTGCCAGTTATTCAAATCGCCCCTCATTCTCTGATGACTCTTCCCGCGCAATTTCAAATTTGGCGCCCGGGCTGAAATTTCAGCCCGGGCTGAAACTCGTCATGTAATCGCAACAAAATTCCAGCCCCCTAACCGGGCTGAAATTTCAGCCCGGGCTGAAATTCGCCATGTAATCACCCCCTAAGGGACATACATTTCTCCCACTTTTTTTTCTTACTTGCGACTTATTTGCGACTTATTTGCGACTTGCGATGGCGGACGTGGAAGCGGAAGCGGACGTTGGACGGTGGACGTTGGACGGCGGACGTTGGACGGCGGACGTTGGACGGCGGACGTTGGACGGCGGAAATAATAAAAATAAATAAATAAGTAAATAAAAACTGAATTAATGAGGAACTAAAGCATTGCTAAAAATAAATACCTTATTGTTACTTATTTTTGCGGGAACTTAATTTCACGAAAAATGGAAGATTTAAATTTCGCGATTTGGCAAATCGTTTTAAAAGGAACTAAATTGATCCGCATTAACAAACAGGTATAGTCTCAGGCTCGTCTCAGAATCGGCACTACAGATTTAATTTGACATGGCCATAATTTGCAATGATATTGAACAGAGCCATGAAAACAGAGGAGGAGTCGTTGATGCCGAAGTCATGAATAAGTTCAAGCACCGAAGATCTCCACTGATGCAGAGGGGATTAGAAATTCCAGTTAAAGTTATAATCGAAATGGATGCTACGACAAGGAACAAATCAATAATAAACAAGCCGATAAACAGCTTGTTGCTGCCAATTACAAGTAGTAGCCAGGTAGAAATGATGTGTTTGACGACTGCACCATGGATGTGTTGCAGGAACGTACTGCGGCAATTTAAGAATAGGACAGTGTTTCTGAGGAAGAGAGCGTGGACATGGAAGCTTAAATGCAGGACGAGGATAAAGGACGCATTATAATCTTGTAAACTGACGTTACAGTTAAAGGAGAACTGAAGCCAAAATCCAAGCACTTTTTTTGTTACTTGATTTTAATAATTATTGACGTTGACCCCAGGCTCCGAACCAGGTCCAGAATTGAAGCACTGAAAAGGCCCCCCCCCCCCCCCCCCGAGGTCAACGAGAACGAGGGTAGAGCATAAAGGACCCCCCCCCCCCCCCCCGGATACAAACATGTATACGGAAATAAGTTGGGATAATCGCGATAAAAGACGTACCGAATACCTAAAAAATAGAATAAAGGAGGACACTTTGAGAATCCAAGAAACTTTACTGAAGAAATGCTTCACCGAACCTAGCCACATTAACAGTTTAAGTTCAATTAAATCCAAATGTAATGGAACGCTAGGAAACAAACGCTACATAGGGTAGAAACCCAACAAAAGTAACGATCGCAAGGCTAACAAATAAACGGGAGGCTAATTCTTTCCGCCTCTGAATCCACCACGGGGGGCGCGGTAAGTATACTGCAAGGGCCGTTGGGTGGAAAAACACTCTCGTGCAAAGTGGCCAAAGCGGTTGCAACTAAAACAACGCATGCTCCCGTAAGGACTTGGGCGAGCGTACTGTTGATTTCCACGCGGCGGGGCAGCCAAAGCCCTAGAGGAGGTTTTCAGAATGGATGCAGCCTCTTTTGCTATCTTCGCTCGAACTGGATCGCCCAAGAGACCGATCAGAAGCCTCTGCAAAGACCCCTTATCCAGCTGGTCCGTCCTGGCCCTTACTTCGTCCAGAGCTGCAGCGTACATATCGGCCTTCTCGTGCGCTTCGTTGCGTGCGAGGCGGACCAAAGAAATACACATTAAACACGAAATACATTAACAACGCAAAATAATCACCTCGTGCTCTTATAACGGAACGGCGGCATCGGCAGGCGGAGCAGGTCCAACGCCAGGCAGTGGAGCTTCATCCAAAACTGGGATAACCGCCGGCTCGCGGTCCGGAAGAGGAGGCAAAACTGGGTCGGCCATAGAAGATAAGGTGGATAAACTTGAAGCTTCGACGCTGGTGGCGGTGAAAGACAAACAAGCGAAAAGCGCTTCCTTTAGGCATTCCCGTCAAACTGCGAGATTTCACGTTGCGCTGTCTAATTTTATAGCAGGGGGCCGCAAAGGATCATGCACGACCCCGCCTGCTAAGAAACTCCGTGATTGGTGGAATGTGGCATGTTTCCGTGACACGCTAATTATATATGCAGTGAGAATATTCTGAGTATTCCAACGCCGTCCAGCTTTTGCTGAACAAACATCTTAAAAATGCTCAAGGTAGAACCCATAAAGTGCTGTGATGACGAATTATTTGGTCATACATTCATGCCCCGATTGAAATCTTTTCGCTAAGAACTTTAAAATCGCAGACATAACAAATTATATGTAATTATTGTGATATTGCTTGAGCCTTTCAAGCTTTGAACGATTGTTTGAAAATGTAATTTCCATTCCCAGAAAGATTTAGCCTCCGGCTCTATTGCTTCTACTATAACCTTGCCAAACAAATCTAGCTCCCGCATATTAAAATCCTTGCTTATCCTTGTTTATAGCAAACTTCCAAAGTTACAGAAAACTTCAATATTATAACAATAGTGCACTTCAGAAACAAATGGAATTATGCGATGGACCCTACAAGGCAAACGCCTTCTCTGCATAAGCCTCAAGTATATAGCATCCAAACAAAGAAGAATCCCCCGGCCGGTTCTCTTATTAGGGACTTTAAGCACCGACGACCGCGACGGCAACGCCGACGTGAGAACCGAAAATGGACTGGGACGAGAACGGCGTTTTATCGAATTTAAATGATAATAATTTCGATGATCCGTAATTCCCAAGTGAAAAATAAATCCCACCACGCGGCAAATTTGAATAATTTCGGAAGACGAGGGGCTTTCAAAGCATTGGTAAAATGGAGGACATGAAGTAGCTAACTTGACGACTTAATTCGTCGAGGCTACACGCCCAAAACTAGGCGAGGCCGTTTTTATATATGCTGGATTTTATCATACTTAAAAATTACGGAAAACAAATCGATAGTTTTTTCACAAGTCGAACAAACGTGAATATTTTGAAATTCACAAATTACGCAATATAAACATCTTGCTCTTCATTTGCTTATAACTTTTACTGGGAATTTCCGATCTTTTCCGATTATTCAGCAAAGGTTTAGGTGGTATCAAGCTTTCTAACAATAGGTGCGATCTTAGCATTATTGAAGCGTTCTTGCAAATACACGAGCATATTATTTTGAAGCTAAAATTCAGCAATGAACTGTGCAGCAATTTCTATGCAGCCGATTTTGTGGAAACTTGCTCACAGTAAACATTGAAGTCTTGGAACTTATTGAACGTAATTAGAAAAAAATCTATCTTCGTTTTATGAAAATATTCGCGATTTCGTAAAAAACAAGGTTTTCTAATAGCGCTTGTATCTCTAAATCTTAAATTTCGTTTGCCCTAAAATTAAAAGCCTTCTAAAATTTAAAGATTCCTTATTTTGAACACCAAAAATTACAGAAATCGGTTGACGCTTTCCTGCCGAAAAGTAGTTTTAAATCAAAGGCACTATGTGCCAACTCGTGAATGGAAAAGTAAATAAATTAATTAACATAGAAATATGCAGTAGTACCGGGTAAATGTAGAACCGGGTAAATGTAAGTTGGCAGTCTCGTCCTCGATGTTTTTGAGAATAGAACAATAGATTCCGCGCGGCATTCACGCAAGTCGGTGTATTTCGTATTCACTCCAAATCAGTGTTGGTCGGGAGGGAAACTCAAACGAAAAGTCTTTAATCACTGATATTCGATAATCGCCAACTTTATGGGCCGAATATTGTAAAAAGAGAAAAATTTCAGGAGGATTAGCTCGCTTCCCTCTTTTGCGTAGAACTCACAATAGACTTGTTTTTGTTTCCACAGTTTAATAGTACTCTCTTGGTTACAGTTTTCAACTCTCTGATCTAAAACTTTTCTCGCGTTGCTTATATGTAGATACTTTGGAAACTGTCAATCTTATGCCAGACTGACGCTCAATCTTAGTTTAGGCTTACGTAAGAGTCTCACGTGGCTCTAGTAAAACGTAAGTACGCTTGCGTAGAAAACTATTAGCATAATTTCCTTCGAGCTAGCAAATATTGTCAAAATGTTCTTTTCCGACGAATTTTACCATCGTTCCCAAAGTATCCATCAAAAACAAAACAACAGGAGAAATATAAAAATTACAAGCTTCATTCTTATCGATCCAAATTTAAGAGTTATAGTAAGTTCACAAATAAAAGTTGTTGTTAAAGATTTTACACAATCGTCGTTACAAGTAAAAGGTTGCATAAATTTTAGTTTCGTGGGTCGGCCCTGAAGTACCGCCCTTTTCCATATCATTAACTAGTACGTGTTCTCGAGCTGAAACACATTCCACTGAGTCAACATTAGTTTGAAAGGGAGTTTTTCAGCTTTGCGCGAAGTGTGAACGAGATCCGGAAGTAAGTAAATAGCAACACTTTAACATCCAAAAAAGTTGCTTAAATGGATATATTTTCACTGAAAAATAAGACGGTAGCATAAGAACAAGCTACGCTAACAAAAACTACTATTTCCAGGAAGAGCGCTTAGAAAAACCTGACTTTGTTTTTCTGACATTATCTTGACGAGACACCTATAAGGTCAAACCAAGATAATGGTAAACACAGTTGTGGAACCTAAAATATATTTGGCTAGTAATGCGGCTCAGTGAACTACGGATAAGCTCGAGTTTGAAAATATAAACTGGCATGATCTCAGCAAGAAACACTAGACAGTAATACTAAAAACAGCCGTAAGTATAACATGCATAACTTCCAGAAAACAGTAATGAAATTTAATAGTTTCTGAATAGATCTATTATTTAGTGGTGGAAGCAAACACGTTATTACATATTTTTCGGAATGGTTAATTTCCTAGAAACATAACATCTGCCGGGCACTAAAATCATACCAGGAGAAAGTACCATTTGATCACTATCAAATGAATATTCTAAATAAGAAGCATAAATTGATAAGTTACGGGCAAACCTAGAAGTCTTTTTAAAATGTCCCAAGATTATATTTCATAATGTTATATTTCCGACACCAAAAACCCAGTTTCCTTTCATATTTTAATATGGAATAAATAAATATACGAAATGTTTCATTGCTTGCATTTTTGTTGTTTTACAATATTTTTAAAAACAAGGTTTACACAGGGTTTAACAAAACCATGGCCTAATACGATTTCAAACTGACTGGTCAACCTAACTATATTAACCGTACAGTAAACCCCGTTTATAATTAGAAGGTGTATATAAACACAGACTAAAAAAACATTTAGCGACTTTAATAGACTGACCTGCTTATAAGTTTATTTAGACCTCATTGACTAACTTTTTAGACGTCGTTTAAATATTCGGCCAATATGTTCGAACTGGTTTGAGTTTTATTTTAAAGCAAGTTGCTGTTCGTGAAATAAAATATTTCAATCATTTCAAAACATTCTGATCTTGTTTGTGTAGTCTGTGCTTCGCACGCACAATATAAAATGAATTTTATATGTAAACATTCATTCGTCTTCAGTTCTGTCATACACGAAACTCTTGGACAGAAAAATACTACAGTTATCTATGAAATTGCAATTCTTGGACTAAAATTAGCTACAGTTAAATTATCAAAAATGGGTTTGCTCTCCTATTAAAAACAAGAATTTTCGAAGAAAATATAACCGGGCTTTTTTTATCAAGCAAGCAAGCCGTTTTACCTGCTTTCTTGCTTGAAATCTATCAGATTAGTCACGGCAGTCACGCTGAAGTCTGATGTTTGCGTATAGTGCCTACTGTCAATTTTCTTGCCTCTGAGCAGTCTTTGAAGATCATTCCTCAATATAAAGCCAAAGTTGAATAAGAGGAAAAAACACGACAACATAGGTACGAATCGGTGTTGAACCATCAATCGCAGACGTTCCGCGTTGCACCATCATCATTCGCAGCTATTCTAGTCACAGTTCGACAAATTGCGTGAGTCAAAATGTGATATTGTAACGTAATGGTTGTTATTTATAAATCTTCTGCATACAAGGAAGTGAATTGCTGCACCAACACGAAAAAGTAATGTATTTCACACTAAATAAACAGCAGAGTATTCATGTTCAAATCAAAAGTAATAGCTTGATATGAAATTTGACCTAACGGCGACCCTGGTTTATCACAGACGTTGACCCATGTGACCCCATGACGTAATCGTCCTTATTTATAAATCTGCATTTCTCAGCAAGTTTCTGTTTTTCTCAGAAAATATACGGAAAATATATGTATTTCACACAAAATGACAATTATTTAACAGGACAATATTCATAAAATATCATTTAGGCAAAGGATGACCCTGGCGAAAAAATTGATCTAATGGCGCTTCCAGTGTATGTGATGTACGTACGCACCTCACAGACAATCTCTTCAAGTCACGATTCGACGTGACCCTATGACGTAATCGTCCAAATATAAATCTGCACGTCTCAGCAAGTTTCTGTTTACATAAATCTGCGAGTCTGGGCAAGTTTCTGTTTTCCTTTTCGGAAAAGAAATGTATTTCACACAAAACAAACAGGACAATATTATGACCCTGGCGAAATGTAACGTAGCCTTGATAAAAAATTTGATCTAATGGCGCTTCTAGTGTATGTGATGTACGTACGCACCTCACAGACAATCTCTTCAAGTCACGATTCGACGTGACCCTATGACGTAATCGTCCAAATATAAATCTGCACGTCTCAGCAAGTTTCTGTTTACATAAATCTGCGAGTCTGGGCAAGTTTCTGTTTTCCTTTACGGAAAAGAAATGTATTTCACACAAAACAAACAGGACAATATTATGACCCTGGCGAAATGTAACGTAGCCTTGATAAAAAAAAAATTGATCTAATGGCGCTCCTAGTGTGTCCACCTAGTAGTGAGTACAATGATTTAATATTTTGACGAGTCAAACTCACCGACGTTGCGAAATCTGTACGCCGCTCCGATGTGTTTACGCGGTCCTAAATTAATATCTATTTGGACCAGTCCAACTTTCACATAGGCTCGATTTCCGCCGCTCTCTCGAGTCCGGGCTTCGTTCTTCCCCGAGAAAATCTTTCACAAGGCGAATACATTCATATATATTCATACTCACCCCTAGCTCTCCTCCTAGCACTTTGGCGGAGTAGAGGTATAAGAGATCGACGACAAAAAAAAAACAGAAGCTATTTTATTAACCGGGCTGGGCCCCAGGCCCACGCCCGGTTAAGAAACATATTGAGATAATATGAAAATAAAAGGTAAATCTTATTTTTTTGTCCTCCGTCACGCAACGCTTCCTCGTTCCGATAATAATATTTTAAAATTATTTCAACCATTGCGTATGATAACATCGTCCATTCGAGTCCATTCGTCGACGTCAAGGAAATATGGAGATTGAGCAAAAACACTGTCGAGCGTCTAAATAGATCCATGAATAGAAAAGATGAACATAGCCACTGAAACCAGTCATTTGGTGAGTAAATCAAGCCACTTCCAGCTCAAGACAACAGCAAATCGGTGTCCTCGGTGTCTCGGTGAATCTCATTTGAGCCCGCGATAGTCGTCCATTCAATCAGCGGAGCAAAAGCACAGGGCTCCTGTCGCTCCCGTGTGTGTCCCCCGTGAGTCAAAAAAGGAATCTTGCATCATCTTTTAGGTATCGAAGGTCGCGAGATCGAATCCCGGCGGAGAAAACGTTTTTTTTTTTTTTTTTTTCCCGCAAGTATGAGAAACACAGGTACTAATATCAGTTCGCTTTAAATATATACGCTGGAAAAAAGCATTGAAGGGTTTTTATAGTTCAGACGCAAACAAAAGAAAATATCATATAATTCCCATAGTGGTACAAAAGAAAATATAGAATGATTCAGATAAATTAGATTTTATTCATACACTTGGTATAAAGAAGATACAACATTTAACATACTTAAGTGTTTTCCTAAGTCTTGAAGTCAGCAGCTTGGTTTTTAAAAGTTTCGACAGCTTGAGCCTTGATCAGAGCTTGAATCGATCGAAGAACTTCAAACGTGACTCACTTTTAATATTCTAAATGTCTCCTCTTTGGGCGGTCGAGTATTATTTAGGGTTATTTCTTTCAATTTCGAACTCCAAAAAGGTGTCTAATTGTAATTGTAGGAGTGAAAATACCGTGTTGAAAAATAGAAGAGATCCGCGCCAGACGCCATTTTGTTTACTGATAATGCATAAATTACCGTACTACGCATACATTAAAATTTACAACCTAGTGGCCATCGACCGAGGGATCGAGGGATCGAGCGAGTGAAATTTGTCCGCTATACGCTATAACTTCGTTCATGCAAAGCATTCACTCGTTAAAAAGGGAACCTCCGCTCCAATAAATAACCGCGGGCCACTTTAAGCACTGCACAGACTAGTCCAGTCCCTGAACTCTCTCTTACCCCCGCCCATAGGGACTGGAACCCAGCGGGAAAAGAGAGAGTCCAGCACCACTTGCATGCGTATGCGCCATTTTTTTTTTCCCAAATCGGGGGAAAACACCATATTTGGTAGTCTCTGCAGATTTGTTTATAGCGGCTTTCAGATATATAATGGCGGCCAGCTCGATGAAACGTTTTTAGAAGCTATTGATTTTACTTTCAGAAAAAATGTGGAGTTAACTTTGTTTCGAGCTGAAGAACAGCTAAGCGATTTATGCTGTAGTGTCAGGAAAAGATGTGTATGGTGGCCGATAACTGCCATTCGATTTTTCCATTGTTAGCTAGCAAAATTGCAAGCAAAACAAATCAAAAAGAAAAAAGAAAAGAAATATTAAACCAAAACAATTTAAAAGTTAAAATGAAATGAAATGAAATTAAAAAGTAATGTTAAAGTAAAACCAAAATAATTTTAAAGTTAAAATGAAATTAAATTAAATTAAAAAGTAAAATAAAAATAAAAATAAAACCATTATAAATTCAAAGTAAAAGCGAAATTAAAATGAAAAGTAAAACAAAATGAAAATTCCATGGCCTATGCCTGCCATAGTATCCCAGCATACTTTGCAAGGGACTGATTTTGCAGAAGGAGAGGGGACTGGTAACGGGTAGGTTTGTTGTCGCCAAAATGGCTGCCCAGTGGAAAAATTTCAAAACGCAAATGAAAGAGAAACGGGCTGGTAAGCGAAGAGCTCCGTCCCATGACATCCTGCAAAAGGAGGTAATCATTATTCAAAGGTTAAGCGCCGAGGTTTCAGGAAAGGCACAGAAGTACAGTCGCATCGGCCCGCGCGAATTTGTACCGTACGAGTACGACGAAATGGCATTAAGTAATATCATGAGTGCATGCAACAGGCACTTTGCCTCAATAGTTGGAGAACACATGATATGTGATGTACTTGCGGGCGAACAAGGCCCGTCCTGTAATTCTTTAGAGCAAATCCCCGACCTAAAAGTTGTGCACGTACGTTTTATTGAGGCAAACGATCGAGATGTTGCCAGCGTGGTAGGAAACCGCGTGGAACGTGAAGAACAACCTAAAAGACCATTCAGGAGGGCAATTGCACAGTCATTACCAGCTACCAAAGCCCAAAGTCCAAGTAAAGCCTTCCCAAAGAGTCTGTCGGTGTTGGAAATGATGAAGCTCGGAAAAGTTATCAACGATAAGTCAACTGAGAGCATTGAACTGTTTACGTTTGATCTGACCGACATGGCGTGGTCCAGCCAACCTTCGACGGTGGAATTCAGCATTGTCAAAGAGCCTTTTGGAAAAGGAGGGTTTCGCGAAGCGTTTAAGGCGACAAGCAAAACGCCAGGATTTCAACATCAGCAGTGGGTAGTGAAAAAGTATCTGAAGTCTGCAGTTGACATTATCGAAGAGACAAAACAAACAATCGAGCAGCATACAAAGAAGGTGGTGCAAATGCACATGCTGGCCAGGAATTTTACGCTAAAGCTGGAACAAGATTTGAAACAGGGGGGTACAGTGGAACTATATGGGAAAACCCTCAGTTACAAGAGAATATACATGGGAAAAATCAATGGACAGTTGGGAGCTGAATGGGTTACCATTGAAGAATTTATTGATGGGGAATTCATAAAGTACTTGAACAACACTGGAATACCCTGTGGTGATGACTCTGACATTCGGCAGAAATGCGAAAGTCTGGCCCACTTTTCTTATGAGCGTTCGAGTGAACAACTGATGGTGGTAGATATGCAGGGCAGTGGACACATCTTGTTCGATCCTGAAATTGCCTCAAAGGATTTGGTAGATGGGGAAGAGGTTCTATTTTCCACTGGCAATTTGTCCCTTACAGCAATCAACAATTTTATTGACAATCATACAGATTGTAATTTGTACTGCACCCTTTTAGGATTAAGAAAATTTCCACATTGAAATACTTAAAATACCTTCTTCATATGTACTGATGAAATTGATGTTTTGGGTTTTGTTTAATATTTGGTATAATGCCAGATAATGTTTTTGCAGGAATGCTACATTACTCAACACAAATAAAATCAAGAGGGGGGTAGGGGAGTGGGTGGCTCGTATTCTTCTCTTGTAATTCCATGTCATTTTAACCCTCCCCACAGGCGAAGTCCAGTCCACTGAATTAAGGCATCCTCTCCCACCCCCTTCAATTCACATAGTACAAGCTACATGTAGCACTTGACTATTGGGTGACAGCCATGTTGCTAGTTTATACAATTATGTGGTTTTACAATAATGCTACTGTGTGTGTTGCTCAACAGCCAAAACTAGATGTTATGTTTTCTGACAAATACTGGTGCTTTATGCACTCATTTTGTTGATGAGCCAAATGAGCCACATGCTGGCAGCTGTTGATTTTATTGTAGTTCACTAGATTTATAGACATTATCACACACAAACTGGTTATGATAGGTCTGAACGATTGTTTACAAATATTGTTGTTACTGTTACTTGTTTTTGCTTTGAGTTTTAGTTTGCTTTGTCAGTATTGAATCTGGTAGTTGGGAATAATAACTGTGTTTACAAGTTCTTTGAGTTACTATTACATGTAATATAAGAAGGCATGTTTCTAAAGTAAGCACCTTCCTACTGACAATACCAGATAGTGTATGATTTTCAATGACAAATGAAAACTGATTATAATGATGATAAAATTTCAATAATGGTAAATAAATTGACATAAGTTGTTGTTTACAAAATTAATATAAAATTACAAAATTTGAAATTTATATGACCAAGATTTAAATACAGTAGGCCATTTCAGAGTTTCTTTTGACCTCTGTTTCAAAACGAGTCCTGGTGCAAAACCTTTCATATGAAAATTACTTTTACTAACAGGTTCATTTTCATGCAAATCAAGCACATTTCCATATGAATGGTTTTGCATCTGGACTCGTTTTGAAACAGAGGCAAAAGGCAACTTGGAAATGGCCTATTGTATTTGATTCTCTGATCACCTTCCCATGTATTCCATATAACACTCTTTAAAGAAATGTTTATTTGTGCACATAAAGGTCAATGTCAAGTTGAAGTTTTTGTGGTTAATAATCAATTCACGAAGATAGGTTGAAATTCTCTTTTAAATAAAGATATGCTTCTCTGCAGTCTTTGGCCTCTATATCTTGAATGTTGGGAATCAGCCGCTCACACTCCAACCTAAAGGCAGGATCAAGGAAGTCCTCATTGGTATTAAGAACACCGGACTGTTGAGCTGCCTCCTTCAACTGCTCCTCTGAAACTGGCAACCCTAAAAATTATGGTTGAGATTGTTTTGAGCTGGGAATTTCTGAAGTGAGTTGAAACCATGACCTTCTGCTATACTGAACACCATGCAGAAGGTCGACTTTAACTACTAATAGGCATGCTCATGCTTACAACACACTAAATAGTATTAAGCCCCCCATATCCCTTTTATGCTTAAAAAGCAAATACCATGCTCTGTAGCTTCAATTTTGTTTTACTCATCTTGCAGTTTGTTATGCCAGAGAGGTTGTGTTTACATTGAATATCAAAAATTAATGTCTTCTATGCATGATGCAAAGAACTCCTCTTGCGACTGGAAATATGGTCACAAATACAACAATGTAACACCAACTGCCAGTGTTTTGCCAAGTTGAATGTAGTAAACACGTTTGTTAATTGAAAAGTTACACCTTATTCCAGTGAGTAATTCAACAGTTTTTCCTTGGCCACTAAAACATTGTTCACACAATCATCTATAGCTAATCATAAATTACCACATTCTTCTAAACCATATTCTTCTGGGAAGCTGTAAATATGGTCAGGTATTCCAGCTGGAAGCACAGCATCCTTCTGTTGTCTAACTCTGTGGGAATTCCATATGGTGTCTTTGAATGTATCAAGCTCTCTTTGCATGAGGGGGATCATGAAAAATGCAAGAAGCATCCTGTGGGCCACAAAAAAAAAACATTTTCAAAAACTATACTGGGGATGTCAAGTCAGTGCCATTAAAAACATTCTTATAGTACATTTTTGAAGGCAATGACATGGAGCTGTATATGATTACTGGGTTCAAATACTGTTCAGTTCCTTTTTTTTTCTTTTGCGATAGGGGTATTTTGCACAACAACTTAATTCTTTCTTTCATTCAGAGCTCATATAGTTAAATGGTTTTATTTATGTCTACTGTACGTACATGTCTATGTACATGTGCATGTCTACTGTACATGTACTGGCATTCAACCTGGCATGTTTAACCTAACGGTTATTTCAGGTTGCCAGTACCCTTGTTTTCTAATTATATATTCTTTATGTAATCCTGTAAATAATTGAAAAGGGTAATAAAGAGGATGTTGTTGTATCTAGCCTTATAAAAACACTTTTGAGGTTGTTTAAATATAAAAATTAAGTTGCTGTCAGCACCTGTCATTGCTATTTCCTGGATCATAGTGGCCTTGTTCTTTCAACCAGCTGAGGTGGCTCTTGAAGTATTTCTCTAACCTTTCATGGAGTTCTCTCCACCACCTTTCAATCTTACAAAAAATACTTACAATTGATTTTGAGTTCAAAACAGTAGTTCTAGTAGGAAAATGTTTAAAATAAAATAAGCGAATGTGGGGAAAAGAAAACTCACTTGGTTTGAAGTTGATGGACCATAAATAACAGTCTCGAGTGCATCAACATCACCATGATGTCGTCTCAGGAAAGCATGCATAGTTGCCAATGCTCCCGTCTCAGTGCCCCTGTCCATTCTTATGTAAGACGCAATGAGTCTCGTCTCGTACAGGTACTCAAGGTACCAACGACCAATTAACATTGGATCGGAGTTTGAGACCCATATACGAAGCCACAAAAGCTTTCGACTTGCCGTGTCGATACAACCGTATATGGCGAGGGGATAAGTACTATTCTGGTATCCCATTAGCTTATCGTGACCGTCAACTGAGTGGACAAAGTTCGGCCCTTTAGTGGTGAAATGTCCTTTCGGCTTCCTTTTCTTTGCAGCAACACCACGTGCTTCGAGACCTTCTGGATCCAACTCATACATGACAGCGTTGACTAAGTCTCTTGGGACATTCAGTTCATGCTCCTGTCGAATCTTTTTCTGCATGGCCCGGTATCCAAGAAGTCTGCCGGGTCCATCAAGTTCCTTTGCAACGGCTTGCCTAACGTCGTCAACTGTTACTTCCTTGTCACTGTAAAAGATCGCAAAATGGCGAAGCCTGCGATCGAGCGAGCGAATACTCCAAGGATAACAAGAATAATCCCTTTTTACAAAGCTTAGAATTTCCTCTCGTTTAAACGATTGAGCCACGTATTTCTTCAAATCTTCCTTGAGGTCCAAGTCCTCCTTCCAAGCATCATTACGAAAGTAAGCCATGTTTCAGCTGATGTTTACATCAGGAAACAACAAACCTACCCGTTACCAGTCCCCTCTCCTTCTGCAAAATCAGTCCCTTGCAAAGTATGCTGGGATACTATGGCAGGCATAGGCCATGGAATTTTCATTTTGTTTTACTTTTCATTTTAATTTCGCTTTTACTTTGAATTTATAATGGTTTTATTTTTATTTTTATTTTACTTTTTAATTTAATTTAATTTCATTTTAACTTTAAAATTATTTTGGTTTTACTTTAACATTACTTTTTAATTTCATTTCATTTCATTTTAACTTTTAAATTGTTTTGGTTTAATATTTCTTTTCTTTTTTCTTTTGATTTGTTTTGCTTGCAATTTTGCTAGCTAACAATGGAAAAATCGAATGGCAGTTATCGGCCACCATAGATGTGGCAACGTGTGTGATTTTTTTATCCCGGCTTTGGGAAGCCTTGTTGAATTTTAGTTCGCTGGTCTTATTGAAATTATTCCCTTAAAGTTATGGAAGATCAGCTGAAAGAAATTAGTAGCTTTGGAAGCATTTGCCAGAAGCTTCATGCAGGACTTTTAGAGGAATAGTTTCATTTGTTGATCTCGTCTCCCGAGAGTTTGAGGAAGGAAAGATACGAGTTCAGCTGCTGAAATTACAAAGGAAAATTCAAAGCCGGTCTGGCCATTGATGAAGGTCATTGCATGTGTGCTGCAATGGTTAGTACACTTGTTGTTATTTTCTGACTTTGTACAGTGAGGACTGGATCGTTCAGTCTTTTGACACTGATTGTGGAGAGCGTGAATACAAAATTATATTAAGCTTTCAGCCAATGTTTTTTTACATAACCTTAGGCTTAACTTATTTCCAAATTTGTGGAAACTTCCTTCGAGTTCAAATTTAATAAGTCACTTGATCTAAATGATTTGTATATTATAAGCCTATCTTTATTTGCAATGTAAGCTTATGTATAAAGCTTGATAAATAAAACATTTTGCAGAAAGGCACTGTTTAATTTTTTTATTCAATTTTATTTTGAACAGAACCTGACAACATAGCTGTGAGGTTCTTTAACAGGACTTTCATGTTTTCATTTGCACTATATGTGCAGCTGTTACCAAACACTTCAGACATTTCTTTCTTGAGATGTGTATTATTAGCACATGTATTATTCCCCCAAGTAGAATTCAAGACCTTCTTTCCAATGCAGACAATTTTTGTGAATTTATGACTGTATATATGGTGAGCTAAAGTTCTACTTATGTGTGGTGACAGCATGTTAAAATTTAACTTTATATATTTTTATACATAACTTTATATGTATACAATCCAGCTCCAAGGTTCTTATACGTGTAACTTCATGTTTTTACATTATGTTCAGCTAATACTTAACATTTGAGACATTCCTTTCTTAAGAAATATCCTGGAGGGGGGGGGGGGGGGGGGGGTACTCTATTACTCTGTAAATGTTTGGGTGGGGGTGTTCCTCTGGGACTCTGAAACCCTTATACCAGACCATGTTCAGTTGCATTTTGAAATCCTGTTCTAGAGTAGACACCAAAAATCCCTACCCTATCCCAGACTCGCTATTTTTCAAAAACTGTTTCTATTATGAAAGTTGCGCTATTAAAGTCACCATAAGGATTTGTATTTCCATTTTGTATAGGGCTCTTTCAATTCCAATTAAGTGTCAATTCCTAGACTAAATTTGTTATACCACTGAACAGTTGATTCAGTTCCCAGTAAATGATACCCTATTCTAGACCAAAACTCTCTGATTTCTATACCCTATCCCAGACTAAACTGCTTGAAAACCATACCCTTCAGCGGCACATACCCTTATAGCTTATGTATGTAAGTGCCCCCCCACCCGGGAGAAATATACATTACATGGGTGAGGACAAAACATGGACCCCCTTTTGGACCAGGTCCATGGACCACTAAGTATACTGTATGGACCCGGTGACCCCATATTTTTCTTACCCCAAAATAAATAATAATAAAAGGTAACAATTGAGCTAATAAGCCCTCATTTCAGCTATGAAACATTAACAATATTTTTTCTTACCCGAAAAAATGTGTAACAAAATTAACAGACAAACATGATTTGGTGATGATAACATTACAACAATAGTCTCAGGATTTAGAAATACAATGTAACAAAAATAAATATTTCCTCCAAGTCAGTCATTCTGTGGCTACCCAAGAGTAACATGAGACGGGTGTTGCGACCCACTGGGTAAAAAAACAGATGTATGACGATTTTGCTGGACCCACAGTCAAATGGCTCTATTCTAAACTCCTTCTAAAAATACAGCATATTGCGAGAGACTGGATTTATAGAGAACAGTATATATACACAAAAGTCAGAAGAAACAGTAGGGGTTGTGTTAGGCCTGTCACTTCCTTTTAATATTTTTGCAGCTAAAATGAGGGCGTATTAGCTATTTGTTACTCTTGGTTTATTATTATTACTATTGGGGGGGGGTAAGAAAAATAGAAGGTCCATACAGTATATATATACATGTAGATGCCTTATGGTCCACATATTTGTAGCTTAAATGAGGGCTAATTATTAGCTCTTTGTTTATTTTTTTGTGGGCCGAAAACTAGGGGGTCCAATGCACCGGGTACATGTATAGTGTACTGAAGTGATCCATGCACCTGGTCCAAGAGGGAGGTACATGGACCTGGGTTCCATGTTTTGTCCTCACCCACATTGCAGCTGTATTTGTTATTATTTTCCCAAGTGGAATGTCAGACTTGCCTTCTTGCTACTAAATAATTTCCACATCCTATATGTAAAGATAATTTTTGGCTGCATGCCTTAATTGCTATAACCTACCTAAAGAAAGTTCAAGAATGGTGTACCAATAATGGCACTCACTGTCTCTGCCACTCATGATGAAAGAAATGGCAGTTTTTCAGTAAAACAAGGGAACAAGTACAAGTTGATATATAGCAGTTAACAAGGGAACAAGACTTTTAATTAGTACAAGTTGATATAAAATTCCGGTCTCCGATAACTGTCTGAGCCTGCGGTTTTCATCCCAAAAATGCTAAGCATATCCTGATGACATGCCAACTTTTTGAGTAACCAGTAACTCTTGTAAGCACTTGAACAAAGATTTGCCAAAAACAGCACTTGTTCCCCCGACTGTTATATTGGTTACTGCTGTTGTAAAGGCAAGCAGCAATTACAACCAAAAAAATCATGTACAAAGTGAACAAAGGAAAATTGTGCCTATTAATGACCTCAAGAATAAAGAAGGAAAGCATCAAAAGTACATGTGTACATGTATTGTTTTGTTTTCTGAGAAATTACTATTCTATGATTTTTGAATATTTTCTTCAAAAAATTAATGTGGAATTCAAAATCTTGTCAATAATATTACATGTATGTTCACAAACATCACCAATGATATCACTAAGATATCTATTGTCAGCCATTTTGTAATACTGAGTGTCAACTTTGAGTAGTCACTGCTACAGTAGCATTTAGTATGAGCATAAACTGTCCTGATGTGTCACAAATCATTCACTTCTGATCACCATCTACAGTGTAGTCTTTTGAACAGTATGGGAAAGGGTGTGGAAGAGATCTAAGGGCCTGTTTACATGGAGGGAGGGTGACTCACCCTCCCAGCTGGGCTAAAGCATAGCCTGCCTTTACATGGGCGGGCTATCATATAGGCGAGCTATCTTTTAATGGCGGGCTCTTGTTTTGGCGGGCTCATGTTTTGGCGGACTTTTTTTATTGCAACGGCACGATTTATTAAGCACTACATAACAAACATGGCAGCAAGAAAAAAGGCTATAGCGGCGAGTTTACTGTTTTTATCGCGTGTTCCGCCATTTTCGCAGGTTTTTAAGTAAACAGAGGTAGCCCGCCTAGGAAGGTGATCCTGGGTGACCGTTTACATGCAGAAAAGATAGCCCGCCTAGGAGGGTGACCCTGGCAAGCAGACAGGGTGACCCAGGTAGGCGGGTGACCCTGTCTATCATGTAAACACTTCAGTGTGTTTTGTAAAGAAATGTATGACAAGTTGGCCCTCCCAGGGTAGCCCGGCTAGGAGGGTGACCCTGCTTCCCGGGTCACCCTCCCTCCATGTAAACAGGCCCTAACAAAGAGTTTGAAATCTATTTTTGCTTCTTGAGTTATTTTGGAGAGGCTGATGCAAAGAAGGAAATGTAAAATTTATACGTAACCAGACGTACTGGAAATAATTATTGTTGCAACATTTGGGATCAAAGCGATGGAATTTATGGAGATTGAAGAACATGTGCATACAGGTAAACTGTCAGCAGAAAGTGAATGCCATAGTTTTACTAGTGGACATAAAAGAAGCATCACCAAATTCAGAGAATTGTAAAAAAAACCCTGCAAGGATCGCTTCTGAAGCGATCCTTGCGGTTCACTTTATACATGTAAATTCTATATTAACCCATTGACTACTAGAGATTTAGCGCGCGCCACCCCTGAATTCCCTGGAGCTTTTTCGGGATTTGAGCAAAATGTGCGAGTTGAAAAAATAAACCATATGCGCAGTAAATACAGACAAATAATTAGCTTCTTTAGTACACTTTTTTCCAACTAGACAAGTTGAAAGACCAATTTATAACTACAAAAGGCCGTCAGCCTTTATAAATTGATCCCATTACAAAACTTGAAAACAACGATAACATTTTCTTCACTATCGCACGCCATTTTAGAAACTCGGGAAAGCACAGAGACTTTGTACAAAAGACAAGAATATCTCAAAATACTCTGGTAAAAAGTCGGTTTTTATCTTGGTCAACTTATACTTTCATTAATTCAATGTTTTTTTGTATTACAGAGGTATTTTCTTGCCGCAAAAAAGCGGTAATTCAAGATGATAACATATTACTGATTGCGAGTATTTATAAACCACGGCCAAAATCGCTTTCGAAACTAAAAAATTTATACGGCTAAATAACACTTAGAATTTCTCCTTTTTTCTCATTGGTATTATTAATAAAACCATTCAGAATTATTTTCTGAAATACTGTGGTCATTTCTCAAAAATACTCGAACAAAATAGTCTCCCACAAAGCGAATAAGCTAATAAACAAAGGCGACGAAACTCGCCGTAAATTAGCAGATCAAATATCACCGCGTGCTAGACTCAAGATTTGTTGTTCATTCAGTTCACTTTGAAAACCTAAAATTCCGCATTAAAGATGAACAAATGAAAGAAATTTGAAAGAAACTTTGTTTGATATTAACTTTCATTCAAACTGAAGGCAAGAAACGTGTCCAAAAGCATAATAATATTTATGAAAAATCTGGTGCCGCTGTGTTCAATTCGCTGTCAAATTCGTTGCTTATTACGTCCGCGAAGCAAATGTTTTGGACTTTTAACGATGACTTTTGCAGTCATTTGTTCAATCGATCGCTTTAAAAATCCTTCCAATAATTCCATACACATTCAAAGAAATAAAGCACATTACCATTTCGCTTTTAGAAGTCTTGAGAAGATCCATAATTAGTCTGTGAATATTTGTTTTGAAGCGGCCGCTCGATGTCTTCGCAATTACCGGCCGCCGAAGGAGAGTATAAATTCTTCTCAAGCAAGGTTTATTCAGTCTGTACTCGGTGATCATCCGTTTTGAAGCCACTTAGAAATTAATTGGTGTTTCTCCTTTTCATTTCCAGCTTCGAAGAGGTAATTTTCCGTGTTAAAAAATGAAAACAAGGCCCAGAAAGTTTGTACATTCGAGCCGAGACATACACGGCGCGCCATACTTTTCTTGTTCATTTGATCCGTGCGACATCAAGACGAAAAACCTTCTTTCTAGTACCCCTAGAGTTCTCTAAAAATATGCGCAAAAGACGTATTTTGATTGGTTTATTTGTCCTCTAAAACAATAGAACAATAGGGGAACCAAAAAATCTCCAGGGAGGGAGGGCAAGTGCATTTGCCAACACGTGTTTTGGCTGGCCGCTTTTGGCCGCTTTAGGAAATTCGGAGGTCGTTGCGCCTGGCCGCTTTTGGCCGCTTTAGTAGTCAAAGGGTTAATATTATCCAAAGTATGACAATTTTTAAGATCCCTGGCCAAAATAATGTCATAACAAATATCTACCACTCTACCAATCTAGTTGCTTTGTTATCTGTTTATTATTATAAGCAGTTATAACCGGGAGGTACAGTATAAGTATATTTCTTTAGATTATGTAATATTCCAGAATTTCAAATATTTTTACAAGCAAATGTTCAAATATAGTGCCCAATTTGGCCAAATAACCGAACAATAACGCTAAAAAATTATCCTTTATCAGGAAAACAAACCGTGCACAATAAACAATAAATTATTGTATTCTACACACCATTAAACAGAGCTATCAGCTCTGATCACAATCCAGCTCAGAGGCAGACTGTCAGCCACAAGGAATCATACCGAATAAAACACCACATCGAGTTGCTTTCTTGCAATTCCGCTTTGAAATTACGGTTCGGGAGATCGTGGAACAGCCCAAGTTGAATTACGTGACAATCATATGTCATCTAATCCATGAAGATATCGGCAAAGAGCTTCACAATGATACCAAACGTTAACTTCACGAGCTCCAACATACAGCCGCCATCTTGTTCGTAGCCGTCATTTCCAGCATGCCTCGCGTGTCGTAGCCTGAATCTGAGCCGCCAAAATAATAGGCTTAAATCCCAATTTGCTGCAATTTGTTCTTAACATTTTTAACGATTCCTTGAGCTCTAAAATAGGTAATTTTCCATTACATAAGGTGATCTGGGATGGTGGTAGATCGGGACAGGGCTGAATAACGTCTGCGCATGTGCGGGATTTCATGACATCAATAGCAAATTTTTGGCGCGAACGTGTTGTTGTGTGGTTTTGAAACACGACGGCAAGGAGAGATAAATGTCTTTTATTTCCGCTCCAAAACGGGAATATTTCCTGTTCCTACTTTCGCAAATAATAATTTGAACACTTCAAAGTTTACATCGAAGATTTTTCGCCATAAAATGCCGTGGAATAAGAGAAAACTTGAGTATATCATTACTGCTTCGTTTCTGCATTTTCGCGGACTCTGACATCGTGGGGCACTTCGTGGCTATTTTTCAGCGAGTGTTCAGAAAAAAAACCCTGGTGTTCAAAAGATATGTTTTCACTCAGTAACAGGCGGATCCACTGCAAGATTTTAAAGCTTAACTTTACAGGCAAACTCTTATCCTAGGCGAAAACCTTTGCAGTATTTCGTATTTTTGAAAATTCCGCCATTTTACCTATGTTGTTGCTATGGTTTCCTGGCAAGCGCTTGGGGCATGCGCAGACGTTATTCAGCCCTGTCGGTAGATCGGTAGATTAGCTGCGAAAATAAACATGGGGCCGAGCGGAAATGAGCGTAGATTGGGATCTAGTGAATTTTGATTGGTTCGTTCTGAGCATGCGCATGCAAGTGATGCTGGACTGACACAGCGGCAAAATGAGTGCGCGTGCGCCAACCTGCTCACTCATTTCCATACAAACATAATGGCGGCAATTCAAAAATTCTCGAAATTTGTTTTCATTTCGCGTGGATAAGGCCGTCACGGAACAGATAAGGTTTTTACCTTGAAAACAATTCCGAGAGAGACTCTTCTTTCACATATCTTTTTTAGCAAACTAATTATCTTTTCCACAATAGTGAATTTATCGCTCGAAGTCGAGCGATCGTAAGTGAAAACATTAACTCTTTGAGCTATGTTTTCGTGTTTCACTTACGATCGCTCGACTTCGAGCGATAAATTCACTATTGTGGAAAAGATAATTAGTTTGCTAAAAAAGATATGTGAAAGAAGAGTCTCTCTCGGAATTGTTTTCAAGGTAAAAACCTTATCTGTTCCGTGACGGCCTTATCCACGCGAAATGAAAACAAATACCGGGAATTTTGAATTGCCGCCATTATGTTTGTATGGAAATGAGCGAGCAGGCACGCGCACTCATTTTGCCGCTGTGTCTGCTGGACTCTCTCTTCTCCCGCTGGGTTCAGACCCTATATAGGGCGGGGTAAAGAGAGAGTTCAGGGACTGGACTATGCACAGACCGGAACGGCGACCGGGCAGTTGGAATTGTTGTTTTCCTTAGTTTTAGATTTTCTTTGGTATACCTTCCTTAAAAGAGGTTCGTGATTTATTGCTTGTCAGTCATTATATAGATGTTATTGAACTAGCTTGTTCGGTCCGTATTGGGAAAATATTGGTCGAGTTCTTTTTTTGCAAGTTTATGGACCGAGCCGAAGGCGAGGTCCATAAACTTGCAAAAAAAGAACGAGACCAATATTTCCCAATACGGACCGAACAAGCTAGTTCAATAAAGTTTTTGTTATAATGGCTTTTTTAAAAACTTGCTGACAAAATAATGCAGCCATTTTCGGCTAACGCTAGAAAACAGTTTTCTTTTGTTCAATGTTTCATAAAAGGAATTCGGCGAAATGAGTTCGTGAGCGGTCCATCTTAGCGGTCCGTATTGCAAAATTCGGACCCCTCAGGGAACCAATCAGAATGCTCCTTTTCGTCGTGGACCAGTTTGCCATATAATAAATATAGGTTATTGGCCGGCCGGGAGGTCCGTATTGAGAAAAACTGTGCCCGTGGTCTTGAGTAAGGCCCGAGGCCGTTAGGCCGAGGGCCGTACTCAAGACCAAGGGCACAGTTTTTCTCAATACGGACCGACCTAGGCCGGCCAATAACCTTTTTATTTTTTTCGTACTTCGTTTGAATTTGATAAAGAAATATTGAAATCTCAGGCTTGTTTTGCAAAATCTGCTTTTCACGCGCGCTAGTACATGTAGCTCAGAACCTACCGAAGAAATAACCCAAGTAACAAGAAACTCAGACGATTAATTTTTACACCACAAATATGTAATTACAGAAATAGAGACTAGAGCGGCATCACAAAGCAGCTGAAACGAGAAGCTATTTCCATTTTCACAAAAACCATTCAAAGCCGCCGTCAAATTCTACGACAATCTTCGGCAATCTTCCATACATTACTCTTGCCGTAAACAAATATCATGAAAAGCATTTTTCGAGCAAAACTGTTCCCAGTTACAGTCTTTACGTATACTACAATTTTATTTCACATGTTAAATCTGATTTTCGCCATTCAATTTCATTTTATGCGAAACCCTGACAAACTTCGCCTGCATAAGCTCTTTCAAAGCCGACGGCATAAAATTGATACGTGCCGAGAATTATAAACGGGAATACCGGTAGCCACAAAGTTATTTCTTGAATGAAAATTAACGGAAGGTTTGTTTAGGAAAACAGAGAAACGAAAAGCAAACAATAAAAACGAAGGAATTGAGTCTAAACACGGTGAATTGTAATTTAAAACCCGCAAGTTTGAGGGTGTTAGTAATCCGAGTAACGGCGTAACGCGTAACGGCGTAACGAGAATCGGTGTAACGACAATTTTTTGTCCAATTTTTTTTTCAATCATTTTTTTATTTTTTTAGAATCGGCGTAACGACAATTTTTTAACAATTTTTTTAATTTTTTTAATTTTCCAATTATTATAAAAGCGTGATGTAGACAAATTGATACTCGGTCACCCGCCATCTTGGAGATCAGCGCCAAAAATATCGCAGGCTCAGCTTCTGTCGATAAATTGGCTAATTTTCAACCAACCCCGTTACCAGGGTCTCTCTTCTTCCCGCCAAAAGCGATTGATTCAATCGCTTTTGGCGGGAAGAAGAGAGACCCTGGGAACGAGGTTGATTTTCAACGTACACAGGATAACATCGGAAGCTAACACTATGTCCTTAGAGCTCAAGTAGGCAAAAGGTGTGGTGAACGCAACTGAATTCCAGTCGTATTCGATGTGAGGCGAGTACCAAGAAATATGAGTGCTTGCGCTTCGTGTATTCTTGTACTAAGGTATGTAATACAGGCTGTAAATTCTATGTAGGTGACTTGTGACCACTTGTGTCACTTGTATAGCCACTTGTGTTGCTACAGTTTTGACGTGTCAGTTTTAGGGAAGAAATATTAGTATTTATTTGAAGGTGCCCACTGCTGGCGTGAGTATCTATTTGTCTACATCACGCTTTTATAATAATTGGAAAATTTAAAAAATTTAAAAAAATTGTTAAAAAATTGTCGTTACGCCGATTCTAAAAAAATAAAAAAAATTGGACAAAAAATTGTCGTTACGCCGATTCTCGTTACGCCGTTACGCCGTTACGCCGTTACGCCGTTACGCGTTACGCCGTTACGCGTTACGCCGTTACTCGGATTACTAACCAAGTTTGAACGTGAAACTGATTTCCAAAAACGAACAACAAACTTGACTAAAACTAAATTATGTCGGTTAAAATCAAATGACTACTCGCCTTTTGAAGAAATGCAAGCTCTTTAATTCCACTGCGTAGTTCTCCATTCACTTGACAACGATAAGAGAGCAAAATAATGCGAGAAATTCAGTAGAAAGCTTCTTCGCATCGACCTTCACACGTTGCTGAATTAAAATGTTTTCGCTTGTAGCGCATGTCTACGCTACGATTCCGCGGGTCTCCGCCGGGTTCACGGGCAATTTTTCCCGCTCCCGGGACCAATATTGGCTTGATTAATATGTTTTTGTTGGTCTTACAGTATTAAACGCATTCTGGCAGTTTTTAAAAGCTAAACGAAATTTTCTACCTTCGCGCGTTGCTGAAATGGTCCGTGAAGCCTCGGTTACCGTGACCGTGGTCAGAGATAGGAGAATACCGCCCGCTCCCGGAACCAATCGGATTGCAGGATTCGCAGGATACCGCCCGCTCGCGCACTGAGAAAAAATAATGTTTGTTAATTTAATATACTCTTTTTTTTCGCTATGTGCACTGCCGAGGAATAAGAGATCAAGTAAAAAGGAGGAGCATTTTCTCGTATCTGAAAGATCAAAAAGGTAAATTTTATTTTCTTCAGGAAACGTATTCTGACCTCAATGATGAAATTATCTGGAAAAACGAATGGGGAGGTGAAATTTTTTATTCCCACGGCACTATTCCCACGGTCAATTTATGAGCACAAAGGGAAAGCGGCGATATTTCGGTCGAAATGCCGCTGGATTGAAAAGGGGGAACGGTCTACTAAGTATTTCTTCAACCTAGAAAAAAGAAACTATAATAAAAAGACTATCTCTGAGCTTCGCTTACAAGATGAAACTACAACAAATAACGAGAAACTGATCTTGGAGGCAATTGAATCGTATTTTTAAGGATCTGTACATTATAAGGATCTGTACACTTCGGACAACACCTTTTTACAAACAGATTATGACGAACTTGTAAACGATTTGCAAATTCCCACACTATCTGATGAAGATCGCGATAATCTGGAAGATCTTTTATCTTATGAAGAATGCGAGAAAGTATTGGAAACCTTCAAAAGTGATAAGGCTCCAGGCGAGGATGGCTTTACGGCTGAGTTTTACAAATTTTTCTTTGATATGCTGGGTGATGACCTTGTTGCATGTTTTAACGAGGCCCATGCTGCAAACGAACTCTCCATTTCACAACGGAGGGGAGTAATTACTTTGATCCCTAAAGAAAGTGACTCGCTACTGGAATTATCAAATTGGAGGCCGATAACTCTGCTCAATGTTGACTGTAAAATAGCAGCTAAAGCAATCGCAAAAAAATTAGAACCAATTCTTCCAAAACTGGTACACTCGGATCAAACAGGTTTTATAAAAGGTAGATATATAGGTGAAAATATTAGATTAATTAGCGATATAATGGATTATACCAAGTCGCATAAAATGCCAGGAATTTTAGTATCGCTAGATTTCCAGAAGGCTTTCGATTCGTTAGAATGGCCGTTTATAATGAAAACTTTAGATAAATTCAACTTCGGTTCAAGCATGAAACGATGGGTCAGCACATTCTACGCAAACATCGAGAGTGCAGTGATCAACAATGGATTTGCAACAAATTGGTTCAGGCCATCAAAAGGAGTAAGACAAGGGTGCCCTCTCTCACCCTATTTGTTCATTGACCTTCATTCTTTCAACTGAAATTTTGTCACAAAAAATCTGACAAGACTCAAGTATAAAAGGAATCAAACTGTTAGGGAACGAAATTAAACTTAGTCAGTTTGCGGACGACACAAATCTTTTTTGCGCTAACCTGAACTCGGTAGAAAACACTCTGAGAATAGTTGGTGAATTCGGAAATATAGCTGGTCTGAAGCTTAATGTTAAAAAAACAAAGGCGATCTGGCTTGGATCTTGGGCAAATAATAAAAATAACCCCTTGAAAATAAAATGGTTACGCAGTCCGGTAAAAATTTTAGGAATATATGTCTCGTACGATGAGAACGGAAACAATTATCTAAACTTCAATTTAAAAATAAAAAAGTTGCAAACTAATCTTGATCTGTGGAAATCAAGAGATCTCACTTTGTTTGGAAAAGTGTTGATACTGAAAACCTTGGGACTGTCACAACTTGTCTATTCGGCTTCAACCCTCAATGTCCGTGAGGAAATATCTAAAATAGCGAAAAAGAAACTTTTCAATTTTCTGTGGAATGGTAAGCGTGACAAAATTAAAAGGGCGGGCCTCTATCAGGATTTTGACAGTGGTGGACTACGAATGACGGATGTAGGTTATAAACTTGCCTGGATTCCGCGACTCATAATTCCAGGTAACCAGAATTGGAAAACTGTGCCAAACTATTTCTTTAGGAAAATGGGGGGCCTAAATTTTCTCCTAAGATGCAACTATGGCATAGGACATCTAAAGCAACTCCCAACTTTTATCTTTAGTTATGCGATATTACATCTATACATGTAAACTACATAATAAGGCTATTCTTCTTCCAGAGTTTGTCGATAAACTCCTCCCGAAATACTGCGTCGGAAACTTAAACTAACAAGTTTTTCCAAAACGCTCTAATCATAATCTAACTACTCTAAACCTTCCGAGAAACTGACTCCTCCTCATTACCATTTATCTGTTTTATATTAGAAAAGCTATGTTGTATAAGTAAAGAAATCGCAGTTATTGTAAAGCTGCTGATCAAGAGTATAATAGTAGTAAAATTGTTGTGTGTAATAGCGAAAGGAATCATGTAAGAGTATTGTAAATTACCGCATTGTAATAGTATTGTAGTATGTATTGTAAGTAGTGTTCTTTCTTTTGTATGTATGTGTGTTGCAATTATTATTTTATTTTTTTTTAATTTGGGTTTTCCCTGACATTCTCACGTCGGCGTTGTCGTCGCGGTCGTCGATGCTTAAAGTCCCTATTAATTCGCCGCCCGCGCGCGTGGCTGGTATAGCAGGTTAGCCAAACAAATACACTTGCACCCACGTAATAAGCGTGCATTTCAGTGGATAAACGCATTAAGATCAATGAAGCGGGAATCTCAGGTGCAGTCGTCATACGAACAATACCATTTTCTAAACAGGAATTTTACGAAAAAAAATCAATCGGGGCATGTGCGCAGCAGCCATTAAAAAACATTTCAAATACACGCACTATAAAGCAATACTGGGTTCTCGTATTAAAACTGGCTCACAAAGCTCATTTGGCAGCTTCTATTCAGTCAACTTTCAGGAATCTTATATTAACATTAAAAAAACACTTCAAATACACGCTAAAATCAACAATCAACAACTAAGAATATTTTCTTTACAAAACAGCGGAAATTTTGATTATTGATGAGATGATGTTAACCAAGATTTAATAGGTTTTTGGAATGGAGCGCTGAAGTTCATGTTCTGTCATCTGTTCAGTCGTTATTGATAAAAAAAAAGACAGATAAATGGATCTAAGATAGTGGTTTCAATTTTTACGTCAAGTAAAAGGTAAACTGTACATGTCAAAGGTTGCACAATTTATCTTTCCATCAACAGTAAAGGCGGATGACACAGCCTTTTAGTTGACGTAAAAATCAGTTGAAACCACTAAAATTCTCGTGATACCGTTTCAATCACGTCACGTCTCTTTATCAATAACGAACAGATGACAAAAACGTCCATTTTAATAATACTGCAGAGAAGTCTTACATGACACACCATGCAACACTCACATTCATATCAACTATTCATTCTGGAAAGACCATTTCAATCACAGGGGCGAACACCTTTTTGCATGTACAATTTATCTTTCCATCAACAACAAAGAGATGACACAGCCTTTTACTTGACATAACAATTGAAACCACTAATTGTCACAATACCATTTAAATTACGTCAATTAACAACCTCGAACCTGCCTTTATATGATGACACAGCCTTTTACGGTCTTTTACTTGAAAGAAAAATTTACATTAATTATTTCAATCACGTCGGCGAACAACTTTTACATGTGCAATTTATATTTCCATCAACAACAAAGAGATGACATAGCCTTTTAGTTAACGTACCGTAGAATTCCGATAGTAGCGGCCCCCGTTACTTTCGGATTTAGCAGGCCAAAGGGGCCGTTACTTTCGGGTAGTCGCTACTTTCGGGTAGCCGTTACTTTCGGATGGTTAAAAGCCGTTTGTAATTCAGCAGCCGTTTTACACAAAAAAGACGCGTAACATATTAGACACTCATATTTTTCTCGTTCCAGTTATTTCATCAGTGTACGTTCATGGAATGAATTTGGTGTGTTTCACGTTCTAGTTATTTCATTGCATGTTTGTAAAAGAAGGAGACAATTGTTTGGTATTGGCTGTAAATTATGTGAGAGATTGTATTTTTTCAACTACGGTATTCCATTCACTGCCAAGTTGTATTTGAACTGTATGTACTTGACATATACCGCATTACTTGAAATGTTACATTAAATACGAGTTTATTGTGTTTGAGTGGTAACAATTTTGAAGGGGCCGCTACTTTTGGGGGGATCGTTACTTTCGGGGGGGGGGGCGTTACTTTCGGGGTTTAATACAAAGGTAAAAAATTAACGTTACTTTCGGGGGGCCGCTACTATCGGAATTCTACGGTAATTCGCGAAGTGTTTGATGACACAGCACCATTCGCACTGACATAACACAATTATATCATGACTCACCCTCTACAAATTGTTGTTTGAAAACTTCGATGATAAAACTTTCAACACCAAGCTCTGCACGATTTTCAACGGTTGAAAAGGTACTACATCACGATATCAAAATGATTTCGTAAAACATCAATACTCTACTCTTGTACATGTAAACAACTTCTCCTGTAAGGCTTCACCTCTCCCTCATAACATTAAACATAAGTCAGACTAACTACGTTGATCGCTCGAAGATAAACAAACATCAGGTCACACGACGAACATTCGCAGGCTTATAGTAAGCTTCCAGTGCATGCCAAAATTGCACCGTCTAAATGGGAAGTAACCTAGAAAAGCTAACTACGTTTATCACTGAGAGCATCATACATAACCTTTTAGCTCATGCACTAAGCAATACTCTGCATCAGTAAATAAGCTTGTCAACTTCTTCTCGTCGGTTCATTCCTAATAAGCAAAGCTTAAATAAAATATCCTCGTACCCTAGACAAAAAACACACTTCCTGAATTAGCATTGTTAACTAGAAAAAGTTATTCCCAGAAATTATCTTCCTCGCACATATCCCCTTTTATCAACTGATAGTATTTACCATTTTTATTTCAGAAAACATCAATAACAACCTCTGAAGCCTTTAAGTTTTCCTAATTGAAAGACACGGTCCTCGTCAAATACCTTGGGAAATTAATAACGCAGCAAACATAACTTATGCCAACGACACTGAAAGACAACCAGCTTCGTGACAAAAGCTTCAATAATTTGCCTCAAACGTGACCATGCTCGTATAATCATAAAAGATACACCGTCGGAAAGAGAATAAAAGCATTTCAACTCTAAAAAAAGTTGTCTTTAATATTAAATTTCAAACGCAATTCCAATAAACATGTATAATTTTCGTTTTAAGCATATTTCGCACCTAACACAACTGTTACTGAATAGTTTGGCCTAAACAATCCATGAAGCGAAAGTTTCTTTCTTGAACAATTGTGAAATCATCAACCTAAAAATTAGCCTGCGAGAGCAGACGTAATTTCAGGCTCGAGTCGAGCCGGAAATTACGTCTGCTCTTGCAGGCTACCTAAAAATAGAACAATACAATACATTTCAGAAATTCAAAGAATTGTTACAAAAAAGTTTTACACAGGAATGTTACAAAGAATGCTTCGACGCCGGCATTATTGGCTACTTGCGCAAGCGCAGTGCGTACTCAAGTTGAATATTTTAATATTCAACTTTTAAAAAAGCGTTAAAGCACTGTTGCTTGTATGTTATTGGGTACTTGTCAACTTTATAATGAACTCGAATATTTTTCATACTGCACTCGGCTTAGCCTGCGAACGCAGACGTAATTTCCGGCTCGAGTTTCCCCGCAAGAGCCCGAGAAAACCGGCTGCTCTCGCAGGCTACACTCGGCTAACGCCTCGCGGTGCAGTATTCAAAAATTCTCGTTCATTATAAAGTTGACTCGTACATGTATTTCCCGAAAACACCCGAGCAACAGTGCTTTAACCCATATATAAACCTGAAGAAATTCTCAACAATACCTCTTATAAAATGAATCACCCAAAGAAATATCGAAGAAAATTTATCAAACAAAAATATCGTAATCGCCAATTTCAAGCCCCGAAATATTCATTGCACCTCCCCGCCACTTTTTCTTTGATCCTATAAGACATTTTCCTCCGTCTATAGCTACACATTAAAAACGGGGAAACATTATCCTGACTAAGTTTACCCAAACATAGGTGTACAGAAGCATCATGAGACCCAGAAAGAAGGAAGCAGGGATTGTGACTTTCGACGAGTAAGTAATAACTTATTAAATTCCTTGCTTTAGTTTTATTTGCCAATAGACGTGTGCAGAAAGGAGAGAAAAAAAGAGATTTATCAATGAACACAAAGCGCGGAAAGAGAGCGTAGAGGGAAGGAAAGATTGGCCTTACAGTCATTTTGTGGGTACTATTGAAACGATTGTAACCTGTGAACAGGCTCTGTTGACTTTCTTTTGATGCCGCCTTTTCGCCCTCTTGTAATTAACCTGTTATAAATATGTCAATAAGGTAATTAAACGGTTCGCTGATGTTTAGAGATTCCAAGAGAAATCACCTTAGCAGTCTCACATTTATACCCTGCTATTATTTTCTAAAGTTAGTGGAACACATCATAACTTGGAATACCTATAATTCATGTTGTTTTTAACCTTCCAGAATTACATCAGGAGACGAGACCGGGGGGGATGCGAGCCTATTATATTTTAGCCATTATACAGGTATGTACCGCTGGTGAAATCCCGCCTCCTAGACGGGACTGAGCCCGCGGTTTTCGTCCCCGACGTTGCTAAGCAACATGACGTATCCTCTGGCGCGATTGCTTTCGGAGAACTCGTGAGTGTTCGCACTAGTTTTGGATTGGATAACTGATAAGAATCGGAAACAAACGTTACTTGTTCTCCCGACTGCCTAAAAGGATCACTGCCAGTGAACATATTTTTTTCGAAACTGTGAACATCTTTGTGAAGATCGAAATTTGTTCAATTTTTCTACAAAAGATAATTAGTGTCTCTACGGAATTTCTATATTTTCTTCCCGATCCGAAATTCAAACTGATACGTGGTCTAGCAAACTAAATTCCGTCAAACGTGTAAGCTTTATTTCGGAAAATGAACTTTACAACAAAGTTCTCTAGTCAAGATGTCGACTTTCAACAACATCCCACACGGGTAAATTTGTGGGTCATGCAAGCTCATTCTGTGCGCGTCATTAATTACCCGGTTCATTATTACGAAATGGCGAAAATGTAAGGTTTGTACTGCAATCTTGGACCTAGAAAAAAATATAATACAGAAATAAGATTTATGTTGCATGAAAAAGCCAACGAACCTTTACTTGTATCACTAAATCAGCGACTTGGTATGTACGGTGTTTTACAGATTATTTATGGCAAAGTAACGAGTTGAGCTGTTTGGATTTTTGGCAACTCTTGGACAACGTTGGACACGTCATTTTAATTCATTATATGAACTGCGGTGAAAAGAACGAAAGAAAATAAAATATAACTGCAAAGATCTCATTCTCTTTCGGTTTCATTGTTATAATTTTAATCATGCTTCATATTTTACTTGTGTTACAATGTAATTGTTTTTTTGCTATAAATGTCAATCCCACGTCTTGAATAAGCTTCGAAATTAGGAGGTTGGGATTTCCTATGCCACTTGAATCTGAAAAGGAATCCTCTCTGAAGTTGATCTGATCTGCTTAAACACCGTATTTCAATTTGTCTGCCTTTTTTAATGAACCTTCTGGAGGACTGAGCTCGGCAAACTTCATGAGGCTTAGCATTTCAAACTGGATTTACTTAGCATATCTTTACAATTTTGAAGCATGTGCCTGGAGCATCGCACAAGCTTCCCACAAAATTCAGAGATTTCAATTCTGGAATTACAACATTTCTTTGTTGTGCAACGATTTCTTATCGTCTAAAGTAAACTGAGTCATTCTGATATGCCACAAAGTAGAATTTTAAATCGAATTAAAGACGTATTCAAAAATCGCGGACTTTTCAAGCAGGCATTTCCTGTCTCCTCCGACTTAAGAAACGCCTGTATTGGAGGCTGAATCTGATTTACAGAAAACTACAACAATAAACACTAAAACAAAGGGGCAATAATAAAAACAGATATTTACAGTAATGACAAGCTACCGGAAAATAGTGATAATAAAACGCTATTCCATTATTAAAAAATAAATCTCAATAGGATTGAATTTACAGGCCGGGTTGATGCGCATTCATAGCTTTTGCTCTTTAGCTACCTATATCAGTGATTTCATCTGATGTCTTTACGCTGTGTTGCTGGAAAAGACAATTAACTTTCATTGTGCCTCTTTCCTGGGGTATGAACGGGTACCGGCGAATTGTTGGGGATACCTGACTCAAATAGCTGGCTGGTAACTTGCGATGGGGGAGAGTCACTTTATGACACAGAAACTGCAGTTAAGGGCCGGCATTATGAACCACTTCCTATCCCCAGACTGGAACAGACTTAAGCCTAAGTGACTGTTTTTATTATTTTCCGAAGTTAGTATAACACATACTTTGGAACATAGAATTAATGTTATTCTTTACTGATCTACAGAAGGAAGTAAATCCAGCAAGGGAAGGAGGCGAGCCTTGAAGGGAGACGCCCCTATATCCCCTCCAAACGTTATACAGGTATGTGCCGCCCCAAAGGATAGGATTTTTGAATGTTGTTTTAGTATATACCAACTCAGCAACCTTAACATTTTTTAAGCAATCTGATTGGTCCGCAATCGCAGGATACTAAATTTGCCCATATAAGGTCAAGAGAACACGCCAAATATGACAGTGTATTCACTGTAGTATGCCGTATTGTACCGTAGTAACCCGTTGTGAGGCTAAATAATGGCTCCGTCAATTCCAAGCCCGACCATCCCCCCCCCCCCCGGGCATTTCTCGGGCATTTTACAACTTTTCCATCCCTAGGGTGGGGCATTTGCTATAACCGGGCATCCCGGGGGTGGGGCATTGTCAAAGGCAAAGCGATCTTTCATATTTTTAAAGACGTACACGTTTTGTTGTTTATTTAAAATTTCCTGATTGCCCCCGATAGAAAAATATAAAAACTGAGTTGATATTAAACCTCGTTTGA
Organism: Desmophyllum pertusum; assembly: GCA_029204205.1. NCBI lineage: Eukaryota > Metazoa > Cnidaria > Anthozoa > Scleractinia > Caryophylliidae > Desmophyllum > Desmophyllum pertusum. Next base: position 189,035 of record MU827365.1, read on the forward strand.
GTCCCGCACTTTTCAAGTGTACCGTAGCCCCACCCCCACCCCACATGTGCAAACATTTGCACCGTTGCTTTCCACGTGCGAACCAAAGATGGCGGAACGAAGCCGAACGAAGCTTCGACATCAACACCTTTGCAGTTGTAATGAAAAAATGTTCCAAAAATCATGATTACAGGTATAAATAAAGAGCTATGTATTTGTGAATCATTAATAGTTCTGCTTGGAATTTAGATTTTTAAATTCCTCGATCCTCTCAAAAAAGTTTTTGAACTTGTCCCGTGGGTCGGACATTTGCACTACTCCTGAAGCCCCATCGTGGGGATTTTGTGCATGTAAGCTGACCCCACCGTGGGGCATTTTCAACCTTCTGACAAAAAATGACAAATGCCCGACAAATGCCCGGGGGCGGGGATGAGCGGGCTTGGAATTGACGGAGCCATAACAAGCGAAATGTAGTGGAATAATAAATCCATTATTCGATGGTTTTACAGATAATACTCGCGGACATTTTACTCATTTCTCATATTTTTCCTCGCCCCTCGGAAAAATATACTACGAAACTCGTAAAACATCCGCGCGTATTATCTGAAAAAGGTGAATTTATCATACGACATAGCATTTCTATAAACTAAATTCGATTTTGAGACGACATTACGGCTTTATAATGACGGCTAGTTGGGAGAAAATATATTCCGTATTGGGCGGAGTCGCGAAGCGACGGAGCCCAATAGGAGTGTTCACTGTTTATCAACATTTGTTTTGTTATTCAAATTTGCCAACCATTAAACAAAAGAACTCTTTGTTTCAACAGCCAATAGTTCTCTGGTTGGCACATTAATAACAATAGGTGACGTAACGAGAAACATCGCTATACGGAATATATTTTTTCCCAACGCCGTCATTATAAAGCCGTAATGTCGTCTCAAAATCGAATTTAGTTTTGTATCGCGATTCAAACATTTTTTGGACAAATTAAAAGGAAAATTAAGATCAGTTGTTGTTGATTGAAATAGAAATTCCCGCTATACGCGACGAAATGTGCACGAAACTTGAACGCGAAAGCATTTTATCGTCTCGAAGAAAGTCGGACTTTTTTCGCCGGTAAATTGCTTATGGAAACAAAATCAATTCAGAATTATGTCCCACAAAGTTTTCTAAAGTACCAAACAGCGATGAAATGGGAAAATAATCCAATTTTGCACCGAAAAAGTTGATTTTACAACTTAGCGCGTGCACATCGCGAAAGCAAGTGAAAACGGTAAACAAACTCTTACAAGAAATAAATGACTTTAATACTCACCATACGCTAACTTTTAGATTGAGCAAGTTGTACCGTCGAATAAAGCACTCCATAAATGAGCAAATGACAAGATATAAACGATTGCCGACGAGTTCATCGTAGAAAACTTTTGAATTTTGATTCTTACGTGAGGAACCCAATTCAGTGCCCCGGTGCCAATCTGTATCTTCAGAACCAATCACCGGCCCGCATTAGAGACGACATTACCGCAAAATAATGTCGTCTCACTCGTAAGCAAAACTTATAGGTGGATCGCGATACTAGAGTACGAATACGCACCAAAACGAGTGCAAATATATAGATGTTATTGAACCTTCGGCTCGGTCCATGAACTTGCAAAAAAAGAACGAGACCAATATTTCCCAATACGAACCGAACAATCTAGTTCAATAAAGTTTTTATTGTAATGGATTTTTTTAAAATTTGCTGATAAATTAATGCAACCATTCTCGGCTAACGCGCGCGCGCCAAATCTAAGCATATTCTTGCATTTTTCAGGCCGCTTTGCGAAAAGTTTAACCAAAATTGTCCGCCAGACTGTTTCATAAAAGGAATTCGGCGAAATGAGTTCGTGAGCGGTCCATCTTAGCGGTCCGTATTGCAAAATTCGGACCGCTCAGGGAACCAATCAGAATGCTCCTTTTCATCGTGGACCAGTTTGCCATATAATAAGAGACCTTATTACACGACATAGAGCAGATATGAGACCGTATTACACGGGTCTCAGTCCCCCTGACCGCGCGCTACGGAAAACACTGTTGAAAGCCTATATTTTAGGAAATATATTATGTCGTATAATAAACAATTTATTCAGCGGAAAGTTGTGTAATACGGCTGGGCATTTTTACTCGTCAGTGTTTATTTTTTCTCGCCTAAAGGCTCGAAAAAATAAAAACTGACTCGTAAAAATACCCAGCTGTATTACACAACTTTCCGCTGAATAAATTATATCCACCTTCTAGGAGGTGATTAGTACTATATTATGCATGCAAGTCATAAGTCTCGTGGAATTGGGCATGATATCCCCATGGCTCTTTTTCATTGGTGCAGCGGTATTATATTAACCGATCCCTTGAATGAATTTCATATTTCGAGGTCTTTCGACGGTAAAACACCGCGTCTACAGCCTCCCTACCGGCGGAGTGTTGATTTTTTCTTAGGTAATTTTATCTCTCCTGTTATGGTGTCGTCTCGTTAGAGTTCGCATCCACGTTAGCTGTTACCCACGCTCTTCCCCAAGACACCCGAATAAAAAAGTATCCCGCTCCACCAGCGACACTCCATGCATGTAGTATATGACTACATCGGGGTGTTGCTCCCCATATCTTACCCCAAGAACAATGACGGCAGCAAGAATATAATACTATTCAAATGACTTTGAATGGTGCCCGGAATTCTGAAAAGCCTTTCGAAGAAAAATTAAAATGGCAGGCATAAATTATCGCTCTACTTGTGTTTCAGAAGTGTCGGAGTCGCAGTGGCCTGATGGTTAGCCCGTTGGACTCCGGATCGAGCGGTCGGGGTTCGGGCGCTGGCCGGGTCACTGTTTTGTGCTGTTGGGCTAGACACTTAACTCTCACAGTGCCTCTCCCCACCCAGGAGCATAAATGGGTACCGGGACTAACCTGCGATGGACTAACATCCCATCCAGGGGGAGAGTCGCTTTGTGTTACAGCAACTGCAGTTAAGGTCCGGCATTCACGAGCCTCTTAACTCTTCCAATCCCGATCTACAGGAGAAAGTAAATCCAGCAAGGGGAAGGAGGCGAGCCTTGAAGGGAGACGCCCCTATATCCCCTCCAAAAGCTATACAGGTATGTGCCGCCCCAAAGGACAGGATTTTTGAATATTGTTTTATTCCGATATACTATTATAGATTTCGCGTTTTTGGTCTTGAGTAGGGTATGCCTTTTAAAGGGAATGACACACCTTTCATTATTATATATTTATTGATATGATGGCACATTAACCTTCAAACAAAAAAGAGACTACCAAAAAACATCATTAGATTTGAGAAAGTATGACTAATGACCAAATACAATCTGAACAAAATCCTGCAGTTCTCTCAATATTGCTGTTTAAAGCTCCGCAAATGATCCCGGGACCGCAAATGATCCCCGACCGCAAATGATCCCAGGACCGCAAATGATCCCCAGAATGGACCGCAAATGATCCCGCTAAAAATCGAGGAATGGCGTGGACTGTGGAAACGATTTTTTTTTCCATTTTCAATAATAATTTTTCCCAAGAACTGAATCTGTGCACGCTAGACATTAGACAGTGTTTGTTGTTTGTCCACTGCACGGCATAATTAATGACCAGATTGCAGAAGCTAAAAATCTTGGAATTTATTTGGCTTCAGCTAGTTGAGCATCTTCGAAACTTTAGCGGCCGATCGCTTTTTCATCCTCTTCTGTCTTGCACACGAGCTTGCTTCTGTGTATGTGACAGCTCTACCTCTCCGGGTCAATGGCAAACGCGTGGGCTAGTCTTCCGTATTTCCGTGGCACATGGTACACAAACTCTGTCGGAAAGACTGTTGTAGATTTTCGATTATTTTAACATAGATTCTCGTCTTTTTCACTGGCAAGTCTGGCAAGTTTACGTCTTACGTCAGTAAGTTCATTTCCGGTTTGCCCTGATCGATCGACCCAAGTTAAATTTTGACAGCTCGCGACAGCCGGAAGCGGCAGGGGTTTGGGGGTGGCATTCCAAATGATGATATATTTTTGTAAGCTCTCTTTCCCTCTTTCTATCTCCTCCAGCTACCCCCATCCTCAACATCAAGAGAGCTTGCTTGTAGGCTATTGATTCAGAGTGATTTAACAGGAGCCTGAAATTTATTTTTGACAGTTTTCACACTTCATCAAAGCGGGCCGGGTGTAGTATGAAAGTCGGATTTCTTTATAATTAACCGGAAATGTTATTCGCCGATTGCGTGAACTCATTTGCTGTAACGGGTGTCAATTTCCATGTCTAGCTTGTTTCATGGAGCAGGATACCGTCTTTATTCTCGAAATTTATAGATGCGAATGAATCTTGGTGATGTGAAAACAATATAACGCGCGGTGTTTGTAAACTCTTGTGTATATTTGAAATCTAGATAATGTCTAGCGTACACAGACACAGATTCGGTTCTTAGGAAAAATATTGAAAAATATTGAAAATGGAAAAAAAAATCGAGTCCACCGTCCACGCCGTTCCTCAATTTTTAGCGGGATCATTTGCGGTCCATTCTGGGGATCATTTGCGGTCGGGGATCATTTGCGGTCCCAGCTTCCTGATTGGCTCGTTATATACTTACAGGTTATTATCTCGTCAGTTACCCGGTCTTGACCAAATATGTGAAATGAATGCGCGGTTAGGGACATTTTAAGACCGCTTTGCAGTGAAATTCCCTCCGAATATCATAGAGAGAAACAATTATAATTACACTTTAAAGTGGTCCTGGACTCATGTGCCACGAACGAAAAGATTAAGCGATAAAAATTTGTCTTCGTGTTCGAATTTTATTGTGAGTGAGTAAGTTGCCAATAACAATACCGCTATAACACTTTCTATATTTTTTCCACCATCTTGAAATCAGTGGTCTCAGTCGTGGTTAGCTGTCTCCGGCTTCCCACTGTCCTTCGCGCTTCCCCGTAAAAGCACAATAGAGACAACTTGCGACAAGCCAGATTAATTTTCAATACTTTTACATTTGTGATTGTTTTCAACTGATCTACAGAAACAGCACAATCAAAACTGAGGAAGACAGCGACTCTACCCGAACAGGTATAGATAACTATTGGTCACATCAATGATCCATTATATTTTGAAGTTGTCAATATCTGCATTATTGTGGTCTGCGTGCAGAAGTCTCGTATTTCCTTGATTCATACGAGAAACAGTTTTATGCGTGAATCAAGGAAATACGAGACGTCTGCACGCAGACTACATTATTGCAGGGCAAGTGCAATTTACGAAGCTATCATTTAGTAAACAGAAAACAATACTATACGAAACAGTTAACCCCGTGCTTACCTTTTGTTGTTAAAAGGAAACCTTAAAAGGTACTCTATTATCTGAACCAGTTACTCTGTCTTCTCTATCTTTGACTCTATCGGATAAACTAGAGCCCTCTTGAGGTTTCAATATATTTTCTAATTTCGCATACTACTTCGTCGATTTTAAATACTAACAATAAATCACGATTTGATTCTCAGGAAGAAGATTATGGCGACTCCTGTTCCTATTTGAAAGATTCCTAGTCCTGGCGACTCCTATTCAAACAGGTATTTTAGACGTCTTCTTGGATTTCTTCGGCGATCTTCGGAAACGTTAGAAAATTGATCGGAAACGAATTGTTGGTAGATAGTAGAACAAGTACGAGTTGATGACGAAATCCCGTCTCCGAGACGGGACTGAGCCCGCAATTTTCGTCCCCAAGTTGCTAAGCAACATGAGTTCGCGCTATGCTGGCGTGGCATTTTTCGGAGAACTCGTGAGTGCTCGTGCTGTTTCTTGATTGGATAAGGACAATCGGAAACTCTTCGAGTGCTTCAATGAATATTTGCCAAAAACGGCACTTGTTTCCATGACTGCCTCGGAGAATAGTTGGAAAGCATCAGATGCAAGAAAAAAAGTTACATTCAGTGGAGATTACGGTTGAATGATTTGAATGTTTTTAGCTGAAATTTGAAATTTAAATCAATGTATCCCAACGATATACAACTAACTTCATATCATTCTTACATCCTTGGACCGTACTGGACCACAGCCCTTACCTTCGGTCAGTAAGGTAATAAAATATCATGTGATGTCATTGGCATGTTTGTACATTCTGATACAAACACAGTGGTTAACCAATCAGTGCGCGCTTATAACAGTGTTATTTTATGCTGTATTGTCTTTCAGGTAGATATCGCGGGAATGTGCCATATCGTTCCTTGCCGGTTCCTTGATATGAAAAAATTGCTGCCGAACGCTGCTGTATGTCTGATCAGAAAACACAACAAGAATGAGGCTCATCAACTGTTACCTGTAGATGTTTATGAAGGAGCTAAGAAAAATTGTTCAAGTTCATCCGTAGAAAATCAGTCATACTGCCTGTTAAGTTGTTCTAATGATTACCTGAAATGCTGGCCCGTGTAAATCCGCATTCTGTAAACTAGCATTGTATCTAGTAGACTTTTTGCAAAGTAGAACACATTAAGACATAGTCCCTCTGTATATCTTGTAGCACTGATCTAAATGGATAGTTTCATTAGTATTTGTATTTCCATTTGTATATTGACACTCAGTTTTAGAAAGAAAGCCACTCAACACTATACCACTAAGTGAAGTTTTCAATCGTATCGTCAGGTTGACAACTACTATATAGCGTATTTCTTCGATAAATCGTAACTCGATTTCTAGAGAAAGCTGGACTATACTCTGAGATAATATACACAGGTCACGTGACTGTACCTATGAACAGGTTTTCTGCTGGGGAAAAGGGCGAAAGGAATGGTCGGTGAGCGAAACAAGCCGAAAAGAAATGGGGCTTTGTTATTTTTTCACCTTTTTCCCAAGTACATGGAGAGCTTATTCTCGTTTGTATAAAAACAATGGGAAATTTTCGCTAATGAAAATAAAATTACTCTAGTTAGTTTTTGGCTATTTTTTAAGCAAAGGTTCCATTTTGGAACATAAATAATACAATTTAATCAATTTTTTAACCTTAAGTAGCAAACATACGTAAAATAGACGAGGTTCATACACCTCTCCACTAAAATTTACAGTGTTCAGTTGTAAGCAAGTGAAAAAGATAAAGTTTAATAAAGAATACGTTTAAACCTACATAAATATACCCAGAGAAATGAGGGAAAACGTGTATTTATTATTTGTGCGGGATTGATTATTTAGAGAGGGTGATAGTGGAGGAAAACCGAAGTACCCGGAGAAAAACCCTCAGGGCAATGATGAGAACCAACAACAAACTTAACCCACATATGTCTCCCGGCCAGAATCGAACCTGGACCACACTGGTGGGAGGCAAGCGCTCTCACCAGGCGCCATCCCGGCTCCCTATCTTCGTAAACCGATAGCTCACAATCAGTTCCCAATCAAAATCACAAAGTATCGTGAACGTCGACCACCTCTGGATCACAAGTCGGCCTCTATCAACCACTGGTCACTTAAAATTATATTGGTAGAGCAATATTGAGAGTAACTTCGACATACGCGGGCTCCAAAGTAGCCGTGATTCTACTCACCACTCACCACTCCATGCTCATAATCTTAAAAAACGCGTTTACACTACGCCAAAAAGTGGTCCGATCCGAATAAGTTTTGTCTTGTAAACGATAGATAACAGATTTTAGGTAATCGACCTGGACCCGTTCTGGCCCCAAAACCCATAAAAAAAATAGCCGGACCACATTGAGTAAACGGTTTCTCCAGTCCACGCTTGCTTATGTTTTGCAAGGTTGTTCGTATGCTAACCTTCCCAAAGTTAATTTGTCCAGACCGCTTTTCTGACGGGTCCTATGGATCCTTCTTTCTGTTGTGTGTAGCCGTCTTTACATATACGTTCACACTGGCTCTCTACATAATATATTCTTGCTGCTTCTAGCTGCTGTACAACTAATGTTGATATTCTTGTGAACGCGGTCTATAACATGATAGGCGAGAATACTACTTCACTTTGCTGAAATTTATTTGTTTACCGGTAAATAAGCTTAATACATTATACAAGTGTGTCTGTCACGAGAAAGGAATATTTTACATTTTATACAGTCTTATACTAAAACCGTTGATGCGAAAATACGAGGCGAAGAGATTACATGCGTTGTATGAGATAATATAAAATAAAAGAGAGTAGGATGACAAGTGATATTCAGATAAGATGTTAAATACAAACACTGATGTCAACAAGAAAACCAGTGCGCACAATGCTTGAACTGATCTCGCCGGCCTCATAAGTTCCTGAAAAGGTAGAAGAAAAGAGTTTAATTAGGACTGACAGGAGAGGATGATCTAAGAGAAGCATTCCCACATTCATGGGTCTCTTCCAATGAAAATGTTCTTGAACTGATCTATTTTGAACTTTTAGTCCATAGTCGAGCTATTTTAAAAGCGTTACCTGATTGGTCAGTTCGAGTAACGTGATGCTGGAGCCTCGATCGGAAGGAAATAAAAATAAATTTCACGGCATGGCGCGAAACTATTTACAGCAACGGACGGTGTAATCAGCAGGTGCAGATCTGCAGGTGTTACTGTCAGTATATATAATTATATATATATATATAAGAAATTGACGTCGGTATCACGTCACAGATTGATGTGTCTTACGTATTCATTTATCATACATGAGAGGATTTTCGGCCATGTCACTTTTCTGAAACATTTTAATGTATTTGCGATTATGTAAAAACCTACAAATATTCCCGATGGTTTTTGATGACTTCCGAGTATTTTCGACGATTGCCAACCCAAATAAAGACTTGTAAGCGTGCAAGTTTTTTTTGTCTTATTTCAGTTTCATCTATAGAATCTTTCTGTTCGATTTTGGTACATAACGTTAATGTTCTTATAGATACAAAAAATGCATAATTAAAGAAAATAAAGGAACTTCAACCCTGATTCAGTTTTTGCGGAGTCCGACTTTAGACTGCGCAAATTACTTCTTTCCTATTATTTAAATATTTTCAAAATAATTTCATCACAGAGCAGAAATGTTTAGAATCGGGAAAAGAGCCTTTTTTGCGGTTAAGAGCGCACGTAGCGTCGATGTTTCGATCATGGGAAAATATCAAAGTAAGTAATTTTGGTCACGTGCTCAATTCATGTCAATCGTTCCGTCAAGTGAGAATTGCAGATGAGCTCCAATGGCGTGTTTGCTATAACATGGATGGCCTGGCATGGTAAGTATTGAATAAATTTACCATATGCGTGTTTTTGTCAAAGTTTGGTGTTCCTTTATTTACAGTTCAAAGTCCTCTCACGTATAATAAATGAATGCGTAAGACACATCAATCTGTGACGTAATAATGACGTCAATTTCTTATATATATAATTATATATACAGTCACACCTGCACCTGCAGATTAGACCGTCCGGATCAAACGGTCACAACATTTGTCACAGCATTCTCGCAACTTGAGTCATGTTGCGAGATGTTGAGACCATGCCCGGTCAAACGGTTTCAGCAACCTCTCAACATTTCAAGAACAAAAGAAATGTTGTGACGATGTTGAGAGAAAGTTTAAAAGAATTCAAACTCGTCTCAACATGTCACAACACCTCTCAACATTGTTGAGAGGGGTGGTCAAACGGGCTCTCAACAAATGTTGTGACCGTTTAATTGATCGGGGCTAAAAGTGTGACCACTTTTAAATAATTCACATTCTTCCGTGTGTGTAGAGCCGAAGAATAGCTATCCTCGGATTCTGATTGGATAGTATACTCGCACAAAATAATGTGAATTAATTAAAAGTGGTCACGCTTTTGGGCTCCTTGTAGGCTTTAGACTCATGAAACATTCTGTGACGAGATATTATATTCAAAATTTAGCAGAAACTTACCAGATTTTTCGTTGTCTGAGAGAAAACTTGGGAATCTTGAAGCCAAGCTTAGACCACACCACTCGCCTCTTTCCGGGCTCGTCTTTCTTCTCTAATTCTTTGTGCAACGAATCGTCCAACTGCTCAGGGAAAAATTTCTGGCTAAAAGGACAGGAGGGGTCACTTTGCTCAATGTCGCTGGAAGAACCTGGCTTTACTTCGGGTTCATTGAAGCTAGCTGAGCCACTGCTCCTCCCGGACGAGGACGCTACTTGACTGTCGTTGGGAGTAATTTCATCTTTATCGGCAACCATCAGTGTTTTAACTAACACTTCGTTTAGATTTTCAGGATTTTTATTGTCGCCTAAAGCTACTTTCAATTCATCAAGCCTGTGATGTAATTCTTCAGGCTGTAGCTTCATGGCTTTAGCTAGCTCCAAAAACTGTTTCTGTACTGGTATTAACTCCTTCTCTATCATCGTCAGATCGTCTTCCAGCTTGAGATAATCCTCATAAAAGGTTTTGAAATTCTCTGTTACGGCGGCCGTTTCCAGGACACTTTCCTCCAAACGATTCTGTAGCTGCGACATTTCTTGCCTGCTCTCAAACAGCGCCATTTGTAAACCCCTTTTCTCGTTTTCAAATACTGCCTCCGCTTTTTCCATTGCATTTTTCATTTCGATTTTTTCTTTCTCGGCGGCGTACTTGGCATCCTTAAGGGTGAGGTTTAACCGAAGATGTTCCAGTTCAAGTTGTCGCTTCAGGTCATTTATCTTAAGTAACATTCTCCGAATGTTCTTGTCTTTGTCTGCCAATTGCCCACCTCTTTTCTCAGCTATCTGTTTGGAGTTTTCGAGCTTGTTCGCCAGACTTTTTTGTTTCTCGTAAAGAATTCGCACGTGGATACGTAGACTCACCAACATCTATTGAAATAACGAAATTGAACATACTAGTAATTTTCTCTGAAAATTTATAGATGCGTAAAGGTTAGCGTTATTAGAGGATCGTTTTCAATTGAATTATATTACAAAACACAACCGACTTTACAGTTGGCTATTTACATGGCGCGGCCGAGGAGTTGAACTCGGGACTACCGAGAACAAATTCAGCTAGTGGCAGGGTATTTGTTAAATAACAAACCAATTTTATTCCAGATTTTACAAAAAATACTTGCATTTCGTTCTTATTTTCGGCTTTCTTTACTTCGTTCGCTTAGGCCCAGTTCAGACGCCGTACGTCACATGAGCCGAATCGAAGTTCATGTGAAGAACGGCGTCTGAATCAATTCGGAACGGCTGATTGAATTCGGATCGGCTCAGCCGTTCTTCCCACCTGGCTCAGCCGGGAATAACGGCTGTGGACCGGCTTTGATTCGGACGCCGAACTTCACATGAACCGAAACAAATGCATAAATGATTATAATGTATTTGTCAATATAACAGCAATTTTCCCCTATTGAAGGTAAAATTTCATTAAAGAAAACCCATTTTTTCATCACACTGTAATCCGAATATCTGAGGCGACTACAGGCCTTCCGAACAGATATTCCACCGAAACGATCCGCTTGGTGCCCTTGTTAACAATGAGGAAATATTATGCTCACTAACTTGTTTCATTTCTGTCATTCCCGGCTGGTGATGGTTTTTTTTGCCGTACAGTAACGCCGTAAGCCATTCAGGTTCCCCAGGGTACCCATGTAAATATTGCAGAAACTCTCTTTCTGCAGTAGATTTCTCAATACCCATGACATCCATGTTGTCCGGCTGAGCAAGCTCTGTGCACGGTAAATAATTAAACGCGCCATTATTACGTCACAGTGCCTAATGATTCTGAACGAACATGAAACACGCGCGCGTTGTAAGTAAAGTAAGTAAGTAGCTTTATTTAACCACATATCACAAATTGAGCACGGGAGCTCGTTTAAATGTAAATGTGCATTAAAAATAGGAACTATGTATTTATATATATTAAAAATAGATGAAATTAAGTATTAGGAAGTAATGTATAAGAAGATGACAATAAGTAAATATAGAAAGATAAATAGAAAACTGTACAATATTACGAATTACAAATATGGCAATTACAATCAGAACGTTGCTTCGTTTTGGTGCACACACGCGAGAATACACGCGCGCTTATCGCTCAGTGGCCATTCTTAGATGAGAACTTGAAGAAAATACAAACAACCGGCGCCAGGGGCGGGAAAACACGCGTGACCAAGTTTTGAATCTGATTGGTTGAGTTGGTGACGTAAGTCTTGTCATTAAACTAGCGCGAGGTCCGTACTGGGTAAATATGGACATCATTTCCTTCATCTCGTGTAACCATGGTTACAAGAGATGTTAGAGCCGAGCTGAGGAATTTTGGAGTAACACTTTTACATCGTCAGCACATTTTTGTCGTTAGAACATTTTTTGGTTTCAGCACTCTCGATTCCAATTTAAAGAAACAACAAATATATGAAATGCGCAAATTGTCCTGTACGTGGACATTTACGTGGAATGAGAATATATCAAACCTAGAAAAGAGTTGAAACAATAACGTGTAGCCGAGTTTTATCAACTCGGATGCTGACTATATCTTCTCAAGCAAGCAATTAAATATCAAGGAGAAAATGAATGAAATAAACTTGGCAAAATCTATGTCAATTAAGACCAAGACTGGAAAACTCCCTCGCGCGAGATTTACTTCTGTATTCATTAATGTATCTGTGATAGATTGCGGCAACGCTGAAGGGCTTAGTGAATTGAACAGTGTTGATGTTATGCGACACTCAAGCGCTAGCTGAACGACGGAGCTTTATTGAAACGGGGTCAGCGGTGGTGTTCGTCGTAAATTTTGAAAGAAACCCCTAAAAGGTACCAGAGCACTGATAGGTCTTTTAGGGTACGAAAATTCGTATCAGTTTGGTCTGAAAAAAGGGTTAGGGATTCGAGCTTCAATTCCAAAATTTAGAGGGGTTCCCCATGGAGGTGCTGAGAACTGTTATATGAGATAGATAAACAAGGCTTTCATTTTTCCTTGGCTTGGTACATAAACTTTCAAAACAAAGAAAGAACGGACAATATTTATACATCTGCTGGACCGGGACAATAAAATTGTATTATTGTTCTAACATCGCAAACGCCAATTGAAAAGGTTAACGCGCGCGAGCGGTCCGGATTAAAAAATCTTGACCGCAAGAGCTACCAATAAAATTGCATATTCATAATAATTGGGCGTTATAAAGCAAAACCAAAAAGATTCGGGATTATTTTCGACACTTAATTGGAAAGAGTCTGCAGAGGCTTCCAGAGGAAATAAAAAAAAGCTGCCCATACTGTACTTAGCGTAAGCGACAAGTCACCCAGGGTATACGGGTATGGAAGGAAACCACGCGAGGGTTACTTTACAGGTTGTAACTACTAACGATTAGCAATTAAACGATGCACATAACTGAGAAACGTTTCTTGTTTAATGAAAGGGTAAAAAAGTGGCTCAAGAAAAAATCCAGTCAACAGTTTTGCTTGCTCTTTTACCGACTTGACGAAACCTTCCCAGGCCATCTATTTGTAATCTAAATTGCTCGCGGCTGCGAAGAGAACCAAGCCCGTTTTCTCGTGGTGTTACCGCTGATACAGCTTGTTTTAGTGGACAGTGCATTGGTACTCGACCCTCTCCTCGCAGCATCATCACATTCATACGTATGTTAGTTAGCTTTGGTGGTGGCTGGTTTAAGCACGTTTCCGTCAGGATAGCGTTTTTTGAAACGTGCTGTGACGTCAGGATCCAACAGTCGAACGCCGTCCAGTTGATTTCCCATAGTTATCCTGTTGAGAGAGAAAAAAATCACCATTAAAGGGGCACTATCACGGGGATTTTGCTGATTTTTCGTCAAAACGGCGCTAAAATTATGACTCGGTACCTTCGCTCATACACGAAATGCCTAGAACATCAAGAGGAAGATATTAAGTGAATTGCTGAAGGTAGAGCTAACCGTAATTAGTTCAGTTTAGTGATTTTTTTCCCAGAAACAATGGCAGAGTTTGAAAAGGTCTGCCCGACTTTTTCAATTGAGATCAAAAGCTCCTGCATGGGTAACTCGTGACAGCACTCCTTTTATAGCTTCAGTACACTAGTATAGCAATTTTTAACAAAACTGGACCATTATTTTTAGGTTTCCATTGGCGTAAATATGTCTTTTGGCTTTTGACTTTTTGATGTGATGTTCATGATAGTGCCCCTTTAATACGATCAAACTATAACCCACAAAAATATCAACGCGAATAACAACTGTTCTACGCAGTGTATGTGGGAGACGCGATGGCCTGTTGGTTAGCTGGTTTGATACCGGATCGAGTGGTCCGGGTTCAAGCCCTGGACTGGGTCAGAGTGTTGTGTTCTTGGGCAAGACACTTGACTCTCACTTTGCTCCGACGAAGGGCTAACGCTCGAAACGTCAGCTTCTAGAAATTCTCTACGGCGGTTAATTTACCTTTATCAACTTCGAGTTGATAATCAACTAAGTGAGAGTAAATCTCACAGTGCCTCTCTCCACCCTAGGAGTAAATGGGTACCGGCAAATCAGTTGTCAGGGCAACCTGACAAAAAATGTGGGGATTTACCTGCGATAGACTAGCATCGCATAAAACTTTCAAACACTTCTAACAATTTAGAAACTTTAACAAGAAGCAAAAACCGACAACACCAGCTTTTTCAAACCTAAAGGTCAAGCAATACGGGCAATATTTTCTTGCAACTTGCTACGCAATAATGCTGCATTGCAAGTTTGTAAAGTATTGCTGAACTTATTGCCACCCGTGTTGCAAGTTGCGGCAACATGTTGCACAAAGTTGAACTTATGTCTACTATTTGTGCAACATGTTGACGCAACTTGCAACACGGGTGGTAACACGCGCAAAAACACTTACAATACAACAACGTTGCGTGACACATTGCAAGAGAATGTTGCTCGTATTAATCTTAACACCTTCTCCGGGGGGGGGGGGTTACTCCCTATAATGGACTATACGGGGAGGCTCCGCCCGAAAGTGGTAGCTTTTCAGGCTGGAGGTATATAAAAGGGTAGGGATTTCATAAGTTGAAGTATAGAAAAGGGAGGGAAAACTGTCATTTAGGTGTTTAAAAGGGCCTTTCAAAATATCTCGAACAGGCGCACCTTACTCAAGCGAAAAGTTTAGTAAAAACCGTAAAAGGGATGCAGTGTTTCAACTGTAGGTATGTGAAAGGGGTACCATTTTCTATGGAAGGTATATGAAAGGGTTACCTTTTCTGTCAAAAATGGTATACTAGGGGCCCCTTAGGCCATGTTGTGTTACCATACTCTGATTCAAATTTCAATTTGCTCACATCATGGGCCAAAAATAGTCGAGTTATAACGCACGCATTGCGTTACACATCATAAGCCCTTGGTATGGTGTAAAGTTAAAGTGATCAAATAACGCGCTAAAGGTCACAGTCATATTTATACTTGCAGACTACATGTATTTTGCAACAATTCGTCTTTGCTTTCCGAATATTTAATTTTCGATGCGATTCCTGTAATAAACTCAATACGCTGATAAACTTCACGAAATATTTCAACTCGTACAGCCTAGGGAAATGGTCTCTGTATTGAACAGAGTTTGAAGCTTGAAAGGCACGGCTAATGCATTCTCTGCGCTTTGTTTATAGGTAGAAAACAAGCACTCATGACTGTGGTTTTGGCGCATAAATGTAATTTAAGTTACTCGCTTTTTCAATACATTTTCCTGTTTTTAGTCATAGAGATTGTCCTTTTCCCTAAAATGTCCTGATTTGTGGCAAATCGCGTCAGTGACTTGTAGGAAATCAGGTCAATAATTAGAGCTGGTGATTATATTCCAAATTTGGGCGCTACACGCAGGGAAACCACGACACAAAAGAAAAAATATACACCTTGCGCTGTTGCAGTAGTATTTGAAGCGACGTTAGAAGCAAAATCTCGTAATTTAATTTTCCATAAATTTCTTTAAAATTTCCAAAAGTCAACATCTTAAGAGAGAGTGATCCAGTGATCGAGTGAGCCATGACAAAAGCTCCACATAAACTAAGGTGTTGTGTTTGTGTAACACAACACAATATAAAAGGGTAAGGGTTTGGACCTCGGGGCGGAGCCTCCTCGTATAAAACTTTGTTGAGTACACCCCACCCGCCGGGCACCTTCTCGAAACAATTCCAATCAATGTTACTCACCAGTTTGGTTGAACATTGTGCTGCCTTCCAAACAGTTCTGAAAAAAGAAGACCGGGAAAAAGATGTTAATCCCGATTCGTTTCTTGTCGAAATAAAATCTCCAAGAGTGGCTGAGCCCACGGTTTTCATCGAGAAGTTGTTATGTAACATGACGTAACATGATTGGCGACTACACAGCGGTTCAAACGTATGTGCAGTGCTCGACAAAACTGCCGCTGTCAAATGCAAATATTTGCCTCATATTTAGTAAAGCCTCTATGTTAAGCAAAAAATTGACATTCACCGCAAACGAAACCTTTGTACGCTGAATATGCATACAACATTGAAAAAATTGTTATCCGCCACTTTTAACAGTTCGTATTTTTTTTGTAACGTTTTATTACAAACTTCTCACACAATACACTTCAAACTCTTACAAAATGCAAGGCAATGAATACTGGAAGTGGCGACGACTTGCATTTGAGGGCTTGTGCTATTTCTGATTGTCCACAAAAAATCAGAAACTCTGCTGACTGGTATACCATGTCTAACTGTGCAAATTTCCTTTCCAGTCATTCCAGATGAAATGAGCAGGATGAACTACACACCTATTTTTCTTGTTCCCGGTGCTAGCCGTTCAATCACTCCATATATTTCATCTGGTTTGTGACTTGTCTGCCTTACCTTAGAGAAAATGTCAACTATTTATGAACAGTATTTTAAGGCCTCGTTTACGCGGACACGGTTTCATTTGTAACAGCAAATTTTCGATGCGAAACCGTATCGTTGGCGAGCGTTTCAAAACAATACGGTTACGAGTGCCGTGTAAACGGAGGTAACCGTGTAGTTTTAAAAAACGAATGGTTTTTGACGCGAAATCTCCACTGCTCAAGTTGGTGAATATGCAGAGAAATGCAACGCTTGCTTTTGCCGTAACTACTTTATTTTGCGTCGTAGCTTCTCTACTTCAGCTCGTTTCATTATGTTGAATAAAAATGGCGGCGTTGCAAGGTATTATCGTGTCCAGATCCCAACGAACAAAATATGTCACAGCAATGACGCAAAAGCACCGAAAACGTTCAAATTGTTTTCGCGTAAACGCTTTGAAGCCGTGTACTTTTGGACACGGTTTCGAAATCATTTAACCATGTAGATTTGAAACCGCGTCCGTGTATTAAATGCAGTCTAAAACTGTTTGCACGAGTGTGTCACAATCAGGTTTTACGCAGGTTTATAGTGTCGTAAAACCTAAGGAAAAAGGTTCTTTGCCATGTAGCTTGTGTTTCACATACAAGGATACAAAGAACAAAAAAAACACTCAGTGAACTTGTTTGTTTGTTTGTTTGTTTGTTTGTTTGTTTGTTGTTTGTTTGTTTTTTACAATTCATGCACGTACATTTTAACTTGCATAAGGCGCGTGGGGTTTATTGAAATGTTTCCAAAATTGGATTAATTTTCTCCTTCTCTAAAGGTGGAGTAATGTCATCCGTTCTATTTACTTCACTTTCAAGAGTTCAATCAACTAAGTTCTACCCTTGCTGAACTATTCTGAAGCTAAAGTGATTCAATGATGATGACAATATGTAGAACACAAACAAACCTCTGCGACAAGAACATCACAGTCCAGACCTCTGTTAAAGTTCTTACAATCTCCTTTTACGCCAACCTGAAGGACAAGAACAACAGTGTTTACGAACAAAACGATGAAGCGACAAGCCACAGCACTACAATCAAACACAAAAGCGTGTTAAATAAGCGAGACAGCTGGCAGTTAAGCCGCAAAAAAAATCATTGCTATTGAAAGAAAATGAATTTGTGTGTGGTCTCGCTGTAGTTTGGTTCCCGAGAAAACAAAGACAAACCATTATGGTTTCTTCATTGCAGGAAAGAGATTAACATAAATGAATCAATATTTTGAAAAAGTAATTACCCCCTTTAAAGGAGCTACGTCACGGTTTGTGCAACTTGAAAAAAATGGCCAATATGTTCAAGTTGGTCATTCACAATCCGTCTTACTCTTCTCCATCCTCCATCCTTGTTCCTGTTTGGTTTATTATTACCTCTTTGGTGTTTTTCTACCTTAGTAAACTGTTATTTCGAGGCTTTCTTCAATTTGAAGATTATTTTGCTCCTTTAAGATTTCTTGTGATGAAATCTTATTGTCTTGCTCTTTTGCTCTTGCTCTTTTGTGCCCCAGTGTTGCGATGTTAAAATCCACCACAGAGGCCAATTAGAAAGCAATTGAACAGCAGCAATAATTCAAACACAAACAAATCAACAAGCAATTTTTATAATTTTTACCAGGCAGTGTTCTTTCCGTGATTGAGCCAGTGCCCAGTCCTTCCCGTTCTTATAAGGCGCTGAAGTTGATTTGTTTTGACCCAGATTAGCTCATCACACCGCGCATAACTGATAAATAAAACAAACTAACAATGTCAGTATTGTCGAAAATAACAAGAAATTTTACACTTTAATATCCTTTTACGAATCTCAAATCTGCACTGTTGTCTAGCAACGCTTTTAAGCGATTCAACATGTGACACTAACAAAAAGAGGAGCATAAGCAGATAAGTGTGTAAGGGCCGATTTAGATGGTATAACTTTGTCGACAAGCCTATGACACGAATTGTTTCGTGTAAATCAAACCTACAACTTGCTTACGATTACACGAAAAATTTCGTAGGATTTTGAAACATGTTTTAAACCCCTACGACATGTCGTAGCCACAGACCATGTTAAATGATGGGAGTTGTATACGATTTTTGCATGACGCGAGAAGCGCGAGCTACAAAAGTGACATGCGACTAGGTTTTACACTCTAAATCGGCCCTAAGAAGTCCCGTGATAGCAGGCCTGAAACGCCCCCCTGGACGATATGTGCTTGTTCACCGTGCATTCTAAGGAGGGCACAATCTTCCCACTTGTTTACACTCCTCCCACCCTCCATGGTTTTAAGCGTCCAACGCGAAAACAAAAAACCTGTCAAGCTGGCAGCCGGCTGGCAGCCATATCACTGGCAACACAACTAACTTTAAAACTTCAATCATCATATTCTGAAAAGTGAAAAATAAAATTATATTTTGCTTGGAGCCGTTATTAACAAGAGCGGAATAAGGGAGATAAAAATACCTCGGCCCAAGAGTTAAACATTTTAACGAACAGTCCACATATAAAGAGCTATCGAGAGCTTCCTGATTACCTGTTGGTAACCAAATGTTAATCTGATGAGAACAACAATATGGCAACTTTCTAGGAACTTACCCCCAAAGTCTCAAACATTCTCGACCCAATTCCATTGCACTGAAAATAAAAAAATACACAAAACTTGTAAGTTGAAAACACAATTATTGTTATGAATTGCTACACGCGTACGATGAAACGCCTCACGGATAATCTTAATTACATGTAATTACGCCTAGATTGAGACAAATTGAGACAAATTTCAATCAACTCCTGTAAAAAATTCGGACCAGGTAAAACAGACCAGTTCGTTAAAAGCGACTCTGCTTTCTTGTCATGTTTTCAGATATGGGATGTGCGTGCTAAAGTTAAGAATTTAATACTTTTTAGTAAAAATTTATTAGTATACTAATGCAAATGAGACAATCTGATTGGCTGAGCTACTCACATACTATCAGTCCATTAGTGTGCAGTGGCTGGAGGTCGTCCGCCTCACGTTTCGGTGGATGATTTAGAGTTAATACTAGACAATTGTTATGAGTTTTACTAAAACAATTAAATTATTCGTTCTCAATTTCTATGATGTGATAGTCGATTCACATCATAGAAATCTCGAGCTCATAATCTAATTGCTAAATAGTAATCTCGAGCTCATAATCTAGTTGTTAAATAAGAAAAGCTGGAAGACTGAAATTACTACTTCATTCCAGAAATACCAAAGAATGAAACCAAATGCTGACCAGGAACACAGTAGCTTGTAGAGCCTTGTGCGCCGCCATTTGCTATGGCACAGTTGTTAGCGGTTTTACTTCACTGTTTATGCGTACAAATGACATGCAAATGAGACATTAGGGTCATGTGACCCAAGAGCCTCATTAGCGTGCTGACTGCAGGCTCAACTGTCATAACAGCTACACTACATCTCACGTGACTTAAAAATGCCAATCAAAAGCATCAAAGTCCAGACTGCCTCGCACAGCCTCCGTGAAAGGTAGAAAACTCATGACTTCATAACACCAGGCCAGAAGCCAAGCTAACAAAACAAATAGAGCAGTTAGATATGATAAAGAATCCTACTGACCGTCCAGTCACCCAAAGGAATATGTAACCCTCGTCTTGAAGAGAAGGAACGTCCAGTTTGCGCATTTCATCATCGGACATGGTGCCATAAGGTAACTAACAAACAACACAAGATAGGAAAAAGTGGATTTCTAGACAGTCATAATTAAATAACTCTTCTCAAACTTATTCATATTCATCAAGTTACAACAAAGGAAATCATAACCGTGTCGGAGGTTTGGATATCTGATCTTAATTAGCATCGATTTTTACGATTTTATTTCTCTGTTTACTCCTTAGTTTTAAGCCCCATTTACACGACATTCATTTTGGGTCCGGCACTCCTAAATTTTGGCACGCGGGCCGATAGTTTAGGGCATGGCCCGCTTGATTTACACGACAAAATATGTTCGATTTTTTTCCATGTTCATTTCTGAACGGCACCCCAAAAATAAGAACGGCACTCTTAAATTTGTGAGTCCCCGAGATTATTTAACAGCGGCTCACATAATTTTTAGCGGATTCAGCGTTAAAAATCAAAATGTCAGGTACTCAACGTCAATTGCCTAAAACAATTTTACGGCTTGGTGCCTTGAAAAAACGAAAAGGCCTGACAGAAATGAGGGACGAAACAAGGCATGTCATCATTTGTACCGTGGCATTGAAGCAGCGATAGTACGGCTTTATGCAAGCTATATATCGAGCTGTTTAATCCTTCTGCGCTTGAGATAACTTTTGCCTCAGGTTTGACATGTTGAATCAAGTCGGAGAGCTGTGGTACGAGGGACATTTTCTTCTGGGTGCAAATAACAAGCCATATAAGCAGACAACGGCATTAAAATACTCAGTAAAACCGCATTTTACGGAACAGATTATTGAAATACGACTCTTCTCGGTGTTTGGAAATGTGATGAAACACTGTCTCACGTGTTTGATATATTACAACCATTGTACAAGTGCATAATACATACCAGTCAATCATTTTTGGAATGCAAATGGCTTACTTTGATATAATAATATTGTTACTCTACTTTCACAAAAATAACCAGAGGAATGACATGTCCTCTGTTTCTACTGTAACAGGACCACAAATGCAGTGTGTACCTCCATATGTATGTCCCACGGTGGATCAGCCATTACAACAGAAAACTTGCCAAGCACAGTCATTTCAAAGTTTCTCACGTCACATTGAATCCACTGAAGTACAAACACATGTATTAGCAACATTACCAACAGGACCATTAACATACATGTCATTACATTATTTGAGCAGATTGGTGAACACAAAACTGTTTGAATTTACCTTAAACAAGAAGTTCCGGTATAAAAGGGGCCTGGCCTGGCCATTCTCACACCCAGTTGTCAATCAACCATCAAAGTGTAAACAGCTGACAAACAACCTGCGCTTTTTGTACGACCGTTACTGGTAAAATTTGTTGCATTTTTCCTAAGAATGTTCTGTTAAAACATTAGCAAGCTATATCTTATTTTTGTTAATGTTATATTTTGCTTTTGTGAGATTTCGAAGCATGTTTAGTTTGCAGGACGCTTGACTCTTGCCACAACTGCAAGAGTACAAATTTGCATTTCGCACCTGAAAGGTGTGAACTGTGGGAGGTGCCATCCTTTTTATAGCTGAACTTCTTGTTTAAGACTGCTATTTTTAGGGACAACTTAATTTAGCGACTGCATGTAAAATCGTTAAGTACTTGCTAAATTTAAAAATTATAGCTAATTTTGAAATTCGCTAAACCCATTTTCCAAACCAATAAAAACATCAATCACAACAATGGGAAGTTACAAGACTGTCCAATGTGTTACAAAGAAGGCGGTATGAGATGGTT
Source organism: Desmophyllum pertusum (assembly GCA_029204205.1). Classification (NCBI taxonomy): domain Eukaryota; kingdom Metazoa; phylum Cnidaria; class Anthozoa; order Scleractinia; family Caryophylliidae; genus Desmophyllum; species Desmophyllum pertusum. Next base: position 211,131 of record MU827365.1, read on the forward strand.
AATGCACGACTGATGCGGCTGTAGAATCTTTGTAAAAGTTTTGAAACAGATTTCTGAGCGTCTGGTACTATCTTGTGGACAGCCAAACATAGATAATGCTTCCGAGTTGTGTAAACCCGGGTAGATATCCTGAAAGCAGACAAAGCATGTTTCTGTACAATCTCGAGTTTGTCGGAAAAATAGGCCAGCGTCCGGGGTAGTATGCCACACAGAGAATGTGTAAATGCTTAGCAGCTTTCGTTACCACACCACTTTAGATTGTTTAAGCTTAGTGTGGACTGACAATAGGTTGGCACTACTATCAAAATAATGATGTGCAAAGCACGTCTGACATAGCACTGGTTAGGCTCGATTTCCGCCGCTCTCTCGAGGGGGGATGAGCGTGGGCTCATTTTCCCCAACAGCGGCTGGTAATCGAGCCTAAGCACTGGTCAGCAGACCAACGTAACACTAAAATATGTTTTTGTCTACATTTAACACAACATAAGGTGTCATTCGTACCTGAGGTGGATAGAGTATCACTCGGTTTTCCTCCTCTGCTGTTTTTGTCAAAGACGTCTGTCGTGACAAAATAAAATTATGAAAGATGTTGAGGCCGGGTTTTTATAACAACAACAATAAAGGTAAATAATCAGATGGGCATCGTTGGTGAGTCGGGCAAGAAGTACCTGACCAATGTTTTTCACCTGAGAAGTTGCTACACAACATGACACATGACCACAACAAGCTAATGTGATACCTTTTGCTATTTTCTTATTTGAGAACAAAACTCAAAAATGTGCTTATGAGTCTTTTGACCATGCAACAGACAAGACAAACAATAACTTGACAGTTCCAAGGCCATCAATACATTTTTCCAAAAGTAATAAATTTAACTACTGAAGATAGAAGAACATAAAAACCAACAACACCACAAATAGCCACTGAGCATAAATGACTACAACAATTTGTAATTTAAGCGGTAGCATGAAACAACAGCTGGAAATATGCTGTCTGCATTTGCAAGCTAAACCATGCTTAGTCCAGGCAAATAATTGGTTATTTTCTCCACATCAATAATTACAAACCAATCAAATTCAGAGAAAAATAATAAAAAAATCACCTATTTCCTAAAAAAGTCTTCTGAAAAAGATTGATGATGCTGTATAAACCAGCATTGATCAATATAAGCTATAAGCATACCTTTTCCTCTTTTTTCTTGTCTTTTTCTTTCTCCTCCTTGTTCATCTCAACATCACTGTAATCAACTTCATAATGAACATACTAAGAGAAAACACAGGAGGAAATCAACCAAATAAGATGAGATGGCAAGAGTACTGAGTGAAGGGGCTTTAAAACAGTAGTCATCAGTAAGAAAGACACTGAATAATAAGAATAAGAATGTTTTCTCAAAGCTCCTAACACATGGCTCTTGCTAGCCTGTGAGCAGGCTCACAAAAAAAAAGAGCGGCACTAGCCGCAACAACGAGCTGGCTTGCCGGCGATCGGCGGATGGGCAGAGTGGCCCACCCGCCGGCTCGTTGTCGCGGCCTATATTTTTTGTGAGTCTCTTGCAAGTTTTCCTTGCGAGTGCATTCAATTTGGGTTTTTGTTGGAAAAATCCTGAGAGATTTGGATGATAGAAAACAGAGTTGAAAATGTTTTTTTACAGAAATGCCTGTCTTTATATGACAAATATCAAACCAGTTTCTCTGAGCCTTTTTTTCTGTTATAGGATTTTGTTATTCCTTGGTTACCCTGAAACATTTTTCCTCACCTTGCAAGTGTCCATGTGAAAGCATGTGTTCAGAAATGAACAGTCTCCAAGAGATTCTGGAAAAAAATGGACATCCTTTTAATAAAGTTTTTCTACATTGTACTTTACAACATTGACACACACTCAGTTGGGGGAACAAGCGCTGTTTGGGCAAATCTTCATTGAAGCACTCAAAGAGTTTCCAATTGTTATTATCCAATCAAAAACTAGCACAAGCACTCGCGAACATACTGAATGTTGCTTAGCAACTTCAAGGTCGAAAACTGCTCGCTCATTCAAGTCTTGAAGGCAAGCTTTCGTCATCAGCTGGTACTCAGTTGTTACCCTGACTGCACTAGTAGACATATGCAAAAGAAATCAACCTGATTCGTTTTACATACTGTAATTAATTACAAATTCATTGTAAAAATTAAGTTTTAAATTTAATAGGGCTTTATTTGTTCTCTACATTAAACCTTTTTATTCCAAACTATATTTTTGGGACTTTTTCAGAAACATGATAAAATTTGTCCAGAAAAATACAATAATCTTGATAGGAATAGAACTTACCATCTGTATGCTTTTGAATAATTTTTCTGAAGTGGACCTAGAAGGAGAAAAAAATAATCAAGTCCATGTTTGATCAAATTAAAAACAGGACAGGTTACAACAGACAAAAGATATTGCATGTTGTATTCGTCAGACTCACCTTTCTACAAGGTTGACCTTGTGGATTGTTCTTTCTACAATCTCCTCTTGTGCCGTGATCACAGAACTCGTGAACAAATGCTCCTCCCTGAGACTTGAATTTCTCAACTGTAGATTGCTCCTAAAAGATTATTTAATGCCACAAATGCAATCATTGATTAAAAAATCTCTACATAGTATTAGAGGGTTATAAGCAACCTGTAATGCAAACAAACAAGGTCACAATGTCTGTAACTAAAATATACAGATGTATTTCCTGACAGGAATCTGAGCCAAACAGAGCCATTCGCATTTGTCACCCATGTTATAATCACAAGGAGGGGGGGGGGGGGGGGGGGGGGGGGGGACATGGAATTTTTAGTAGGGGGTGCTGCCCAGTTTTCAAAACCCTGGGCTTAATTACTTTTTCTCAAACCAAAGAATATGATATTCCCAAACCTACTTCAGACCTATGATCTGGAAATGGTTTCCATTCCCATAATCTGACACAGAAGCAAATTTTTTGTCTCAATTTTCTGATTCCCATAAAAATCAAGATAAATATTTTATATGTTCTCTTTGAAAATCGTGCCATGGATATGTTAGACCAGAAAGGGAAAACCTAGACCCTAATTCAGTCCAAAACAGTTGAAAAAACATACCCACTGGGGTGGCACATACCTATATAGGATCTCAGATCATAGCATACATACAACACAACTAAGAAAGACTACCCTCCCTCACCTTATGTGATGGCACATTGAGTAGATCCAAAATTTCATCTCCAACTTTTTTATTCTACATAAGAAAACACAAGTGGAAAGAGAAAGCTTTATGTAGCATTGTACACAAGGTTTCTTTCCTAATATGTTTAGCTGAACATACAAAATAGATATATTGTACTAATAAGTAATTCCTTGGCTTCTGTCATGTTCATTTGCACCTCCTTCATGCTACTAGCCATCATTAGAAAGTTGGTGACTTTTCACCTGTCATATCTTGCAACAGGTGACTGATACTACAGACAATATTTATATGTAGTGATCATAACCCCCTGTAACAGGCATGGATCCAGGAAAAAACTTGACCAGTTTACTAGAGTCTGAGCACCGAACCTATGGAAATCTGAAGGAAAACGTTTTTAGATTTTTACTGTCTAAAATCATATTTCCCTCGATTTTGAGTCATTTGGAAAATTTGACCGATTTCCGTAAAACGGTGTAAGCCAGTCTGGATCCACGCCTGTGTCAGGCCCTCTTTAGTTTTGGCGCTTTTGTTTAAAGCACAAAAAAGGCCTGATGACACTTTATGGTAATCACATTTAAAGTCTGTCTACAAGCCAAGTGGCATATCAGGCCGGGTTAACTCTGGTTTCCATAGCATGATGCCACTAGGCGTTTCCCTTAAACTCCCCTGGATGGGATGCTAGTCCATCGCAGGTAATCCCCCAACATTTTTGTCAGGTTTTCCTAGCAATTTGCCGCTACCCATTTATACTCCTGGGTCCCCAAGAATAACACATACAACATAATGACCCCGGCCAGTGCTCAAACCCAAACTGCTCAATCTGGAGTCCAATGTGGTAACCATTAGGTTACCGTGCCTCCCACAGTAATCACAGTGGAAAAATAAAAAAGGTGGATTGTGAAAAATAATTAAAATTCCCAGTCTTCGATGTTCTCAGTAGGAGGTTAGCAAAGAGGCAAATGGATGAAACAAGAGGGTAAGTTTGTAAAACTCTTGCAAACACAGGCAGTAAAAATGACATAACATCTCCCATCAGTTTGATATCATGAACTACTACTGTACATGTCAGTAACCAACCTTGTTTGCCATTTGCAGATCATTTCGGTGATGTGGACATTAATTAGTTCCATATGAATTACATATGTCCCTATTGTTCCACATTTTATCTAATACATAAACATTGCTCTGATGTTCAAAATATACCCCTAAAAGACAATAGGCCATTTTTGAGTTTTCTTCTAGATTTATATATTACAACAGTTCGGAGCATGAAAAAGTTCGCTGGCTTGTCTAGAACTTTCAACCTCTCAGGGTTCTCTTCAGTTAATTTTTGCCTCTGCTTCAAAATGAGGCCTGGTGCAAAAGCTTCATTGAAGCCATGTAACAAAACATAAGCAAAATGTCACTGGGCCTATTCTGTCTGTTACTTACTTCCATCTCCTTCATGGTTGGCATTGATAAAAGACTCTGAAAGTGAAAAAGCACATAACACAAGAAGTAGTATTAGAGAACCTTGTACTGTACACAGGAAAACAGCTGACTGCATTTGGTTACCGGTATTAAACAAACACCTGTAAATAAACACAAAACAAAATATCCACTGACAATACATACAGTGTGTATGTGAGAATCTACAATGATTAAGCTTTTGAGGAACAGTTTTGACATGTAAGTTGTAGGATTACATTGTACAATCGAACCTCCACTAACGGCCACCTCTCTATAGTGGCCACTAGTACGTACCTCAATGTCATCAGCTGATTCAAGCCTTGGTTTGGTTTCTGCAGGGGTCGGTGATGCTACTGTATTGCTAGAATCACTGCATAGGACAAAACAAAGCAAATTATTATTCATTCTATCAAAAAGCAGGGGGAGGCATTGATGGACCTCAGTTCTTGTTCACCTCGTGTGATCACCTGGGAAGGTGTGAGGATAGTCCTCAACAGGACTGTTGTTGGTGACTGACAACCTGAATGGCAGTCATCTTCAGAGTCAAGTGAAAAATTGTTTGTCAGTTGATGCATGAAACTGATTGGTCAATTGACATGATGTTATCGGCTGTTAAGACTTGTGTAAAGTTCATAAACAATTATTGTTCAGTTGTTGTCAGTTTCAATACATTTATTGTTAGTCAAAATTTGTGACCTGTCCTGTTTGAAGTAACAGTTTGTTTGTTGAGGTTGTAAAAATGTTCATTTGTAAGGTTTGGGTACTAGTTGTTGACATCGGTTCCAGGTGTTTATGCTAAGTTAGTGTACCAACTTTATAGAGTCATTCCTTGAAAGCAGTTTGTACATACATAACTGTAATGCATCAATTGAGTAGAGACCCAGTCAATTATGTGGTTTGTAAGTACAGTGGAACCCTGTTAATCCCACCACCAACGGGCCACCATAATCTGGTCATATTAACGGGGTGGTTGTATTAAAGGGGCTCTTCAATAAGGAAATGACTGACAGAACTTTAGTTCAGGACAAATTAAAGTGGTCGTATTAATGAGGTGGTCGCATTATCGAGGTGGTCATAAGGTGGGGTTCCACTGTAGCGTTCAGAGTTTTTTTTTACCTGTGAAGAGAATGTTAAGCTAGACGACATTGTCTTGATTATGATAAGCCACCAAATTCTCAGGAAAAATTTTAAAAGATGACAATGGCCATCAGTAGGGAGAATTCATATTTTGAGCAGGCATTCCTCATGACTTACTTACCTTTCTCTTTTTCTTTTCTTTGATGTTGATTTATCTCCTGAAAAGAAGTATCACCCAAAACATGTTTTATTTGTTTGTTACTAGAATATTTTAACATGCATGATGATAAATAATTTTTGTTTGGCTTGTCAATACAAAAAAAACTTGTGTCATATATTTCTTTATTGTTGAATAGTTTTCTAATCACTGTAAGGAAAAAATAAATCAGTGCCCAAGCAATTAAAGAACCAATCACCACGCCGTAAATAGAATATGAAAAGATATGAAAAGATTTTTGCATTTATTTTGGATTTGACTGGCTGGAATTGAATTTTCTTTCAGGCATCTTTGCAATTGCTTAAATTGCAAACACAACTGCGAGGGACATGTATTCACTTTACACTCTCTATATCCAGTTCATATAAGATTCATTCATATACTTCACTTGATCCATACAATGACAAGTTGGAGAATCTTTTCAGTTGGATCACAAAGAAATTATGTCAAGATACCAAGGCAAGTTAAATAAGCCCATGTACATCTATGTACCTTTGGAATTGAGATCTCTGCGAACAGCATCTAGCTGATCAGATGAAAACAAAGAAATAATGATCACAATTAAGTAAATAAATATACAAGTGAGAGCAGTTCAATAGTAAGTTATAAATTAAACTATGGTGAATTACAAGGATACTCCCACTGAGAAAAATTGCATCTGTATACTGTAGAATAATCATTGTGTTTGCTGACAAGTTTTGCTTGTAATGTCCAATGAATCAGGACAATCTTTGGAAATGTCCAGAAAACATTAATTATTTTGGAAACCTTTTGCATGACCTTCAGACAATCTTTGGGAAATCTTCGGATATCTTCGGAAACTTTTACGAGTGTACACCCATAAGATAAGGTAAGATAAGATACTTTATTTAACCACGTATCACTGAGGAGCTGAAAGAAGCTTGTTAAAACGTGAACGTGAAATGGTAAAAATTATTACAAAATATAAAATATTAAAAACCTTTTCTATATTGTATCTTCCATGATAAAATATTATAAAATGATTAAAAATATCGTTCGGACTAACGTTACCCTCCCCCTCCTACTTTGTCACAAGATCGAATCAATACAAAATTTAATTTAAAATTTAAAATTTCCTCACATTACAAGATCTAAAAAGTATGCCCTCTTAATGACCGTTTAAAAGTTGTTATGTCTTTAGATTCTCTTATTTTAACAGGTAGTGTGTTCCATAAAGTGCCAGCTATATACATAAATGATTTCTGACGCCACTTTAAATTAAACCGAGGATGCTGCAACCTTGTGCTTGAGCCACGAAGATTATATTTAACTACTGTACTTTCAAATTTAAGAAGTCATTTATGTAAGTCGGACCTTGATTGTTCATGCATTTAAAAATCATAATCAGTGACTGGACGTATCTACGTTCAGCCAAGGATCTAGTGTCAATATAATGCTTTAGAATAAAGTCATACGTCAATGTCTTTGACAAGCCTTTGACAATGTCTTTGACTACCCATGTAGATGTATTTATTCTCTACGACTGCTTAATAGGAGTCATAATGTGCTTAAATTGTACAAAAAATCTTCTTCTTCTTTATTTTTTATTATTATGAATAATTGAATATTTAAATGAATGATAAAAATAATGGTTAAAGTGTAATATGATTGTAACAGTTGGAATTTGAAAATGTCTCCATTGACAGACCATGCCCAGCTAAGCAGCATGCACAGCCCATAAATACAAAAATCTCATGATAAAAATACCTTTAAATGGTCTTTCGTTGTAACTATAATTGTACAAGGCTTTCCATCTGGTGAGGTACCATGTTTAATACTGAAAATCAAAACACATCTCAACTTTATTCTCAGTGCAATCAACATTTCATTGTACATCACTTTGCAGCCATTAATGAGCAGCTTGACAATTCCATTGCATATCACTAATATGTTGTGTCCCAAACCTAACCTTAAAGCCAACCATTTAAAATTAGTGCTTAACCCTTTATCACTAAATTCAGTGCTTACCCTTAGGCCTGAAAATACGAAAATTATACTAAGATCTGTGCATAACCCTAAATAACCATGTACTGCTGTTTGAAATATTATAAGATTAGAGTTCCTTTCAAACGTTCTGATGAATCACCCCCATCACTCTTATATGGGGTCCACCTGCAATTCCAATGTCAACCACTTTACCCCAAAACAAAATGTTCTCTTCCTCGAGCTTTGCGAGGACCTACGAGCATTGAATTACTAGTTTGCTTTTGTCACTTATAATCTCAATGGTTATATTAACAGGGTAAATTTATTTTAGGAAATAAAGGTTTGGGACTCCAAACCATTGTCGTTGGTAATGAGGTTATCAGATTAAAGGGATAAGAAACTGGCTGAGCTCTTGCACAGACCAAAAAGGTGGTCATATTAACATGGTGGCCATTAGGGTGGGTTCCAGTGTATATTGAAAGTAACGTTTCAGTATTATGCTGAGTGCAGTTCAGTTAATACCAACAAAAGTGTATTCAAACGAAAATGTGGCGAATTATCGCCGAAATTTTGTTTGGAACAATACATTATTTCATCGAAAAGCCAGGAATTTTGTCGAATTTGCATTACTTTTGTACAATACTGTATAACCTTATCAAGCACATGAGTCTGTGATATCCAACCTTATAAAGTCCTGAATGGCAAACTTCTGTAGCAAGCTCTCCACTGCTTCATGGGAAACATCACTCGCATCCTGCGTAGAATTATCAAAAGAATGAAAATCAGTTCATCTTTAGTGTTTGAAGACAAAATATTGAACAATGCCATGATAATAATTTATAGCTGCACCAATTTTAGCAAGAAAACTTTATTTTTAATTGACACTGTGTTGCTCAAGCAAGGTCAAATTTATTCTAATAAACCCTTTATTATCATGCAAAGTCAAACCTGAAATCAATGTGTGTGGTCAAACCAACATTGTTGAAAAATTGGAGAACTAGAGAGAGGGAACTTAAAAGAGAGGGGTGAGCTCATTCATGGTATTGCAATTATGCCTGACAAAACTGTGATCTGAAAACTTCACTGGACTGCACATTATTGTCAATCTAATTTGGCATAATGCTATCAGTTATTGTCGCAGCCTGAAAACTTCCAGTGTATTCTACTAATGCAGGGCTCTGAGTTAAGGGATTATTTTGAAAAGTAAAGTCATGTTACAATAAAATGTTGTACAACATACATGTACCTTGGATGAAAGAGAACTTGTTAGTTGCACAGAATCAATAGGAAAAGTTAAAGAAGGATTGCACAGATACTCCAGTAGCTTGTTCTCCAACAGTGGATCTACTTTTACGACTTTCTCTGGCTGCTTGTTTGTGGTTGAACTATCTTCTGTTGAGGTGGGTGTGATACTTTCTGGTGGAGGTGTTGAGGTGCCTATAAATGAGGAAAAAAATATGAAAAATTCCACTCACCCAATAATGTCATGTGTGAGATGCAGTGGCCTAATGTGTTGGATTGAGTGGTCCAGGTTCAAACACTGGCCGGGTCACTGTGTTGAATGTTAACTCTCACAGTGACTCTCTCCACCCAGGAGTATAAATGGATACTGACAAGCTGTTAGGGCAACCTAACTAAAACACTGAGGTAGGGGGAGGGGGTAACCTGCGATGGACTAGCATCCCATCCAGGGAAGTATCAATACTTCTAGTTGGCTTCCTTCCAAAAACTGGGATAAGCTCCAGTAGTGTGGGCCAGTTTGGCCCGAGTGTATCTTTACCTTGTTTACTTGTCATGTACTTAATATCAACCAATCTTGTTTGAAAATGTGGTTTTAGTTTTTTACACATGGTTAGGCTATCCCTTTTTTCCAGTTAACCGTATGATTTTTGGCTTGGTCAGTTGAAGGAATAAAAAAATTATCAAAATAAGAGGAAGGAGTCTGGAACTACTAAGGCCCAATAGCCCAGCATCACTGCCCCAGGGGGTACTCGGATTTAAAGTGACAGGGAAAATGAGAATGGGGACATAAATTAAAACCTAAAAAAATCCCTAGGGCTTGAATTAGCGAAACCCACCAAAAAACCCCTGAACCAAAATTAAACCCCAAAAAATCCCATGCTGAATTTTAGAACCTTAAAAATATCCAGAAAGAATTAAATGATATTAACGAAGAACAACTGTTACAGTACTTACAAATTGGATGTCTGTAGTGTGCATTTGTGCACACAGTAACAATTTTTTTACTGCAAATCTTCCCATTTTCTTGTATACCCCAAAAAATCCTTACTAAAATCAAACTACCCTAAAAAATACTTGCCAAAATTTTCTTACCGCCCAAAATCCCAAAATCATGAATTTCAAACCCAAAAAAATCCTTTGCACCTCTCCATTACTTTAAAACCGGAATAAGCCCCTGGGAAATAACAAGAATACACTGTAGTTCCTATTTAACAAACATGCTCTTTTCCTAATATTCCATTCAGGCCTATATTGATTGACTAAAAAAAATATTGTGATTATTTGTAAGAAAAGCACGAAAAGATCTGAAGCTTCTCACAAACTTTTGAGAAGGTATGTCCCAATGTTTTTTAGGTGTTGCATGATTAGGGTTATTTATTTTATCGTGATGCGCGTGATTGGTTTGGAAAAGCTTACAATAGGGTCATATAAACAAGGTCCGAAATTAACTTTTTTATGCAGGCGCCAAGTGGCGACTGAACCAAATTTTCAGTCGCCAGATGGCAAAGTCTGGTCGCCAAAAAACAAAAAACAAAAAAAATTTAAATACTTTAATTTTATTGTAGTACGTAATGAACTGCAATCTTGCAAACCGTGTCCATATTCGTTTGCACGTTAAAAATTTAGAGATCAATACTTTTACATTTTGGATGTGGCATTTGAATAAAATATTCACGGCGAAAGGAAAGCACGTGTTTATGCAATGCACCCACGGTATGTCTGTCAGATGAAACCGCTGAAACAACATGGCAGCCGCTAAATGTCGATTACATATACAGTGCGCGGATTACAACTGTTGTAGAAGTCATTTAACAGGAATCTTACCTTCATTTTTATCCTAAATTAAGTTCACTGGACGTTAAAAAACTTCAACAAGACAAAACGTAAGTTGTTTGCTGGAAACCAGCTGTGAAATTTTTATCCCAAATTAATTTCTTGAACGCCAGTTCAAAACATCGAACACGCTAAAAGTTAGTCGCCTCCTGGCGACTAGCCTTGAAATTCGGGTCGCCAACACTCAATTTTTAGTCGCATTGGCGACCAGCTGGTCGCAATTTCGGACCCTGATAAAAGTTAGTATTTCATGGTCTGGTACAGGGTAAGGGTTTACATGGCCACACCTAATTTTTTGGGAGCATCCCCCTCGGATGAGATTATCCCATGCTTTGTATGTTGTGTCTAAAACTGCCCATGTGCTCTGAGACTGATGTATTAAAATAATATTACTTATCTTATTCGTTTTGCATGCATGAAAAGGCCTTCCCTGCTAGCAGAGTCTCCTTTTTTCGCTGGGCTATAAAAACCCTTACCCTGTACCAGACCACAAAATGCTCATTTTGCGACCCTGTTCCAGACTAAATGTTAAGAAAAGATACCCTGTTCCAGACAATTTTGAACGATTTTTTTTCTAATCCAAAAGGCTAAACTAGTAAACAGCACTGCGAGCTTGCAGTTGTAAAGCTTCTTTAATACTCCTACGTGTTTCGTTTCGTCTGACTAACACATCCTATTCCAGAGTATCAATTAACCGATCTTCATGCCAACTTCTGGGAAACTAATACCCTGTTCCAGACCAAAATGCTCAAAAACCATACCATGTCCAGCGGCACATACCTATATACCGTACATAAGGGAATGCCCACCCCCACACCCCCACACCCCTGGGAAGGAGACTTTGCTCTGACTCGAAACAATGTTATTCGAGTCAGAGCAGAGTCTCCTTTCAGTTCACTCCTCAAAATAACGGAAAAGGAGACTCTGTTAGCAGGGAAGAAAAGGCCAAATATTTTAATGTGATTCTATTATGGAATGAGGTATTGGGGACCCTCTTTCACTCTTGTGTCTGTATCAGGCTAAGAACTTAAGCAGTCATTTTCTATTTGTTTAAAATAAAATCAAAATTGAAAGCAATAAATATGACGTTACAACCAACCAAAAACACTTGGACAACCAATCAGAGCATGTGTTATATCCTTTACCAAATTATTATGCTACACTATATCCACCACATGTTTCTTCAGGGTCGGCCAGGGTTTTTGGGTATACGGTATACAAGGTGTTTTTAAATCGGGTATACGGTATATTTCAGCTGAAATATGGGTATTTGGTATATCAGGGTTTTTTAATTTCAGGTATAAAGTATATTTATATTGTGATTGCATTTGCCAAAATAGAGTGGTTCACGCTAACAATTCAAGTTTTTAAGTCTGAGTCGTGCTGAGCCGCAAGGAGACAACGAAAACGCATACATGACATTGATCTCTCTTTCCAATCTGATGGTTATGATTAAATGTTTATCAAGCCTCCTCTCCAAAGGAAGAAGCTGTAAACTTCAATACGCTACTGCAAGATGCAAACCACTATCAAAACAAGGAGAGCGAAAATTCTGGTAAGAAGAGGAAAATTGTGCATCCCCAAGGAACATATGTGCTGTATCCGCAGAGGTGTAGACCAGTTCTTTACGAACAAGTTCATTTTACATAGTGAAACTACTTGAAGACCTGCCCGATGATGACCATGTTGCCCATGTTCGAACAGAGTGGTACAGTCAGGACCTTGTCGATCCCCTTCTATTTAGTACAAACGGGAACGAAAGACTCACATAGTCCCCAAAGATGGTATGAAAGGAACTGTCAAAGTAAAGTCCATTGAAGATGATACAATCGATCGCGAGATTGAGGAAAACGATTATTACGTTTTTTTGGCGTCATTGCACTCATCAGAGGACAATGTTCTCTCTCATGAAGAACCCTATACTTACCGTTGATGACGATTTGAGTGAAAGAGAAGAAGAAACTGATAAACAATCTAAGAGACCCAAAAGGAGAAGGAGAATAGCATCACCTGCAGGTGACTTTCTATTTTATTAAGGCAAACTCACACCTCGGGCCTAGGTGACCCACACAATCCCCAACGATGAGGATCAAAATATACAAACGATGGCCAACCATGACATGACATGTGGCCATAATGACATGTGACCATTCTACTGTGCGATCTGTTACCGTGAGAATTAGAAGAAAACGGCAGACAGAGAAACCATTATTTTGGTCCGGCCCCAGTGCGGATTGAAATGAGCTTAATGAAACGGATAACGAACGATGTATGTCTGTTTTTTGTTGGTGAAATGATAATAAGATAAGACCTGGCCAATGAAGTGCTTACTTTGCTTGCTACTAATTTCGGGTATACAGTATACTTCGCTTGATTTAATTTTGGGTATATTGAAGGGAATTTTAGGTATTTTTAGGTATTTTGGGAACTTATTTTCGGGTATAATGGTATACCACTACCCCCCCTGGCCGACCCTGTTTCTTCTGACAGTAGGACTATACAAACCTGATAAATCGCTGTCTTGTGCACCAATTCCTTGGCGTTCCTTTCTTCGCCGCTGAAGACGATCGCGTAGGCTTTCTTGACGGCGCTTGTGCTCTTGAATTTCCGTCCAAGTATCGGACATCTTTCACAATTTTCCAAACATAAAATAACAACATGCACCTCTCTTGTAATTCTAGCTTAGTAACCTGGCTGCCTTAATTCTATGCTTTGTGGCCAAGCCTTCTGTTCATAAAGCCGGCGGTGAAGAGATGTGATGGAGAGTTATATTTCAATTCTTGAAAATTTAGGCTCTCAAAACGAAACAAATGCTGTGAAAGCCCTTCAACAATTTTGTTCCGACAATGAGAAGACGTTCACCTTCTTCCACATAGATATTAACCTGCGGAAGAAATTTATTGATGTGATTATCACCGAGTTGACAACAAGAGATGTTGGACTTCACTTCAAAAGAGACGCTCTCTCTGCTTTGCGGATTTTAAGCCGGGATAAAGATGGTCTAGGATCACTTACTTCTGAAAAGTCAAGCTTTGTTCTACTGTCGCTGGCAGAACTTGTACTCGAAGGATCGAAAGCCACGAACAGTTGCTCCAACGCAGTCGATCAAAAAACGACAAATGAAAAACAGGAAAATGTCGATGACAATCTGGAAAGAGTTATTGCCTTCAGCGATGTGGTAATTGAAGCACTAAAGTGTTTATGTAATGTAGTTTATCACAGTCCAGTCGTCCGTCAACACTGTTTTAAGTACAGATGCATCGAAGCAATCATTGCAAGGGTAAAGAAATGGTTTGACATCGCCCGGTTGAATATCGATGTGAAGTATTTTGATCTAAGGTTTCTTTTCCTATTGACTGCGCTTGAAAACACTGCCAGAGTAGAAGTTCTTGCGAACAATGGGTTTTGTGTCCTGACTCATGCACTGGACAGCTGTATTCCAGGAAAGGAACAGAGAAAAATTTGTCATGAAACCAAAGTCAGGGATGGTTGTGGACAACTGACTGGAGCAAGACTTCAAGCATTGACTGTAGTGGAAAGGTACGATCCGTTTAAATAAGTATTCCTAAGCTTATGACTACAGTTACAACCTTAACCTTTTTATTCCCAAACTCGAAACACAAATTCTCCCAACTTATTACCATATCTTTCTTCTAATGTTAGTTGTGAGAATACGGAGACACATAAATATGGCCTTGTTGACAATTTTATTTATTCTCCTCGCCTGTCTGGTTGACAATGTATTGATATTACTAGGAGAAAATATATGTTAATCGCTCTTGAGAGTTATTTCAGCTGAATCAGCTGTTTGATGCATATCATTTTATTTAGTGAAGAAAGCCACAACTAGCTACAGTGGAACCTCGATATAACGATACTCGATATAACAATGTTCCCGGTATAGCGATCAACATTTGACAGCCCAGCAAATGTTACAGTAAATGTATGGAGAAAACTCCCGATATAACGATATTCCCGATATAACGATGACAATCTGGCAGCCCAAACGTAAAATGTACCCCGATATAACGATAAAATCAATCATCGCGTGATGAAAAAGGAGGCTTAACACTTGAAAAGATATGACAATACTCCCGGCCAATACTTTTCCTTTATAATTTAGTTCTCATTACATAAGGACTGTAACGTGTCTGTCAACAGCTTGTTACGATAGGGATTTATACAGTACATGAAAAATCAATTATTAACAATACCCCGATATAACAATATTTTTGGCTCTTTTCCTGAAAAATCGTTATATCGGGAATTCGTTATTACGATTTCCCGATATAACGATCTAATTTGGTCGGTCCCTTGGCACATCGTTATATCGAGGTTCCACTGTAGCTGATCCCACTCAACCATACCCTGTGAGACAGAGATTGACTTCTCTTTCAGCGCGCGCGCAACAAGAAGTAACCTCTGCACACAACCACACGATCCTTTGATCTTGCCGTGCCCCAAATCTGGGATGAATAAATTTTAAAATATTATGGTTTTTAACCTAGAAGTGCGTGCGCTTAATCATCACGCATATTCGGGCCACTTGTATGCGTCAGTACAAAATTTTCCTTTCAAAAACTGCTTCAAACTCGCTAAATCAGCAGAAACAATAATAATCTATTGAAAAATATATATTCTACTAACTGAACTAACCATTTTCCTAAGAAATTGCCGGGAAAATTGCCATGTTAACTTGGTACAGATGCAAAGAAAGTCAAAAGCTTATGCGTACAATTAGCGCGCGCATGCTGAGTGCGAGTACCTATACTGACGTAGTTCGCGCATGCACGATAGGAAATCGAGCGGTTGTGTGCAGAGGTTCCTTATCGTCGAGCGCGGAAAGAGAAGTGAATCTCTGTCTCGCAGTGTAACTCAACCACTGAATTACGGCTTGGTGATTGACGATTTCACATTAACTCTGGTTCTTTCATACAGTAGAACCCCAATTAAGCGGCCACCCTCGGAGAAATGGGAAGTGGCTGCTTATAGGGGTTGGCCACTTAATAAAGCCCGGGCCAAACAAGGATAAGAGTTGTCTAGAGTTTTTCTCATGAGAGTTTTTTTCAACTTTCATCGACTATCAAGAAGTGTGGGCCAAATGAGAGAAAACTTTCAACGACTCTCATGAAAAATTTAAACAGGTTCAAATTTGATGAGAGCTTCAAGCCAAACGAACAAGAGCGAGAGTTTGAACTCTCATCAACTCTCATCCTCATTTGTAAACCATGTACATTCATTTGCGATACAAAAATTACCTGTAAAAATAAAATGTGATCCAGATGTTTAAAATTCAATGAAAACATGAATAAGTATATGATAATAATGCATTTTTTACAGGGCCACGATTGAAGAATGTCCAATAACCTATACTATGACACAAGATGAAATTCGTCTATCTGCTGAAATGCTGAAAACCATGTTTAACATCACAATAAATCTCCCTGACGCTGACAGCACGGACACACATGAACACTGCGAGCGGATTGTATTTATTGTGCGTTCCATGTTTGCGCACATCAAACCTTTGCCTGACCACCCAGAAAACCTTCCAAACCACGCAATTAACATTGTAAGCAACATGCCGTGTAACTGTCTCAAACATCTACTGTGGACAATGCCGTCAAGTGTTTGTAAAAAGCTTGCTCAGGATTTTGAGACGAGACGTTCATCCAAGAGATTTAGAATACAGTTTGAGGTTTGATTACTTATTCACATTTTGTGGTTTTACAGATATTTAATATTTAATCTGGAGGGCCTCTTGCTTAATGTTGTGGCAAATCAGGAAACATTGGCTCGTAACATTATTTCTTTGGGTTGGTTGGGCAAATTAACGGAAAATACATGTAAAACAAATAATGTTTGGCAAACCAACTGCTGTATACATAACAGGGCTCGACAAAACCCCCGTCCGGTCGTCCGGGGCAAGTAGATTTCCTGTCGGGCAAGTAACTTTCTCTGCTCACTTGCCCGACGGGCAAGGGCTCAGGAAAGCCTTCTGCCAACTACATTGTTAAAATGACGATTTTGTGAAACAAAACAGTAAATGTTAAGCACATTTGGTCGGGGTAATCAAGAGTTGAAGCTTGACGAAAATTACAAGGAAATAGGCTGAAATAGGGAAATAGGAGACGCCTACAAACAACTGTGACTTGTGTGCGCGATTGATTTACCGTTCGCTGGGAAACCTGCTTTTTCAGTTCTAACTTTGCCATAAAATCAGTCGCAGAATAAATTAAAGTTAAAAAACAATTTATCTGGTCTTGTTTTGCTTCCATTAAGAGAAATATAGGCCAAAACACGTCAACAAAGATTCTTTCGGCTCCAGAAGCGGCCATGTTTTAAAATCGCCCCATAATGCATTGCCGTGAAAACCATTGAATACGTCATGTATGCCGATAGATTGTGTCTCTGGTGAGAGGCACAAGCACAGACATTTTTCTTAGGGGCAACCCTGCAAACCAGTTTGTAACTTTGGAAGTAAAGTAAACCAAAAACACATTACAGTACACGTAGGTAGAACAGAGAGCCAAACTGAAGGCTTAACCCAGTGTATTTTCGTTTTCTTTGTTTCATGAATAATTAATGAGTTTGAGAACCTGGGCAAGTGGGGAGGTGCCCCGGGCAAGCAAAATTTGAGAGTTGCTTGTCCAAAGGGCAAGCTGGAATTCCAATTTTTTTCGAGCCCTGCATAATGTACATGTGATACCATGTGCAGTGAACAGATGATGCTCGGAATTAGGAGTGTAGTCAAGTGCGACACTGGGATTCTAGTCAACAATGTTTCCTTCACTAGTGAGCAAACGGAAATATTTTTTGGAAGCAAAATGTTTCTGAAAAAAATTTCACTCAGATTTTACATTAATTTTGTACTTCTGCAACAAATTTTGAGTGCACAGGCACATTCCACGAAATATTGAAATTCATAGATTTTTTCCTTGTTTGCCATGATGCTTAAACTAAAAACGTAGTAGTGGTAGTGGTCATCTTTAATTTAATTTTCAAAATGAGATCTTGCACTGCATTCAACCTTTAATAATATGTAGTTTAAACTAGAATGTTTCTTATATAGTATCTTCCCAGTTATTGATATGTACCAGTATATTTTCCAGTTTATTCACTTCAGAAAAGAGCTAGTTGAGCTGTACTGGGGATTTTCTGCCTCACATGTGTGAGATGTTATTCTGAGTTGTAGTTCTACAAGAAAGGCATACGTGTATAATTGTCTGAGGGACTAATACATGTGTATTACATAGAGGTTATTCAGCGGAAAGTTGTGTAATACGGCTGGGTATTTTTACGAGTTGAAGTTTTTATTTTTCGAGCCTTTAGGCGAGAAAAAATAAACACTGACGAGTAAAAATGCCCAGCCGTATTACACAACTTTCCGCTGAATAAATTGTTTATTATACGACATAATATCTTTCCTAAAATATAGGCTTTCAACAGTGTTTTCCGTAGCGCGCGGTCAGGGGGACTGAGACCCGTGTAATACGGTCTCATATCTGCTCTCGTCTTTGTGCGTATTCGCACTCTAAAATGCCATGTCGTATAATAAATACATATATTACATACAGTCATGTAGTTATATGTAAGTCATGATGCAAGAAAAACAGCAATTAGATAGAGATTTAAATAGATTTCCAGAATCCCTTTGTCAGATCTCTCCTCTGGAATTCCATGCTTCGAGAAGATACATGTAGTATTTTATGATAGTTTTGTGCTCTGTGTAGAATAGTGATTGTTAGAGGCCATTATAACATGTGTGTGTTGTCTTATTTGTGAAATAATTGAATGATAAATAATTCAGAGGACTGCCAAATTGAATTAGGGTATACTGTAGGCAGAGTCTATAGGTGGCTCTCGCAGAAACTGCAGAGATAAATTTAATTTATCCAATTATTTCCCAAATTGGACAATCACTCTAACCAATTTAGCACTAATAATAATAAATTATTACTACTTGCTTGATTTTCATCTACAACTTAAGAAATAGGTAATGGTGTGCATGCTTACACGTAGCCTGAAACTGCCCAAACTGCAGGCGAGGGTTTACGTAAGTGCTTTCAAATATCGCAAACTTTATCTTGTGTTTGCATCAAGCTTAGTAAACAAGAAGCAGCCTTTTTATTTCTTTTATAAAATAAAGCCAGTAAAATGCAATGATACCTCATAACCATGCCTATATACATGTAGCCTCATGCAAACACAACTACACAACCAATCAGTACACATGGTATAATATGATCACAATTTTATAAAATATTATAATATATGTCATGTATTTTTTTGTTTTCAGAACTACAATATGCTGACAATTCAGGCCATGTTAACAATTCTTGATGAACGTCTAAAAGCCACCAGCCGACCTCTTCAGGAGAATCTTGTCCCTATTGTTAGTGCATTTTGTCAGATGGCGCGAGGAGACAGAGTGATCAGGAAGTACCTGCGGCAAGAAGTGCTGCCCCCACTGGGGAGGGTAGGGACCACTCGCCCAGAAGAAGGAAATTTGATCAGGAATGGACTGGTCAGGCTAATGACGTCACCTCTTGAAGATATGAAGGTATTTGGAGCACTGTTTTGTTCATAACTGTTTTGTTCACCACTGTTGGTGAAAAACACACCAAGTATGTGATGATGAATATATGAATGAAATCATCTATGTGAACTGCAGAAATGAAATGAATAAGTGATCATTGCAGTTATGAATGCAATTGAAGGGTCAAGTGGAAAACTATGCTAAGTGAGCAAACGCGCTTTGCTCACTTAGCATAGTTTTCCACTTGACCCTTCAATTTTTGCAATAATTGCAATATATAAGCTATGAAGCCACACACCACCAATGTGTGGCTTCATAGCTCAGTTGGTAGAGCATCGCACTAGTAACGCAGAGGTCATAGGTTCAAATCCTGTTGAAGCCAGAATTTTTTTCTGGCTTATATTACAATAATTTTTGCATCAAAAATTGCATTCATAACTGCAATACAAACAAAGTATGCAGTAAGAGTCTCTGGTTAATTTTTAAGTAACATGACAGAACATCAATTATTTTATTTACCACACCTTTAGCAGAAAGTATGGATACATTTATTCAGTCAGTGACACAAGCTACTAGGAACAAATTTCAGAGTTCTCCCAACAGGAGTCGAACCTACATGTATGACCTTCCACAACACTGGTTGACACTCTACCACTGAGCTACAGGAGATCCATGGGAGCTAGGCCATATATTATATACTGAGACAAAATGAGTGAGAATATGTAGAAAGAAAAGCTACCAGCTACTTGACACTCATTAACAAATCTAATCCTAGCAGTATGCAGGACGTTTGTTACATTTGAACCTAGTAGTTATATGGCCTAAGCTCCCACGAGTCTCCTGTAGCTCAGTGGTAGAGCGTCCGACCGGTGTGCGGAAGGTCATAGGTTCAACTCCTGTTGGGAGAACAGAGAAAACAATTTCCAAGTAGCTTGTGTCACTGACTGATTAGCATATTTCTCATATTTCTACCAAGTTTAAAATATACATGTACCATCATTTCTTTGTAATCTTGAATAATAATATTTTCCGTGTGTTTTATTGCCAGGAGCTTGTAGCAGATTTCCTGTTTGTTCTGTGTAAGGAGAATGTGAATCGTCTCATCAAGTACACTGGGTATGGCAATGCCGCAGGGCTACTGGCATCACGTGGCCTCATGGGAGGCCTTCAGCCGCAGGGTAATGGAGGAGATTTCTCTTCTGATGAAGAGGATTCCGAAACTGAGGAATATGCCATGGACAAGTCACAGATTGATCCTATGATTGGTGAGTTCCTTTGTAGGAGATAAGCTTATAGTGGATAATCAGCTTTTGTCGACAGTTGCTTAAATGCAGAGTGCACTGTATAAAAAAGGCTTCGCCACACCATACTACTTTCCACACCATCTAATTGGCATTTTAGTTTTGCACATGGAAACTTAGCATCATTATTAGCAAAAGATGGGGTAAAATCAAAATCAAAATATGTTTGAATTTACTGGGTTCGGAGTTTCATACTTGTAAATGCGCTTGTTACAGCTGGTAATAATTTTGCCTGAAAACTCCATCTTCTTGTGTTTCTATTGTTTTTCTGCTTGTTTGGAATACAGTAGAACCCCGCTAACTCGAATGTGGTTAACTCAAACTCCCCGCTAACTCAAACAAAACCGATTTCCCCTGGATTTGGCCCCATTTATTCAGTCATTTACTATCAGCTAACTCGAACTCGGTTAACTTGAACTCTGATAACTCTCTTAAAGTCGGTCGGTACACCTCAAAGTGTCGGAACATAGCTGATTGACATGTCAAAATCTTTAATCTTTATTGATAACAACGTGATAATGTATGGAAACATTTTCAAGCCCATTAAAACGGTCCTTAACTAGATCTCAGCCTTTGTTTTGTTCTTATTATGTTCTTAAAATTTTGGCTAAAATTCCCAAACTAAACGTTCTTATCAAAAGGCTCTTATAAAACAAACTAATTGTCCCAAAATGACTCGTGATTGTGAATGAATGATAAAATCACAATAATTTATTACATGTAATTATTAACAGGATACTTGAAATTCAACACCACCCCGCTAACTCAAACTATTTTTTTGTTTCCCTTGGAAGTTCGAGTTAGCGGGGTTCTACTGTAATTGTAGAAACCGTATACTAGGAGACGTTTAAGACTTCTCTCGCGGGGTCAGCTTGGGAGCTAATTTATCGATAATTTCTTCTTAACTGTATTCAAAATGTTACCGTGCTATGAGTATTTTTTTGGTAAATTAATTTGTTTCACTTATTGCTCGAACGTTGAGCGGAATCCGTCTTAACATCTTAACCCTCTAGTAGGTATAAACATGTGAAATAAGGCAGACAAATTTAACGTCAGACAACTTTATAAATGCTGTCTGCTTAGTGTATCCAAATGATGCACAACATAAATTTAACCAGGCATCTAGTATAAAGACGATATACACGAAACTGAGATGCACATAGCAGTAAAAATTCCATCTGCTTTAAAAAGCATTTGATTGACCTCGTTCCATTCCAAATAGACATCTGCAACTCCATATCTGCTTTTTCTCTTTGACGATGCGAAAGAGAGACTTCACAAACTGTAGCGAAGGCTCCATCATTATTAGTGAAAGTGCATCCACATAGATTCATAACATATTTCATGTTTTCATGCAAGCCCTCTCTTCCATGTCTTCATTAAGAAAATCATGCACTTATTTTTTTGCCCTCCAAGTTTATGCATCCCGTGTTTATGTTAGTTGCAGTTAACAGCCCTGGAGATGTTAAATGCATCTAGGCATCTTAGACCTCTCTAGTATAAATACAGCCATTGTCTTATTCGCTGATGATTGACAAATGAGGCCTGTCTTCTTCCCTGCGTTTAATAAGTTAGAAAATAAGAAAACCTTGCACGTCAGCTCACAGATTTGGTTTTGTTACTAGGTGCTATTCCAAAGGATGATGGGAAGCCTAATCCATTGGATGAAATGAGCGAGCAAGAAAAGGAGGAAGAAGCCGAGAAACTGGCCAATCTAATCCAGGACCTTAACAGGAGGGGTGTAATCAGGACAGCTCAGGTGGGCCCTGATGGGAGGCCCCAAGAGTTCCTAGGGGTACAACCCTTGAGTGAACAGGCCTCACAGCGGGAAAATGAGCCTACTGGGCATGCAGAGTCAACAGCAACAAATGGAAAAACAGAAGGTACACAGCCAACGGACAGTGAAGATGATCCAACGAGTCAAAACTAGTTTAGAAATGGTAAAATAAATATACATGTAGGCAAAATAGAGTAAGTACTATGAATGTTTAATGAACTTTCTATATCTTTCTAAAATGGCTCTCCATATAAAAGTGACAGTGGTGATCATCGTATCTTTTAGGAGTTAAAATTCATTGATTAGTGTTTAAATCTAAAATGACCCCTGTCAGAGTTATCTTGGTACCTTTTAGTGTATTAAGCCAGAAAAAATAATATGACAGGAACTAGTTTTGTTTTAGAATTTGTACCTCTTAGCGGAGGTGAAGAATGAATTTGAACCACACCCACAAAACCAGATTATGTTACCTTAGTATTTTGTGTGTCGCATCTGATAGAGTAAAAGTGTAATGTTCCACTCGGACCTGTAACAATTCAGTGACAGTCTCACTGAATCACAGGAACTCTGAATGACTCAAACAATCACAGGTAGTCTGTGCACAGACGTCTTTTCATGCAGTTAAATCGCATGAAGCAAGAAAGAGAAAATTGCAGAACTAAAAAACATTTTTGACAAATTCTAGTTGTAATCTAAGCCAAAAAATTGTCCAATTGTTTCTTGCAGCGCTATATGACGTATTCCCTTTACAATCTACGTCAACTAACTTATATAATTTCACAATTTTAAAGTAACAGAATTATGTACAAAAATGATAAATGATGAACGGATAAGAAAAGGAATACTATTACGAAAACTGGGTTTTCAAAAGAAAAATGAGAGTTAGTTAAGTAACAATTAAAATGTCCTTCTTTCTTAAAGAGCCCGGTCAGTCAGTAGAGGACAAATAACGCGCGATATTGTATACAGGTAGTTATAGTTATTTAGTTGTTATGGAACCGTAGGCGCGCGCGTCAAATCCTTTTGTGACGGTCTAAACGCAGTTGGATAATAAATATTTTATTAGACAGTTTAAAAGTATGTAGTATCGCTGTATATTGTATACATCTAATAAGATATATTTATTCCCTTTCTATTTTATTATCGTTGCAAACCGTTTGATTCATCACTTTTAATATTTCGTTCGATTTTGAGTCCAGTTTGTGTGTGACAAGAGCCCTCTAATGGCCGAATGTACGATTTGGTTCGATTGTAAGCAAGATTTTGGTTTGACAATTCGTGTCGTGAAGCATGTCGCATACGACAGTTGTGAGCACAAATCATACCGTCTAAACCGGCCCTAAAATAGCTCAATTTCATGACTTGTTATAAATCAATTTAGCATATAAAGGGGCAGTATCACGGGGATTTTGACCTTTTCTGGTCTAAACTGTGCTTCAGTACCTTTACTTATTTACAAAATAATTCTAGAACACCAAGAGAAAGAAATCAACCAAATTCTTGAAAGAGGAACAAATTATGATCTGTTCTAGTGCATTTTGGAAACGAAAATGCGAGAACTTGAAAAAAGTTAGCCTAACTTTTTTCAAGTTGCAATCCATTGCGACCCAGTCCACTATGGCCAGACACTTATTGACAGTTTTAGCACACAAGGATAGTAATTTATAACAAAACGGAACCATTATTTTTAGGTTTCTGTTAATACAAAAACGTTTTTTGGTTTTTGAAATGACATCAAATCCCCGTGATACTGCCCCTTTAAATAGTCAAGTAGCAGTATCCTGTAGGGCGCTTAATTTTGAGTTTCGCTAAACTTTTTGAGTAGAAGCAGGAAACAGGGCTTAAAATGTTCGTCTTGTGGTCCTTGTTAAGAATTTTGCTGTTTCCAACGTTGATTTTTAACTGGTATGGTATTTAAGGGGTTGGTCTCACTCCTGCAACATGAAAACGAGGCTGGATCAAGGATCTTTACAAAACCCAGCAAAACATCAGTGAATCTGCACGAAATTCACCACAAATGATTAAATCAGGTCGCCCAGCATGGGCTCGTCACGCAATCTTTCCTCCCCCATTGCGTGACAAGCCCAAAGAGCGTCTGCGTAGGAGGCTACCATTGAAATATCTATCACAATATTTTAAGTGTCACGTGGCCTTACATACATGCATATGTATTTGCATAATTCTATGTTTTCCTTTATAACTCACAGAATGTAAACCTTTTTATATAAAAGGGCTCTTCAGTACACTACAATACAACGTTGTGATAAAACATGTTTTAAATGTTTTAAATGATGTAAAACACTGTACAAATAATGCAACCATATCTGATCTTAAAATCCAGGATGAAAGTCAATTTAGTGAAATGTTTTCTAATCTACAACAGCTATTTGTACACAAGTGCCCACAAGTGCCGCATTACAAGCTTTGGGGCAATTCAGAGACATCCGAACACACGTACATCGTGTTGTATCACTGCAAGTGCCCTCTCGAGTGCACCCACAATACGCCAGTTCTAAACATCCTTCCGAGACCTGTTCTTTGGTCACAGGCTTAGGCTTGAGGATACCAGCTGTGCAGTGCCCCAGCCATTTCCTCTCTGGCTTGGCAACATAGGGATGGTTCTAAAGCCCTCTTCTATATGAATGTTTGATAGTGAGCTCGCTTAATATGAAAGTGCAGAGCATCTTGAGTTGGAGGGAGGCCATCCAAGCTTTTCTTTGTTCTCTGAAACACTATTGCCCTTTCGCTTCTGATCAGGACTTCATCTGTCCCATGACTGTAGAGTTTACACAATGACGGCTTCAGCATCACAATCGGAGAGCACTTTATCATCTCATCTGGACATTCATCTATGCCAAGATCCTGAAGCAGCCCAATACATGTGACAAATGTACTCTAAGCTGGCTGCTCGCAGCAATGCCAGCTAACTTGCTAAGTGGTGTCACAGCCTGTAGTAATAGCATGGAAAGCCAACAGGGAACTCCTCTTCTCTTCACCAAGGGGAGGGAGATTTGGCAGGTGTATGAAAAGGAGAACAAGGACATCCATTTCTCTATACATACAACGTTAATCTGCTGATATCCTCTGATGGTAGCATCTCTTGCATGTACATGTAAAAGAATGCGTGTTGGCCTTTTCGTGGTCAAACGCCAATCCAGCCAGGATGTCTGTCAATAGAAGACCATAAGAAAACGTAATGCAGAACAATGCTCCCTTGAATCACAGTGAAAACTGCACAATCATATATGGAATGGCTGCCATACAATCTATGGGGAATCGCCTTGGAGCATAGACATTTGAGGAGTGGTGTGACATATTTTTGAAGTATGTTGTTTCACACTTTCAGTCTGACAGATGTAGCAGGGTTGACGTTGTCTTGCTGTCTTTGATCGACACCTAGAGAACTCCATCAAAGGAGGAACATGTGCAAAAAGGAAAAGCGGGAAGGGCAAAGGAATAAAGAGAAATGTGCATAGCAGACTCCGGAAGATTGGCAATTGGGATAGATTCATTATTCTAGATGAGAAAAAGGCAAATTAGTCAACTCTCTGTGCACAGAAATGTCTCAAATATATCGTGGATATCCAAGGAAAGAGCTGGTCTTGAGCAGAGGCTTCATTGAAACAATTAAGGTGTTGTCTTCTACTAATAGACATCTGGCTGGATTGGCATCAGACCACGGAGTGGTCGACACACGCATTCTTAGATGCTACCATCAGCAGATTAACGTTATATGTCGGGACACTGTTGTCCTTTTACTCGTTCTTCTCGTCATGCACCTGCCGGGACAACAAAACGGAAGGGCTGTTTATGTTACAGAATATCAGATCTGTCTTAGTGAAGAGAAGAGGAGTTCTCTGCTGGCTTTCCATGCTAGTACTGGCTGTGACACCTCTAGCAAGTTTTCTGGAATTGCTGTAAGCAGCCAGCTTAGAATGCATGCATTTGTCACATGTCCTGGGCTGCTTCAGAATCTTGGCAGAGATGAATGTCCACATGGCAGAGTGCTCTCCGATGCCGAAGCCTGCATCTGTTAACTCTACAACCATGAGAAAGATGAAGCCCCGATCTAAATCATGATCGAAAGGACAGCAACGTTTCTGAGAGAGCAAAGAAATGCTTGGATGGCCTCACTCCAATTCAAGATGCTCTGCACTTTCAAATCAAGCAAGCTCACTATAAGGAAGAGGGTTCTAGAACCCTGCCCTGTTACCAAGCACAGAGGGGAATGGATGGCACTTCACAGATGGTATTATCCTGAACCTAAGCCTCCCACCAAATAATAGATCTAATTGGCAGGATGCTTAGAACTAGTGTACGTGGATGCACTTGAGAGGGCACTTGCAGTCCTACAACGTTATGTACCGTCATAACATGTACGCGTGTACGTGTACGCGGCTGTCTCTGAATTGCAACGAAGCTTGTAAATGCGGCACTTATGTAGAAACATAGTTGTTGAAACATTTCCTCAATTGACTTTCAGCCAGGATATTAAAATCAGGCATGGTTGCACTATTTTTTACAGTGTTTTACATCATTTTACAGCTGTAGTGTACTAAGAGACCTTTTATAAATGTTTGTGTGAGTTATAAAGGAAACATAGAATTATAATCTATTACAGGTCACGTGACACTTATATTTTGATGGTATATTTGGAGACAGCCTACCATTAAAGAATTGTTAACCGGTGGATATATTTGTTTTTGTGTTCAATTGTCTATTTTTGTACACTATGTTGTACTGTTTAGGCCTTTTCCTCCCATTTTAATAGTTTTATTGTTTCAGGTCACGTGACTAGAGTGGCGTGTCACGTGACTGCTACTATCTGATTAATTGACATCATACATGCTGGGCGGCCTGATTTAATCATTTGTGGTGAATTTCGTGCAGATTCACTGATGTTTTGCTGGGTTTTGTGAAGATCCTTGATCCAGCCTCGTTTTCATGTTACAGGATACCAGTTAAAATCAACGTTGGAAACAGCAAAATTCTTAACAAAGACCACAAGACGAACATTTTAAGCCCTGTTTCCTGCTTCTACTCAAAAAGTTTAGCGAAAATCATTTTTTGGGTTAGTGCTACCTGACTAAAATGTATATAGTCTCGCCTGACCAATGATTCATCCGGTTAGAAACGTAAGTTGCTGAAGCAGTCACCAGGGCTCATTTAGTCTTACCTTAAAGGAGCAAGGTCACGATATTTCAAATCATTTTTGCCATGTGCAAAATAACCTTCAAATTGAAGAAAGCCTTAAAATAATAATTTGCTAAGGTAGAAAACACCAAAGAGGTGATAATAAACCAAACAGGAACAAGGATGGTTGAGGATGGAGAAGATTAAGACGGATTACAAACGACGAACTTGACAAATTTAGGCTATGTTTTTCAAGGTACACAAACCGTGACGTAGCACCTTTAGTCTAACTTTTAGCTGGTAATCAGCTGGGTGTTATTACTTCCCGAGGGCGCTGGTATCCTTTCAAATCCTTGGAATTCAGGGGAAGGTAATGAGAGCGGAAGAAAGTTGAAATGAAGGAAAATGGTTCGTTTTCTCGTTCAAACTATCTATTTCCGATGGTTTTTTACTTTCGCCCCAAATTATGAGCTCTCAGAAATTTTAATACAGTATTCCAGGTCTATATTTTAAAACCTACTTTTCTTGGCAGAAGTTGGCAGGTTTATTACTAAAAGAACAGCGCTCAATTATTTAGTACATTGTAAATCTGGATTTTTTTTTAAATCGCCAATTATGGCGTTAATATCCTGGGTAAACTGACGTCGTTTCAGTCGGCAAGAGGTCTGTTTACTCTGCGGGAGAGTCTTGTAACATAAAAGCCAATTGTTGAAAAAAGTAGTGTATATGTAGCTCAAAAAAATAAAAGATTTCATTTGGTATGCGTGCATGCCTTCAAAGTAAAATACATTATTGCAAACACAGGTAACCAAAGCGCTTTATAAGAGTTTGTATGGATCTGAAATAATTTTCAACTGTTGTGTTTTTATCGCTTCTGGGATGCTCCTGGAAGCCGTTTTGGGCGAGTTTCTACTCAGAAACTCGGAAATTGGCCCAAAACAGCTTCCAGGAGCCTCTCAGAAGCGATAAAAAAACACAGGAAAAGTCAACAGGTGAGGTTTTAACACTTTAATTCACATTTTACACCTTTTCGAAGGAAAAGTGAAAATCTTTTCGCGTCTTGTCGCGTCGCTTCCCCACTATCCGAACGCCTGGAACAGGCTATCGAATTTCAGATCCATACAAAATCTTATACAGCGCTTTGGTGACCTGTGTTGCAACGTGAATATATAAGAGGAAAGATATTGCCAATAAAACACTCTCTTATAAACATGTTCCTGGTGTCTTGTCTTTTTGTTTGGACTCTGGGTATGGTATTAATTACTGCAACCTTATTAGACCTACTCCCTCATACCAGTTAGTTTTCGAAAAATCATGATTTAGTTTGCAGTGAATGTTGCAGAGTGCATTCGCAATCCTGGTCAATAAATAATTTTGGACACTTATAAATGTGAAAAATCGATTTTAATGGGGGGGGATTCGATGTGAAAGTTAACTCCCCTCCCCCACCCCCCTGAGAATAGCTGGTAAATTCTTCAGTCGGGGGAACAAGTGTCGGTGTTTGGCAAATCTTCGTGGAAGTAAGTAAGTAAGTAGCTTTATTTATCCACATATCACAAAATTGAGCACGGGAGCTCGTTTAAAACTCTTAAAGCTTTATAACTTCCGAAATATTGTACATTTCATCAAACGCATGCTACAAGTTGTCGATATTGACGTTCTTCAGCAAATTCTAAAGTAATAATTTGAAAATGATCAAATCCTTCCGAGTTTTTAGACATTTTTCATTTTGGTCACGTGACACACCAAATATGGGCATGGTTCGAAATATTTAAAGGGAACGTGAATTGAACAAACATTACAACGTTTGATGCCCACTGGAGTCCAGGAACCAAAGTTATGGAGGTTTAGAGATTTCCTTAGCAACATTTTTGTGGTTCCTTGTAGTTTAGGTTCTCCCCCTTATTAAGTGCTTGCTCGAAGCGCCGATGTTCCAATGATTTTATAGATGTATTATATAGAAGTACTCGGAAGTGTTTCCGAGTCTTTTTATCTAATCAGAAACTAGCCCGAGCACTCACGATACTCCGAAAGCAATCGCGCCAGCAAATACGTCATGTTGCTTAGCAACTTCGGGGACGAACACCGCGGGCTCAGTCCCGTCTCGGAGGCGGGATTTCGCCATCAACTAGTACTTGTTCCCCCGACTGTCTAGCAACGCATGCGTAGACTCGATTACCAGGCGCTGTTCAGGAAAATGAGCCCACGAAGATCGGACTCAAAAGAGCAGCGGAAATTAAATCGAACGGAAAGGTTAGATCCGTGGTTTAAACCAGAATTCCAATAACTAGACTTGTTACATTACCACGAAGTGGGAACGGGTTGCTTGCGGCGTATGTCATTCGGTGACGTCATAACATTTCGCGCCAGATCGAGTGAGCGGAAAGGGAACGCCTGTGTTCTTAGCTGCGATTCTTGTTCCCAGGCTAACCCTTTCATATTGAATTGCGCATTTTACTGAAGGAGGGTAACTGAAGAAGGTTTTGTCATTTTGAGGGTTTAGAAAGAATTTGGAGTTTAGGTACAATTTGTTATGTGGGTTGACTAACGTTTTAGATTAAAAGTAGCGATAATTTATGGCATAGAAAGGTCATAAATAAACCGTACTTGATACCTTCCCAACAACTTTAGCCGGTCAATGGCTCTATGGAATATTTGGCGATTAAAAACTGGCTTGATTTTTTGTTCTACTAAGAATTGCAAGACAACTTTTGAAAGCAAGACAGATAAGTTTGATAAGACGAGGATTACCGTAAGTGATTTGCGCCAAGTTTGTACCTATGGTCGATTTAACAGCTGACGAAGGCGACACGGATCTTGGTTTTGAGGATGGTATACTTTTACATCACTTTAAGTCACCTGCATATATTGGTATTATCAAGAGATTTAATTTATACCATGTAAACAATTCATCTCAATTGGGTGCCTGGGTTCCAAGTTGCGACCACGTGAGACTTTTGACAGTCATAAAAATATTGACATTTTGTCTTCATTGTTAGCAAATTAATTTGCATATAACTAATTTCCTCGTAACCGTACGCACATCATGATGGCGGTAGTAAATCTTTACTACGTTGTCGTAATTCTAATCGGAGCTATATTGTTTTGCTTTCCATTGAGAATTTCAGGTAAGATCAGCTAATCGATGTTTTGATTGATTTGAATAGCGAAGCACGCTATCCTCTTATTACATATAGCTTTGTTTCTATTAAGGCCTTGTTTTCTCCACGGTCGTTTAAGCTTTGAGTTTCTATCGTCATG
The DNA here is from genome assembly GCA_029204205.1 of Desmophyllum pertusum. NCBI lineage: Eukaryota > Metazoa > Cnidaria > Anthozoa > Scleractinia > Caryophylliidae > Desmophyllum > Desmophyllum pertusum. Next base: position 242,076 of record MU827365.1, read on the forward strand.
AGTCATGAGTAAATCACACGATTTTCGGGTACAAATATCACAGGTTAAAAACAATGACTCTTTTACTTGAAAATGTGTTTTCTGTCCGTATTTAAAAAAGCGATGGTCTTTTATCATGGTCAAATCCACGCCATTTACATGTGTTTGCGCCTTTTATATGATTATTCCCTTCTATTTTATCTTTAACACGTTTTAATTCAGTTGTTACCCTCGAGTTTCTTTGTTCGCGCTACTGATAAATAAGGAAAAAATGAAAATTTATGAAACGTTTTATAAAAAGTAGAAATCTGCGATCAACGTTTGAGAAGCTAATCTTATAGTGCGTGTCCGAAATTTACATACTCGAGCGACTAGTAAATAAACAATTGTACTTTTTTTTCTCCAGAATTCTATCCGTTAATTTAAAACGTTTTTTTAAGAAAATCAATATATAGCCGGAGAAAATCAATAATGTTCATACTTTTATCGTCTGTAGATTGTGACCGACTGCACTTAAATTTTAAGACTCGTAGTTTATGGTTCGCACTGATTTTGTCTCTTGTAGACAAGACATCGAATCATGTGATACTAAGGTCCAAATTGCGTCAGCCTTTTTATTGAATAAAGTTGAATCAAAGAAGTTATTAACGGTAACTCAAAGACTTTTTATCCCGATTACAATATTAATCTTGTTTCTTTAGATCGCCGGTGTCGAGCGATGAATTAGAATACAGTTTTTCCGGGGAAACACGTTTCTTGTTTCTTGTCTAAACATAGCTGTATTGTGACTGCGTTATTAGCTTCTCATTGAAAAATATAATAATTCTAAGGGAATCGAACGCTAAGACTTCTTTATCTGTACGGTGGAACTCGGGGTTGAATATTTTGGAGGACTCGAGAGAATCTCCACATTCCCTCTTTACCAGTCCTCGTTACAAAATAATTATTGGAATATTTAAAAAACATGTAATAATTTTCTGACATTCGGTCTGTTAGAAATTCATTATTTTCAAATTAGAACCTCTGTAATAAAAACAGACAAATAAATTGAACAAGACAAAGTTTGAGCCACCACAAAAAAGTCAAAGGATTCTAACAATGCGAACAACATCTTTTAACTGATCCGGCCAACGAACTGAAACATTTTTTTAATAATTACGATGTATCAAAAAGTATTAATTTTCCTTTCTTTAAAATATTCTCTTCAAACCCAAACAAACATAAGCAAACTTTGACTTCCCTTCGTGTTTACTCAAAATCGCCGCTCGAACCGGCGTAAGAACAGTAATACTGAGCGACTTATTGTATCAATGTATTTCCATTTGGCTTTGCGTGACTAATATGATAGGGCGCCGGTTTTCAAACAGGTCTTTTTGAAAATGATAGCCTCGCCAAGACAAGGAACTCAACAGGTGCAGAATACAATAGAATATTTCACTTGTGCGGCTTACCGGTAAATAAATCCAGTTCAAACTGTAGCAGTATTAGATGCAGTCTTTGTCCTAGGAAAATGTGATAAAGAACATTTTAATTAAGTACAGTATCTGCAAAAATGATTCGCGACATGTAAGTTCTTTTCATTTTATCATCGATATATAAGTGCACCTTGAAATGGAAGAAATAAATAGCGTCTGCTGACTAAGGTATAAAAACATCAATGGGGCGATTTTAATGGCGATTTTATGGCGCATTTTAAGATCGTCTTCCCACCAACTTTTGGCAACTCCAAAAGCTAGACTCAAAACATACGGAGAAAGAGCCTTTGCTGTGGTAGCACCAAGACTATGGAACACTATTCCGTTTGACTTAAGGTCTAGTGATTCCATTGACATTTTTAAAAGAAATTTTAAAACGTACCTTTTTAAAGTAGCTTTTTAGGTTTCTTTTAATTTTTAACTTATGTATTTTTACTCCTTTTTATTGTTTTTTTTATTTTATCTTTTTAATATTTTTTATTGTGAAGCGCCAGTGAGCAAGTAGTGGATTTGGCGCTATAGAAATATTATTTATTTTTTTTTTATAGTGAGCCATAAAGACGGATTACGAACGACCAACTTGAAAATGTAGATTAGCTTTTTCAAGATGCGCAATGTTTGACGTGGCTCTTTTAAAAGTTAAATACGAAGGTCAGAACCATAAAGACCATCAGCATCCCGGAGTTTATCTTTGTTTTTGAACGCCTGAGAAATGCGAGTATTTTGATGTTCACTTCATTAATAAGGCGTCTTTTCTTTTTTGTAAGTGGAGTAAAGTGTCACACTATTCGAGGAAACAGCAACGGGAAACGCTTGAAAATATGTGTTTTGATATTACATTCGTCCCAGGCGTCGCATCTTGTTCGCCGTGCGCGTTGAGTTTGGGACTGTGTTTCGCGTTTCGCCTCCATCCCATCAATCCCCGCACTCCCTGTTTCACACTTTTTCTCAAATAAATAAATAAATAAATCGACTTTGTTTAACATGGGTAACACTTTACAGTCTTGCGACTGACAAACCTGTGGCCCTCGGATCCCAGATCGAATTGGAATTTAGTGTTGGTTTTTGAGGGAGGAAACCGGGAGGAAAACCCTCGAACCAACAACAAACTCAACCCACATATGAGGCTGGTTCCGGGATTCGAACCCAGGCCACATTGATGGGAGGCGAGCGCTCTCACCACAGTGCCATCTCTGCTCCCCTAAATGCAACGCGACGAAACAGGACACAGCGTATCTGCATAATTTTAGTTTGACGTTTCACACTATTTATGTCCCCAGGCCTTATTCAGCCACCTACAGGTGTCACCGTCAGGGCAGTAGACGGTTCAGATTTTGTCATTATATCATGGAATTATCAACCAGATGCAAAGTACTACAGAATCTTCTTCAGAAGTTTGAAATCTATGCAGGGAAACTCAAGCAGTCCACCAGATGAGGTGGGTCCCATGTCTGTGTACTGCTTACCTGATAACACCACGTGTAGCTACTGTGTGTCAAACATCAACAGAACTGTGTCGTGCAACACACTCGACAGCAAATACCAGGCTCCCTTGCTTAGAAGCGAACTGGACTTTGAGGAGCTTGTAAGTGTGACGGTTGAAGCTTGTAGCGACATTTTTCCCGACGCTTGTGAACATCAAAGTGAATGGAAGAATTATACAATTCCACCGGGAGGTAGGTGAAATTTTACTTATAATATATCAAACACTGGAGACTGTGTTTCATCCGATTTCCAAACACCGAGAAGAGAGTCGAAAATACGACGCGTAGTATTTTTTTATCAGGTGCTTGGAAATAGGATGAAACACTGTCTCGAGTATTTGATATATCTTTTCAATCAAAACTAAACCAAGGAGTAAACATGGAAATAAAATCGTAAAAAATCTATGCTAATTAAGGCCAGGCATCCAAACCCCCGTCATGGCAGGGAATTGGCGGTAAAAGAATTGGCGGTAAAACGCGCACTGCGCTCAACATTGGGCGATGTTTGATGCGGAGCGAGACTGGGTCGAGAGCGCTCGAGTTCAAAACATGGATTGCTACAAGAGAACAGTATGGGATTTCCACTTAGTTTTTTCCACACAGTTGTTCTCTCCATAATACGGTGAATTTCAGGGCGAGTTTGATTTGCGTGACTAAAACTCATTTTCCTATGAAAGGTTGTGCACCAGGTTATGAAGCAGAGATACAATATTCACCGGAAACGGTAACTTTCTATTTCAGCACCCAGTGCAGTGAGGAATGTGCGCGCGCGGCCATTATCATCGAAAACAGTGGAAGTCACGTGGTCTGCACCTAATCAAACACGAGGGACAATTGTGCTGTACTCTGTGCTTTACAACACAGCTAATGTAAGTTGATTCAAATATTCTTTTAGCTTACAGTTTTTGAGGTCTTTATATTTTGTAGGAGCCCATGATCTGATGATGGTTCCTGAAATAACTAATTACGTCTTATCCCCCACACCCCCTCTGCCAAATTAAATCAAAGCAGACGGGCCAAGCGAGAGTTGACAAGAGTTGTCTGTCATGCCCGGGGGGGGGGGATACTTGACCCATGTTTGGGTATAGGGGTGCCGCTGAGGGTTTGAAACCCTGACCCGGCTTAGGGCAAAAAAAACCTAAAATACCCACCCTGTGTAGGGCAACACCCTCTATTTTAGGACCCTGTTTAGGGCAAACGACAAAATACACACTCTCTTGTTCTAGACAAACTAACCTTCTGTCAACATGCACTTATGTTATAATGCTAATTGGGTGGAATTAAAGGATACCGACAACAATAGCATTTATCTTGTCTTGAAAATGATGTGATGTTGACTGATGAGCTGCTAAAGACCGGCAAACGTCTCCGTGCAACAATACCCCGGAACAATACCCTGTTTAGGACAGGTTTATTTTAGACACCCTGTTTAGGGCAGACTCGCATGAAATTATATACCCTGTTGAGGGCAGAGAGGCGAGAGGCCAAAAACCATACCCTGTCCAGTGGCACGTCCCTGTATAGGCCATATAAGGGAGTACCCCCCCATGACAGTTTCCTTCGACTCTCATCGACTAAAGCGTGGAACTCTCAACGATTTGAGCGGGTTCAAATTTGATGAGAGCGCATGAGAATTGATGAGAAAGCACGAGAGTTTCAAATGAGAGCCAGAGATTGTCCTCGTTTGGCCCAGGCTTTCAGTATGAGAACAAGCTGACGCAAACCCAATGCAAGAAATGGAAAAGTTTTCCATTTGTTCAGCGCGCTTACGTTTCTGCGTAGTTACCTTACTATGAAATTTGAACCTTGTTCTACCATGCGCATACCGCTTCCTTTACGAGTTCACTACAGGGACTTCAGCACTGCACATCCCGTTACTGTGCATGCCAGTTCCGAAGCTCAACCCAGAGACTAATGGCTAGTGCAAATTGTTTAATTTATAAGTTTGAGACTTTTTATCAAAATTATATAATTATTTCAATTGAAATTTAAAAACTCGTCCCCAGTCTCCTTTGAACTTCGGAACGGGCATGGCGCGTAGTTAGGGCGCGAACGTTAAAAACATGGCGGTAAGCTCTCCAGAGAGGTAAACAGTATATTTCTCTTAAACGAGCATGGTGACCTATCTTTTTTTCCTCACATTGTAAATCTAGCAATCATCCTCTTTGAATAGATTGATTTAATATAGACCCATTTTCATGTCAGGAAATAAATAATTACTGGAAACGCAAACATGCCCAATAAACACGTCTCTATGGATATTGCAGGGAATTATATGAAGCACCTTTAGTCGATCATATCTTTTTCGCGAGTATGGTTACCTATTCTTTATATTCTATGTTTTGACGCATCGCATTATGCTCGGGATAAAACCACTATGGCAAAAGGCAGATATATCGGCCAATATTTCGACTAAGAAGAGCTAGTCTTCCTCAGGGCCAGGATCCGACAACACGCTAGCGAAGAGTTTTATTTTTACGTTGTGTGGTCCTCTGAATTCAAAATTGTTTTTATTTTATATGATTTTTAACATTAACAGAATATATATTTGTATATATTATTTCACCAGAGTAAAGAGATGGGCGAGGTATTTAAACATGTCACAAAAGGAATTATTACTGGCCTGACTGCAAAAACAACTTACAAGATCTGGGTGACAGCGTCCACTGCTGACAGAGAAGGAGGAAGATCTGACTTGACCACTGTTGAAACCTGTAAGGGACTGTCTAGTGCAGAGAAACAAAACTTATTCAAACAAATATGCATCCTCCTCTATAATTAGAACTGTACTTTCGGCATCTGGGTTGACTATGATTACCACCAATTTTTGCGTTTGACCGCTGTGTGGATTACCACAGTCTCTGTAGATTTAGCATAACCCTGTCAGTGGCTGACTATTGGAAAACTCGCAATCTGATAGGCACCTACTATTATAATTCATCACTATATTTTCTGTGATTCTGATTGGCTTAAATCCATCGCGTGACGTGATAGTGTTCATCCGCGGGAGACACTGTCAGGCGATAGTGCCCGTCGGGCAACAAAAAACCAGATGGATAATGATAGTCTGCAGTAAAATGAAGCGCGAGTTCAGACCTCCCCGCCCCAGACTCTCGCGGCTGTGCCGCTCGCTTTCGCGGCTTCGCCGCTAAAAAGTTACTTCGCGCGCCAACAAGACCACCAGCTACGCAGGCTAGGATAATGACCGCGTGAGCAAAAAACACTCGTTTTGTGCAGTTTTTAGCTAACAGTTGAAAGAATAACTTATAAAGTAGCGAGAATCAGTTACTCTCTTGCGCGAAAAAATTGTTTACAAAACCGAGACATTTGCGAACCGAGAGTACGGCAAAACGATAAATGGACGTGAAGCGTTTCGAGGTTGAGAAGAAAAGCTAAATATTTAATTATTATTTGGACGTATTTGGACGTATTCACGAGAAAACAGTTGAAATACAAACATTTCAACATCTAATTTATTCCCTAATATCAATATGTATTCCAGAATAACAATAGCAAATAAATGTATTAAGAACAATTAAAATATTTCCCTCGGCGGGTTGAAGGGCGAGAGGAATAGGCCATTTTCCTTTTGCCTCTGTTTCAAAACGAGTCCTGGGGCAAAACCTATGATATGAAGATGAGTTTTACATGTAACGTCCATTTTAACGCAAATCAAACTGACTTTCAGACTCGTCTTGAAACAGAGGCAAAAGGGACTCGGAAATGGCGTATCGATTTCGTTCCAAATACTGCAGTGTAGACATTTTAGTTGAATGTATAAACTGTTGCATGGGTTCATTTTCTTTCAGATGAAGACGAATGTGTTTCCAGTCCTTGTCAATACAATGGAAAATGTAACGTAGATGGAACCTCTTACAAGTGTGTATGTTCAGGGCCCTGGGAAGGAATATCCTGCGAGAGTGAGTGTTACTATGGAGACATATAATACGTATTGCATGATATGATTGATATCTATAACTCATACATCACTGTTGAAACGGGAAACTGTTTTATGTGTAGAGCCATATTTGCAGCATATGCTGTCTTTTCAGTTTTTTTCAACAAGGAAGCAAGAAAGTTAATTTCAAGGAAAAAGAAAGGGAAAGAATTGTACCAGGGAGAAGAAATCGAATGAAAACTTTTGAACGATCTGGGAAGGAGAAGAAATCGAAAAATAGAAACAGCAAAAGAAAAGAGTTTAAGAATAGAACTGAAAAAATTACAATGGATAAATGAATGAGTTTTAGTTGTACGTCTACATAATATGTTGTACGTCTAGATAACTAGGGAACAATTATTGAAAAAATAGCATAACTGAGATGTTGCGCACACTATGTTTGGGGAATATTATAATAAAAATAATCAGATCGACCACGCATTTATATGGATTATCGGCGAAATAAATCATCTGGGCAATCGGGAAAAAAATAACTTGGCTTACAAAATTATTTCGTGTTCCCAGTTCCTTTTTGTGGCGCCGCCTTGCACCCAGTTGAGGCCCGTTCCGTTTACACGAGCGCGGTTTCATTTGTAACCGTATCGTTTTGTATACGGTTACACCTTCCGTTTACACGGAAACGATGTGTAACCGTGTACTTTTGAAAACGCTGTCCAAAGTGGAGCGTTTTCAAAACGATACGGTTAAGAGTGTCGTGTAAACGGGGCAACCGTGTAGATTTGAAAACGATTGGCGTGCGCAAACCTTCAAGGTTCAAGGTTATTCGTGTACGTAACATCACCGAAAACAGAAAAATCGTTTTCGTGTAAACGCTTTGTATCCGTGTACTTTTGATCACGGATACGAATTCGTGTATCCGTGTAGATTTGAAACCACGTTCGTGTAAACGGGGCCTCACAACTAACTGACCATTTTGCAGTCCAAGTTTCTAATAAATCTGAATTAATCAGCAAAGAAATGAGCAAACACTAACATGTCACTGACTTATACTATTTTTCAGATCCTAAAGGATTTGCCTTCGATAAGAATAAATGTATTGACGCCAAAGGAGACAATAAGCCTTCACTTCACGTTAATGTTACCTTGGAATTTTGTGTTGCGAAGTGCAGAGAAAGTTCAAGGTAAAGATATTGTTTCATTACATTAGTTGACTAAACTTGTTAGTATTACTGAGGTTAACTAATTGTAGTGAAAAAACAACAACAGACGTATAAACAACGTTTTCAACAAATACAGCAACATCCCAAAGCAAGAAAAAAAAAATAGCATTCGTTACAGACGAAAGACGTGAAAATGAAACCCAAATGCCTCGCTTCAGTATTGTAAATAGTATAAATATCATTAGTTTTTAGAGTTTTTTTTATTAGAGGGCCACAAGTTTATTAGCCTCGCTATTACGTGCTACCCTCTATAAATAAAGATATTACTTACTTGTGTTTTATTACTGCAAATTGCGTAAGGCGGGAATATTGCTGGTTTTTATTATTTTTATGAGGGCCACTGGTTTGTCAGCTTTGTTGTGTTGACTCTCGTTACAGTGAAGAAGTTGTTAACAATACAATACAGTTCTTGCATTTTGATTGGCCAGTTGAAACGAAAGCCATCAGAAAGTTGTCAAAATTAATCAAAAACTTTGTCGAGTGGTTCTTCACTGTAATGAAAATGTCTATTTGTTGACTTATAGAAGTTCTCTCCGCCTTCCTATTCATATTTCCTTCTATTTAATCTGCAGTTGTAAATCATTTGGATATGGGCTCGGGTATGGCAGCCGTGGAACACTCGTGAACAGTCTTCATCTACAAGGTCTTGGCCAGTGTAAGATACAAACTATGGACACAAAACACAACCAGCTCAAGTCTTGTTACTATGACTACTACGAGAAGAAAGCTCCTGTGTCTGCGGGCTCACAGGTATCTTCACCAAATATGGTGTTGTTTGGAACTTTTTCTCTTCTGATTTTCACGCAGAAATGGTAGACACAAGTTTTCACGGCTAGCGGAAACTGCCCTACAGTAAATGTTAATGAAATACTTAATATATTTTGATGTCTGAAGGCTGTGACTTTCAAATGCGTAAAAACGTACGGGTTTGACGAAAACACTAAGGATCATGTAGTAAGGAACATTTTCCAAGAGTTTAGTCTCCTTCGCAGGCTACGAAAGAGAAACTATAAAGAAAATGTTGCTTGCAATTACAGCAAAGCCCAAAAGTGTGACCTCTTTTAATTAATTCGCATTCTTTCGTGCGCGTGTGCATACCATCCAATCAGAAGCCGAAGAATAGCTATCCTCGGCTTCTGATTGGATAGTATATGCACACGAAATAAAGAGGTTATTCAGCGGAAAGTTGTGTAATACGACTGGGTATTTTTACGAGTCAGAAAAAATAAACATTGACGAGTAAAAATACCCAGCCGTATTACACAACTTTCCGCTGAATAAATTGTTTATTATACAACATAATATATTTCCTAAAATATAGGCTTTCAACAGTGTTTTCCGTAGCGCGCGGTCAGGGGGACTAAGACCCGTTGAATACGGTCTCATATTTACACTCGTCTTGGTGCGTATTCGCACTCTAAAATGCTATGTTGTATAATAATGTGAATCTATTAAAAGTGGTCACACTGTTGGGCTCCTTGCTGTAATAGTTTCTAAACCGAATTGTATCAATTTCCCAGTACTTTGTTCAATATAACTGTGTTTCTATTTAAACAATTGTAAGATATTTTCTTTTTAAGAAAAATCATTAAATGGGAGAAGATTAACGTGGAATAGTACTTACTTGTAACCATACTCAGTAAATTTAACACAATACAACTCTTAGTTTTCAACTGACGTCAACGCCGCCATGTTGGGGGACACAAAACATTAATCTCGTACTCAGATCCTTTCTCACTTCTGTAGAGTGAGAAGAGTGAGAAGAAGATCTGGATACGAGAATAGACAAAAACTCAACTTTAGGGATTGGTTTCAAACCAAACTAAAAGGATTAAAAGAGGGAAATTGCCAAACCGAACACAGCTTAATCCCGAATAAAGGCAGGGTAAAAACGCCAGGAGATTCTTGGGGATTTATTGCTTGAAAATACAGTTTTATTTGAAAACAAAACGCAAGAGAAAAGACAGTACACAGTATCTACACTTTTTCCACGGAAACAAGTCTCCTTTTCGTCGGTTTCCATCTCTGATAATCGACTGAGCCCGCGGTATTCGACAGAGGAGTTGCTTAGCAACATGACATATTCTGATGGCGGCATGCTGACGTAACAAGTTTCGGAGTCCTCGCGAGCTCCTCGCGAGTAACACGCACTATTCTTTGATTAGTGAATACTAATCATGATCGTGGTTCTTAAATTTGTCAATTTGAGAATGTTATTCGTGTCCCGACTGTAACAAGCTTACTTTACCCGACTTGCAATACTTGCACTTGCGAGTAAAGAAAATACAAAACAACAATTCCGAATTTAATCATCGGCATTTTCTAACAGTGATTCACTAAGCGCCAAATCCCAATAGTGTTCTACTCCGTATTTTTTGAGGTGATCTCTCGCCATGGATTGCATCGGACATAACTTTAATTTCCAGTCACTGAAGTTCCTCTGCTGGTTGGTTCCCTGTACAAAACGAAAATATGAATCAATATGACAGACTACCAAATAAATATCATTATAAATATACTCACCACAGGATATTGCAATTTCTGACAATCTGATTGGTTCCCGACTCGAGGCATATGAGGCAATGTACCATTACTACCTTATTTGGGAAGCCCGCTAATTACGAGTTACTCTCATGTTTTTCAAAATACAATAAATATCCCATTTTTCCTCCGTTTGTTCCTTCGTTCTTTCCCCGGTAATGTAATTGCAATATCCTGTGGTGAGTATATTATTGCGCCTCGTTGGCTATGAGTACCATTCGATTTCGTGGAATAATTGTTAAATAACCATTCCAGGCTCTCTGATTGTATGCAGTTGTCACGCAACACTTCTCCCCAGTGTTACGATCCTAATAATAGACCACAAGCAGTCGCTATTTCGTGAGTTGGCACGAGTGGAAATGGGTAGAGACTGCTTACAGTCTATCCTAATGACGGCTGCGGCTCTTTTTTCTTCTCTTCTTGTTTACATTACATTTTTTTCCCACAATCTGAGAGCTTGAAACACGACTGTTAAACATGTTGGTTATTAATATCCAGTAGAAGGAATAAGGCTTTTTATTTGTGTAAATAATGTTTTCTCTTCTAATGTGTCAGGATTGTCTTATTCATCATCTTCGGATTCAGAACAATATGCCGCGGTTCCTGCTAACTTGACACAAACGTAACGCAACGGTTCCTCGGTAACAGTTATTGTTATTTTCACTAGTCTGAAGTGTCAGCCGTCTCCTCGCCCCAACCCCCCCGTGGGGACAGGCCTCCTCTATATTTTCACATAACACAACTCGACATTGAACAGCATAATTTACGGTTGTCAACCTCACAAAACCACGGTAGACAGATGAAGATTATGTACATGACAATAATAAAAAAATTCAATGCGCTTAAACCATTAAAAAATTATACTACATAAACAAGAGCATTGTATATCTGACCTCCCAGACAAGCACACATGGAGCAGTCTTTTTATTCGCTGCTTCCTCGTCATTATCATCATCTGAATCCTTCTCATCTGCCCACTTGATTCGATTGAGCATAAGACGCTTGAATTTCTTCACTGCTTTTGGTCCTCCCTCGACAACCACAATATTGACATCTTTGTAGAGAACAGCACAACCTGCGGAAAAAACAGAAGTTGAGTCAAACTTGTTGTTTATGAAGTAAATGATTTATTTTCATATTTATCTCACATATCGACAAACAAATCCTTCGCAGTATGTGGGATGTTTGTCACATTTGAACCTAGTTATATGGCCTTATAACATAGAGGCAAATTACTGAATGCTGATTGGCTGAGACAGAGGGCATTTTTCATTAATTTTGGTTTGCCCGGGGAAAATTACTTGGACGAGCGGCAAAATTCCTCGCTCCTAATTGGCTGAGCGCGCGGGATTTTGAGCAGAATTTTTCAAACACAGCGCTCGCTTGTACGTCGCTTCGGAGTTTGACTTCAGTTTCCCGAGTTATTTGACGAAAAAGGAATGAAAACCGGGTGATAGCTTGAAACGAAATTCCGAAAGCTGAATCTCAGTGTTTCACTCGAAACAACAGTAGATTATTTCAGTTGAAAACTAGAAAACATCAGCGAGACACTTGGCGAGTTTGCGACGAAATTCATTCATGGCGGCCAACTGACTTCTTCGCTTCACTTCTGTTATACGGGCTTCGTCATGTGCAACCCAGAGTAAAGAGCACAGAGTTTGTTCAAAGAAAGAAGAAGGACAAATTAAACGGGAGAAATTACCTCTACAAGTTTGTTTGGAGTCGTCGTTTGCTGTTTTATCGATGTAGGATTGACATGTAAAGCAGCTCGCAGCGGAAAGCTTCAAAACATACAAACAGGTGAATAAAATTACTTTTACTTGGCTTGAGTGTAAGCTTGTTATTTTTTTATTTTCACGACTTACATAACGTTATCCTGTTCTGAACGTAAGGGTTTGCTCGATCTCGCTGTGATTCTGTGTGATTTTAGGAAGGAATATTTTCGTTCCGCCGGCTGAATAATTTTAGCTTCGCGCCTTGAATGTTTTCCGAAAATTTTGCCCTCTGTGTCATAAACAAGTAATCGCATGTTTCCTCGTAAAATTAAGGATTTTAAATATCACTTGTGTTTTCAGAAGTTGCAGAAATCGCTGCGCGACTCGGGCAATTTCTGCAACTTCTGAAAACACGCGTGATAATTAATCCTTAATTTTACTCGGCCCCATGCGATTACCTATACTAAGCTCCCACGAGTCTCCTATAGCTCAGTGGTAGAGCGTCCGACCGGCGTGTGGAAGGTCATACATGTAGGTTCAACTCCTGTTGGAAGAACTTGGAATTATTTTTCAGAGTACAGTGGAACCCGGTTAATATGGACACCAAAGGGACATTAAAAAGTGTCCGTATTATCCGGGTGTCCATTCGTTTGCCAAGAGGGTGGAAAATGGATCTTGAGAGGTGCTGTGAGTTGGGGACATTGGCGTTGCAGGACTGATCATTACAAAGCGGGCTGATATGAGGGAAAATATGTGTCGTCGGGACAAACAAAACTGTCCGTAATAAGCGGGTGTCCGTAAAGGCCCGTTTACACATGCGATTTTTGATGCGATTTGTCGCGGCGATTTAGTGGCGATTTATCGCGCGATTCCAAATCGCCCGTGTAAACCAGCTGCGATTTCATGGCGATTTGAATGCGATTTGTCGCCGCTGTTTCGAACTTGCTCGAATTTTGATGCGATTTATCGGCGATTTTGTGACTAAGCGATACATCTCCTACAACTCGCCATACAAATCGCCATAAAAATCGCAGGTAGTTTACACTTGCGCGATAAATCGCCGCTAAATCGCATCAAAAATCGCATGTGTAAATGGGCCTTTAAGCGGGGTTCCACTGTAGTTTGTGGCACTGACTGAACAATATCCTTCCCAATGCATATCTATAAACTTAATATTTACCATCATTTCTTTCCATACTTTCCATAAATTAGTTCTTTCAAAGAAGGGCTACCACTCAAAAGATTCCCTAGGGAAGGGTGGGTGCCTTCATACTTGTATACACTTGAGCTTACCCTCACTACCCCGCCAAGGTTAGCCTGCAAGCAAACTCTCCACCCAGCTTGCTCACAGGCTATGCAAAGTGACTGAATATTAGTTGATTACTCAAGATAGCACGCTCACACCACTTCCAACTATTATAGACAAGACAGCCCACTGTATTGTAGGAATCCCATGTACATGTAACAGAGCAACTTTCAATTGACTATCGGAGATATATAACTAGCGTAAAAGCTCATTTAGCTTCCCTCTCTAACAAGCCCGCCCCCTTTGGAAGTCAGATTTTGTAATAAGCCTCCCCTCTCTATTAAACCCCCGCCCCCTGCCGCCCGTTAGAGATCAGCATCTTAATTAATTTCCGTCAGGCTGATGTAAAATGACGTTTCAGCAATATTTTCTGGCATTTCAGTTACTTTGTGAAACAAGGTCTTTAATTTGCAGAACTATCGTTGAGTTAGGGAACGCGGTGATACATAACCCATTTCTTGTTCTGTTTTAGTTAGTGGTGTAATACATGTAGTAAAGTTTGAAAAATGAATGTGGATTTTCTCGAAAATTTATGATTTGAAATAAGCCCCCAGGGGACTTAATAGAGCTTGTCCCACATACAGCAAGGATTAGTTTTGTCGATATGTGTGGAAAGAAATGATGGTGAATTTTACCATTAATTTCACTGCTACGCGACCGTTTAAATCAAAACTCCTCTTAGCGGTTTGCAAAAGATTTCAGTCAATCATACCTAATATGGAAGTGTTTGATTTTGCCGCGAGTAAACACTTCCCATATAAGGTAGGGTCATGTATGATTGATGGAAATCTTTTGGAAGCCGTTCAGAGGAGTTTTGATAACCTGCGATCAGGCGTTCTTTTCCTTTTCTTTCTTTTCGCGGAGAACGAGAGCGCGGAGAGAGAGAGAGGAAAAGGAAGATCCGGCAAGTAATTGTATCAGGCCCTCCTCTCTTCGAGGAGGCCTGATCGCAGGTTAGAGTTTTGATTTAAACGGTCGCCTAACAGTGAAATCGACGGTAAGCTTGGTAGAAACACAGAGAGAAAGATGTTTTATGAGTGAGTGACACAAGCCACTCGGAAAAAGAATTCCAAGTGAACAGATGAATCATACCTGTTAAGTAAAGCTGCTGTGCATTGATGTCGACTTTATATTTTCTCTGAGGGTTTTTCAGTTCTGTTACTCTGAACACTGCCACATGCACACCAAGAGAAGTATCCTCCTTTAGTTTACGGATTGTTTTTTCACGTCTTGCTTCAGGAGTCAGTTTTCTAGCGGCATTAGCAGCTTCATGAGCTCTGCAAAAGATAACATGGTTAGAAATTACAGTTATTGCCAGTGAAAGAGTCTACCTACAGTCAATTAACAATTATTATTGGACGAGGTTGAGCAAAATATCGTGATTTGTCAGTGGCGAGCAGATCACTTGCCATTTCCCCAAGGGTGGTCGCTAAATAGGGGAACCTTCAACTGTATTGGCACTGGTTTTTTTCTATTTCCTATTGTTCATTCTACCAATAGTGTTGGACTAAAACAAGAGCTGCTACACGGCCCTACTCACCAAATGTTACCCTATACAGGCAACACTTGAAACATTTTCATCCCCTGGACAATCACACTAGACGAAAAACTGATACTCATGGGTTCAAACCATTTGCTCTGACAAGCAAACATACAACTTACTTCTGTCTCTGAGCCATCTGTGCTCGCACATGAGCTTCAACCTTGGTTGGATCTTGAACTGCTTCATTACCCAGAACTCTCATCAAGTTGGAGATTTTAACTAAAAAACGGCAAAGAATAAAACAACAAGCTGTTAGTGACATGTTTGGGCCATGGAATCCCATTGTAAAACAGACAACTGCTGTGTTGCATTGGTGGGGCGTTCCAGTGAAACAGTTACGCCAGCCGCTCGCTTGTGCATCTAGCTGAGTTAACCGCCTTGCGTGCCCGTTTGCTCAGCCAGAAACTCACTGCACATTTCACCGCAGACAGTGAGGAAAGTGCTTAGCTAGTTTGTTTTGACTTATTAAACATGGCACCAGGAATTACCATAGAAGAGATTGTCCTTCTCTTTATTTTATTGCTGTCACAAAAAACAGCTTTTCAGCTATTTGTTCAAATGGCTGGTTCCGCAGTTCCCTGTTCTTGAAGTCCGTTGACCTCACATCATATAGGCACGGAAAATCTGGCCACAATTCAACCAGTTTTTCTTCAAGTAGCATGTCGTTCACAACTTCACTGCAGGGAGTCACCATATTGAATCACGTGATTTTTCTGGCTCAGTTTGTACCACACGTTGTCCACAGACGTTGAGAATGTTTCCTCTCAAGGCAAAAAATATCAAACACGTTAGATATTTTCCTCACGGCTTCACGAGGTAAAATTCTCATGAACATTATCTGCATGCGAGGCGGTTAACTCAGCTAGATGCTCTAGTGTGCGGCTGACTATAGGATGCATACAATTGACCTTATTCCGGTTAGTTTGTAATGTTAATCATAATATTATAACACATCCTCTGATTGGTTAAAAGGCCTGTAACATACTTATTGTAGTCATTTTGCATGAGGCTATGTAACACAATTTGTTGGCTTTATTTTATAAAAGAAATAGAAAACAGCTGCCTCTTGTTCACATAGCCTGATGCAAACACTCAAGAAAGTTTGGGAGAATTTAAAAGTACTTAATATGTAAACCCTCGCCTGTTACTCAGATTGATGTAAACTTTCAAATTCTTCCCAACTTTCTCTGGTGTTTGCATCAAGCTATGTCAACATGTGCGCCGTGATACATTTTTCACCAAGCAGTACAATATTTACATCTGACCTTTAGGAGGTGGTGGTGGTTCAAGACCAAGCCTGATTTTTTCTTGTTTTTCTTTTTCTATCTCTCGCCGTCTCTGAGTGCGAATCTTCTTTCTTTCCTTCTTTGTTAACATGATGGGTACAGATGGAGCTTCTGTGGGCTCCGCTGAACAAAACAATCAAATAACTTCATTATTTGGATATTGATCAAGTTGTAGATCTGATCTACATCTCAGCGAGTAGTTTCTGGTTGATTTACCACTAATACTATATTGGCCATTCCGAAGTTCAACTGGAGACTGGGGACGAGTTTGTAAATTTTAAATGTATGGAATTTGGGAGACTTTGACAGCTCACAGCCTGGTTACTATGCAATGTAACATAACCAAACTTGGCAAACTTACTCAATTTCATGCGATCTTTCTGGTGATGTGATTCATTTCTTAATATGACTCAATTTGAACAATGGGTAGACTGGGGCCCAATCCCTTTTTTGAACTTCAGAACGGGTCTAACATGCATCAGTTGAAACATCTTTATCCCAAATTCAGATCCTGATGCACTCCACATTACTTTCTTTACATCACAGGGCAGTGACAATGAAACATTAGCTTCATGTCCAAAAAATAACTAACTAAAGGACACTGTTTAATTAATTTTTGGACAATAAGAAAATCAAAATAACAAACTAAGAAATCAGCTACATGTAACAAATGAATTGCTTTCATCCACGCCATAATTTTGTTTGGATGCAAAACACTGTATACTGACCACAAGAAAATTGACTTTCTGGGGATTGAGTGGCTATGAATTAGCCTGGAATGTAATACTTCTGCATCACAAGAGCGACAGGGCCTGCGCCCTATTGGATGATGGTGCACCACAGATAATACTGTGGGTGTATATAAGCTATGTATAGCACATGGGAAGTCATTCTAGGCCAACACCGACCACCTTCTTTAATTAGTTCTGTTAATTTATTAATAGTATTATAGCCTTGTAGGTGGATGGCTGCTAACTGCTTGGAGCTTGGTTCCTACTCAGATTTCCTGCCATTTTTTCTCCCATGGGTTTTTTTGGCAGGTTTTTTTCTGGCCTCCATCTAACCACAATGTTATCGTGCGTGGTTGCCCAACTCTGTTCATGTGTTTCACTGTGATGGCGATTATTGGATAACATAGTTATTGTATACTGTATATTGTGTGTAAGTATAGTCCCGATGCTCGGCCAAAGCCTGCAAAATATACCTAATGGTATGTATTTACTGTCTGCTTTGTAGTGCAGCCAAAATATATCTTCCAAAATATAGCAGGAATGAAATGGTGAAAATTATTTTCTGCAGCACATCAAACTACATGTACATGAAATACAAGCCTTTCTTTCATCTTCCTAAAGGACTTAAATCTAGCTGCTTGTTTCTGTAAATGTTCGCTACAGTTTAAGCTTTGGAGCATAAAGCCCACTACACTAGGAGGGGAGGGGAGGGGAGAGGAGGGAAGTAACTGAGTGACTTCTGATTGACTGTCAAAATTAATCATGTGCTTGCTTTGGTTTGCAAGACTCTGTTATAATTCAATGTCATTGCCTGAAGGAGGGATCATTTTATTTTTCAGGGGTGGGGTACATTTCAGGGGTGGCGGACTTTTGCAGAAGAAAAAATACAGTGGAACCCCGCCTTACGCCCACCCCGTTAATATGGCCACCCCGTTATTACGGCCACCTCTTTTTGGCCCGGCGAAATCGCACTTAATCTCTTGTATAAAAAACCCTTTAATACGGCCACCTCATAATACGGCCAACGGACAGATTTTGCCATCCCTGTGCGCCTATGTTCTTTGTAATAATTATTTTACCCTACATTTAGCGAAACAAAAATACCTTACATAGAAAACAAAATTCATTCAACGCATAAAGTTACGAAAAAAATTTGGGCTGCTACCTGCAGGATGTTTTTGTATGGGATGTTCCACCAACGCCGTCACACCACCGATATTATCCTCCATGTTATCAACTTCTACATTAATATACATTCCACCAGGTAAGATATTTGCATCCCACCATTCAACATCTGGAACAGTATCTTCTTGAGCTTCTTTGGGTGTGATCAGTGCAAGAAGTTTGGTTGCTGATGAAATACCTGTTTTCTTTGCTGCTGCGGCAATCTCTTTTTGAAGTTTGTCCAATTGTGTCTGTTCATTGAGCAAAATACAGAACAATCTATGATTACTTCTTCTGCCTTACAAAAGAGATAAATGTATAGTCCTTATGAGTTGAATTAAACCAAAGACCACCATCTAGAATTGATTATTTGCCACTTTAGGAACGAGAAGCAAACTGGGGAAAGTCACATCTCGCAGTCGCTTGTGGTGCTGTTACTGGGGACAAAATGGCGGCCAGCTTGACTACGCATCCACAGTAACTGTCCCACAAGCAACTATAAGATGTGACTCGCCCCAGATTGCTTCTTGTTTCTAAAGTGGCAAAGGCTGTTTCATGTTTGATTAGAACATAACTGTTATCACCTGGTACAGTACTAATGTGGCACAATATAAACTAACTTACATACATATATTAGCTAATTTAAATTACACACAAAAGTAACATTACACAGCTTATTAAAATGGCAAAAAGTAACAGAATGGTGATCTCATGTGGCATGAGAATCCCGAAGGATGGCAAACACCAAAACAATATTTATGTCCAGTTTTTTCATCTGACTTGACATCATTGTTTTCTTATTATTTTATTATCAAAACAAAAATACAAACAAAATAAGATAGAGGCATACTGTCAGCATACCAAGTTACACAACACACACTGTACCTTAGCTCTTATTCTTTGAGCTATTTGTTGAAACTTTCCTTTTTCATGAAACTTAAACCCTCTCTTGCTGCGTTGTGCTGCTTTTATCCTAACATAAGAAAAAAAGATCAAATATATTCCATTAAACTCTGATTGTAAACCCTGGGCTTATGTTTGCCAAGAAGCATTTTTGGAGGAAGGAATATTCCATTTCAAATGTGGTTGTGTTTCCATTTTGAAGGGATTTTGCAACTGGAAAATTTAAGGTGAACAAAAGAATAGTGCAAAATAAAACTCTCTTCACAAAACGATCATTACCATTTATGAGTTAACAAAAATATACATGTACGTTGTACAGTCATCAAATGAACATCAAAAGTCTCTGAACAAGTCGTAATGATGTAAAATGCAAAATGAGGTCTACAATAAGGAGCTATTAAACAGAAAAAAATGTGTTGTCCTTCAGAGTGAAATCTAAAATTAATATAGATCGGTTTTCGATTGAGTGTCGTAAAACCAAAACCAAAGAAATTACGCTGGCCAATCATAACAAACGCAAACAGCACAATGAACCAATGAAAACTCAAAGCAAATACAAGTAACTGGTGCTAAGTGCGGGAAAACGTGTGCAACCAAATTTTTTAAGGGTTTTGGTTTTGCAAAACCAAATTGGTCGAGAAGGCAGCGCAAGTTTTTTAAGCCAATCATAGAGCGTAGTAAAGCAAAAGCAAAAGCAAAGCAATTCTGGATTTCTTTTGATACTCTATTGAAAACCACTCTAAGCCCATGGCCATATTTTGGTGGGGCTTTAGCTTATTATCAGAGGGGGTTTTACATCTGAGATTTGTGGGACTTTTTGGGGTGTTGGGGTAAGCTTATTTTTGTAGGGTGAGATTATCCACATCTCCATAGTAATCAATACAGCTTAAGGCAATAGACGTAGCCTGTTCCAGGTGTTCGGATAGCGGGGGAGCGACGCAAAAAGATACGTGAAGCGTGGATTGGGGAGAGGGGGAGAGACCGCAGTAGGCGATCTTAAGTGGATGGAAGGAGCTTTTTAAACAAATGTTCACAGGCGTTCTCTCACCCCCTCTCTCCAAACCCCTCGCCGCTCTTCGCACTCTGCACGTCTTTTCGTGTCGCTACCCCCCATTATCCGAATGCCTGGAACAGGCTACAATAGACTTTTAATATAAATTTTTTCTCACCCCACTCTGGGATCAAAATAGTTGCTTTCATTCAAATCCTCTGGAGGTTTTTCAATCTTGAACTGCTCTGCTTTCTTGGCACGGATATTGGCTTTCAGTGTTGGCATTCTGCTAGTCAGCTGAATAGCTCTTCCAGCTGAATCAACAGTGCGGCCAGCCTCATCCAAGATCAAGGCTCTAGGATGGGAGCCATCTTCTTTTATAGCACTCACAGAAATTAAACCTGACTTAATAAGGTTGGCTCCAGCACTTGTAAGGCCTGATGAGGAGAACTAAAGAATTGTACAGAAATTAGACATGACTGAAACTAGCCCTTATAGATACAGCTGCCTTCCATCACGCCCTACTTGCAGCGTCCTGTGAGCTCTCTCTCACGTTTCACCTGTAGCTGTGGGAAGTGATGAGAGGCAGCTGTATTCGCAGCCTAGACTGAAACATATCCACAGTTCTTCTTATTATTATTATTATTATCTTAAAATACGAGCAAACAAAGAACTTGGCTTTGCAAATGTTTAGAGCTACACTGTAGGTATTCTGAAGGTTTATTCACAGATTCAAAGCAGGTATATCATACATCACCATGGCAAATGTGGGTTGAGAGATTTATAAAGTTACTAGCCCAGTGGCAGGGATGTCTATCCCTGCTTTGATCATCACTACAGACTGTATATCAGTGTGGTAAAGTTGGAATTGAACATTTACAAAGTTACGTCTAGCTACAATGGTAGACAGAAGTGTTGGCACGCTCAACAGTATCAATTATTGGATTTGAAAAACACACCTGACTTAAGGCTTTTCTTTTCCTTTTTTGTTGTTGCCTTTTTCTCTTATCTTATTTTGTGGTTTTGTTGGCCTTTCAGTCGCCTTTGTTCACGTTGAAAAAGTTTTAACCTAAACGTTGGGAAAAGGGAATTTTTTTGACAGAGTGTCAATGGTAGTGAAGGTCGCGTTTTTGGTGATTTTGGAGGAAAAAATCCAAGTTGTTTTGTGTGTATCTCTGGTCCAATTTAACGTTTTGTGCTCGTTTAGGTATGCTTTGTTAGACATTTTCCAACTCTATCCGTTGATTATCAAAGACATCCTCTGGCGTGAAAATTGATGACGTCACAAGTGGTATAAGTCTGTGGTCTCTTCTTGGCCATTTATGGCCGGTTTAGTAGTCAATGTGTTAAAGAATAAATTATCCAAAGGAAAGAAGGAAAAAAAGACAGTGTTTTTCTATGTATATCAATCAGTTTATAACTAAAAAAACTTTCTTTGGCATACTACTATGACAAAGTATTACAAAAAACCAAACTGAAGGCCTATCCGGACCTGTTTATAAGGAGGGAGCCCCAAAATTTTCCGGCCCTTTCTTTTCTTTCTTTTATTTTAAAAATATATATTTTTGGTTTGTGGGTTAATTGATTTTAACAGAAGCTTCGTGATTAGTTTCTGATTTTAATTAATTAATTAATCAATCAATCAGTCAATTATTAATTAATTAATTAATTATTTTAATTTTCTTTTGGGCCACCAACCTTGACTGCCGGGCACCCTAGCTTATAAGGTTGGGAGCCCGAAGGGCTCCCTGCAATTTTTCGTAGAGCACAGCCTTGACATTGTAAGGGGGGAGGGGGGCATATTAAATCATTGTTACAGACAGACAATTCACAAAAACAAAGTTTCAGCATCAAGTAAAGAGAAATTTCCATCTCTTACAGTGAGCATTCCAACTACTTCTGTGTCTAGGGTTGTAGGTCGGTATTGATTTGGCTACAAACTAAAATATATTATACTCATAAAACCACAGGCTTCCCAAGCTCGTGATAATTTTTTTTAATGAATAAATTACTCTTGTTTATGTAAGCGCTCAGAGTGGAACGTGACTCCCTGAATTAAGCGGTGTTGTGTTACAATGTCGGCCGTTGGGAATTTGAGCGCTCTATAAGACGTTGTATGGCGATCGAAACAGCGTTTATTTAAGCGTGCGATATGGTAAATTTTTGTCGTATTTTTTATAAAAAGAAGTAAACGAACTCACCTTGTCTGGTTTCTGTGTAGCTTTTGGGCTATTTAGGCGTTTTTAGGCGTTTTGGGGCGATTTTGTCATTCCTGTCCTAGCCTTCATAAGACGTAGTCAAGGCTGCTCACCAGCGGACGCCGGAATCTCGACCAAGCGCCGTTCAAAAAGCCGCAGCGTCCAGAAAATCGAACCGATCAGCTTAATTTCCAACCACAATTAAACATACATGACCAGACTTCCTTCGAAAGTCTTCAATGTCGAAAGACCCCTTCTCTTTCCCCTCCAAATAAGCTGACTTTTGCGGCTGATCCGAAGATTCGCCTTCTCTGCAACCGCCTGTGATTTTCAAACTCGACACGAACCGAGTAAAGACCTGGGTCGGAGGTCAAATATTCCACATCCAGGGGTGGTACAAGCAATTAGGACAATAGAGCGAATCGTATTGCCACTGCGGGGGATGGTGTAAGTGTTGTATGTACCGGGTTCGTGTCGAGTTTGAAAATCACAGGCGGTTGCAGAGAAGGCGAATCTTCGGATCGGCCGCAAAAGTCAGCTTATTTGGAGGGGAAAGAGAAGGGGTCTTTCGACATTGAAGAGTTTCGAAGGAAGTCTGGTCATGTATGTTTAATTGTGGCTGGAAATTAAGCTGATCGGTTCGATTTTCTGGACGCTACGGCTTTTTGAACGGCGCTTGGTCGAGATTCCGGCGTCCGCTGGTGAGCAGCCTTGACTACGTCTTATGAAGGCTAGGACAGGAATGACAAAATCGCCCAAAAACGCCTAAATAGCCCAAAAGCTACACAGAAACCAGACAAGGTGAGTTCATTTACTTCTTTTTATAAAAAATACGACAAAAATTTACCATATCGCACGCTTAAATAAACGCTGTTTCGATCGCCATACAACGTCTTATAGAGCGCTCAAATTCCCAACGGCCGACATTGTAACACAACACCGCTTAATTCAGAGAGTCACGTTCCACTCTGAACGCTTACATAAACAAGAGTAATTTATTCATAAAAAAAAATTATCACGAGCTTGGGAAGCCTGTGATAAAACATGACAGGAATATTTGAGAACACAAGAGAAATTTAGAAAATGAAAAATGCAAGCTGCTGCAAGCACGTATTTCCAACTGTATTTCTCAAGTGTTCTGAAATAACCAACGTGTTTTATGACAGTATAATAATGGTTTATCGGTGGGCTTCTTTACAACATATATACTTTATGAACAGATTTAACACTGGCATGATAAAACATGGCTTATCTATGTTTTATTTACCTAATAGAAGATGGTTTTCTATGTTCTATAAGAAAATGATGCACGCCTAGAAAAGCAGCTAGTAGATGCATGAGCCACTGCGGCGAATGCATTCAGCTGCTTTTCTAGACCTCAAAAGTGCATCATTTTCTTATAGGACATATGAAAACCATCTTCTATTTGGTTTAGTAAATACATGTAGCTTTGTAAATAGACTAATTTTTTAAATTGTATATAATTTTAGGTAGGTGTCACCTATTAGTAGAGGGCTTTCCCTCAGCTAAAACTATTCGACACATTAATAAAGTTTATTATTATTACTAGTATAACCAATGGTTAGGGAGTGCGGGCTATATCGATGGTTGGAGTTCCAGGATTCTTTCCTTCTCCCTTCCCAGCGTCCCCTGCGCGCTTGCTTTTTCTCTCTCTCCAGCCCCCGCGCGCTTTATACTTCACTCTCCCCAATCTTCCCTATTATCCCAAGAAGCCTCTGTGGAGGAGAGAGAGTTCCAGGATTAACAAGAGCCAGAATGGCTTTGAGCTAGCTTGGGCAAATTGCAGGATGTGAGTGGTTGCAAAAGCGTTGTGATGCAAAAACATGATGTCAGTCGGGTATCATGGGTTACATGATGATGTTCAGTGCTGTGGAACTGGCAATAAATAAAATTTTAGCTCACAGCCGTGATCCGTTAATTAAAAGTATTTTTAACTAGAACAAATTGAACCCTTTTTTTATAGAAAATGAATTGTTAAGATATTCATGAAACTCAAACGTTTGCATTTGTAAGCGAGATGAAAGTGAACGATACAGTACAGAAAATGTATTTTCGGCAAACCAGACTGAGCCGTCACAGAGATTGCGTGACGAGCCCAAACAGCCAGACCCGTGATGCCTGCTCTGCGCTAAATATCAAATTCCACAGAGTTTTATCGAGATTTTTAGCCACTCGAAGCTATTTTTGCCTCGGAAATAATAATTATTATACATTGATTATTTTGTTATTTTCAAAACGTTTGTGTTGTCTGAGCTTCGCATGCAATAAATTATATTACCAGAAAGAATGAAACAAACATTTTACGAAGTAAACTTACAACGTAAACATCAGTCGCCGATGAGTTTTGTAACATCTGAATATGGTACGGTAGCAAATTGCAGCAAATCGTATGACCTTCCCTGTGATCGCGAAGAACTCGGGACACCTTTGTGACAGTTTATTAGACTTTGAAACCCGCAACTCCAGTACAGTTACAACAGTATAATTTTGCTTTACCTCTCATGACTGTTTTGTATTAACTCGTATGCAAATTTTGCCAAGTTTCCCAATGTCATGCTTGGATGAGTACAACCGTGTTTCCTTCCAGTTTTGCTCTTTGATTTAAGATGTTCTGAATCAGTTTTACAATGTAAACGTCAGTGTGGAATCCTGTGTGGAATAGCATTTTCATAACAAGCGAAGCTGCTATTGCTGGTTTGCAACCATTCCCGAGTGATTCAAATGACAAAGACCCTGGCGGCCATGTTGGATGACAGGAACAATAAAGCTAATTAGAAATCTTTTGTTAATGGTCATCCAACATGGCGGCGATGACGTCAGTTGCAAACCAAGAATAAAGAAAAAAACTCGCATTTGTTTAAAATAGCCGAAGACAAAGTCCGACGTGTCGAATAATTTGACCTCCCATATTTGGAACGTTTCATGTGATCGAAGGTCAAAACACTTGTGATCGCATTCCATTCATTCTTGGCGGAAGATTATTAGGAATGTGCCAAGTTCTCGGTACTAACATGCCGCGCATGCGTAATAGCAACATTGAGATTAGGATTGTGGGCTTCTCTGGGTGCCCGCAATTATTATTATTTTAGAAAATAGCAGGAACTTGAAAGAAAAAACTTTGTACGCTTGAGTGGCGCGGCAGAACACAAATTAACTTACAAAGTCGCAAACTTAGCACAAGAAAGAACTAATCCAGCGTTGTATAACATTTTAACATTTCTTGAATGAATAAACACTTGCTTCAACGAAAATTTCCATTTTATGGTTTCTCCTGAGATTTTTAGAAAGTTTCTTAGAGTTTGACAAATCTATTTTGAACTTTGCCGGTCGTAATTTTGTTGGCTTCATCCCAAGATTTCTGCAGATTATTTGGCATTCAAAAACAAAACAAATTTGCTGCTATTTCGCTATTTCGTGTTTTGGCTTCTGTTATGACTGAAACAATAATTTTTTCTTACCTCTAAACGTTTTCGAAGGTCCATGTTGTTTTGCTAAATCACTTTGATCGCTATTGTTTACAAATACTGTCAGCTGGTTAGACTGTGTCTGATTGTGACTGATTCGTCGCCTCCAATCATTCCGATGATACAGTTTCACTTCATTTTCAATACAGGTAAAGCATTACTGGTCAAACACTCATAATACATTCAATGAGTCAAGAGAAGCTACAGGCTCAACTTTGAAAATCAAGATTAAACTGAACGTAGTGAACATCCGGGACATGCGTGCTGTATAGTTTTTAGCCGTGCTTTATAAGAAAATGATGCACAGCTAGACTCTATGCAGTACATACATGTACATGTATGGCAGCTATTCTCTAAACTCTGATATAAGTATATTTTCTTTAACCAATCACAGCACGTACAGAATCCAGTCTATATTATTATTAATGTACAGTACAATATTGAATCAACTTACACATCTGATTAAAATAGTTCTTACCAGGTTAGGTTTATTAGCCAACTGAGCTTGGATCTTGGCCTGTAGTTCCGCTGCTCTTTTAGCTTTTTCTATTGCTTCATTCATTAATTCCTGCTGTTGCTGCATAGTAGGAACACTCTGTACAATAAAGGCAAAAAACATTAACGTTAAAAAAATAAAGGATGGCTAAAAAGCCACAGAATACAAACA
Source organism: Desmophyllum pertusum (assembly GCA_029204205.1). Taxonomy (NCBI): domain Eukaryota; kingdom Metazoa; phylum Cnidaria; class Anthozoa; order Scleractinia; family Caryophylliidae; genus Desmophyllum; species Desmophyllum pertusum. Next base: position 268,662 of record MU827365.1, read on the forward strand.
TAAACGCTTTAAGCACTGGAATATACCTCTGGGTTTAATATCCATGCTTGTACCACAACATCAATCAATCTCTCTAAAAAACGTTTTCTTGAACTCATTTCCAAGACAAGTAGGAACTTATTGGCAGGAATTTTAGCTTTCATCCCTTTTAGAGGTTTCACACCCTCTATGGATTAGGTGGGTTGGTTAGGCTATGCCGAAGATCTTCAGTATCGCTTTCAGAAGCATGTGGTGTAGATCATAGTCTTCGGCCTATATTAGTGAGTGTAAACTGGCATGCATGCAGATGACCCACTTCGGGATCAAATTTAGAAAACCTTAGCAAATGTTTTGTGTGGGATGTAGATGGAATGCACCCTGGTCACCGGGGCTGTACAGTAATATGTTAAGCAGAATACCCTGCCAAATTGAGCCCATGACTGAAAAGGGGTGGCTACTTGGTACATAGTGCAAATTTTAATAATGTGAAGCTATCTTAGAAGCTGGCTATGCGGTACGCAGTGAGTAATGTATTCAAGAAGTTTCAGTCTTTTTACAATGAGGATATACAGAATTGTTGTTTGTATTTTGACTCGCACAGGCTCGTCAAAATACAGCTACAGCACAACTTGTAAAAATATACAGCGATACTATAAACTTAACTGTCTAATAAGATATACTGGTATGTATTTCTTTATTGTTTACTCTCCATGAATTATTTTATTTCTGCATACCGCATAGCTGGCTAAGCAGAATATTGTTCGAGTGGCAGGGTAGTCTGCAGTTAAGCCATTTTCTACTTTATTTACCTGTGAGGTAACTGGTGGTGGTAGAGCAGTTGGTACTGTACGAACAGCAGGCTGGACATGCCTTATGACATTCAACTGTTTCTTCCGCTCTTCAATTTGCTTTTTCATACTTGCCACCATTTCACTGATCTGGACGCTACTCAGCGAACTGGACCTCTCAGCTGTTTCAGGAATGGCTGGAGGCAGAGGTATATTATCTTCTTTTAAAGCGTCAAATCGACTTTGTTTCCGTTTGCTCTTTAGACTAGCCGACTCTCCATGATCATCTCCCGTGTCATCTCCAAACACATCTTCAAGCGTTCGTTTCTTCGCCTTAGAACTTCTTTCAGAGCCAGAACTTTTGCTGCTTTTTAGCTGAGTTACTTTGTCAAACAAGTCAGTTACAAACTGAGGTGCTAAATCGTCTAAAAGAGACGACAGTTTCTCGCGGGATGAATTTCTATCCAAGTTGTTTGAAACGCAATACAAAGCAGCGTTGACTACGCTTTTCTCGTTAAATCCGAGGCGTCGTTTCACAGCTTCTTCCACCCATGGTTTCAGTTCCTCTAACTCTCTTCTACTAATAGCCATTTCTTAATAATTCCGAGCTTTAAAACGTTCAAATTGAACCAATTTATTGCAGTTCGGACAGGCATGTTCCGTCCGCCATCTTGGATTTCGTTTTCCTGACGTCGGCGCATTAAAAAAATGTGGAACCGCTGTTAAAAAAATACGCGGACTTCGATCGTTACCAATCTCTTCGCAGCAGACGTTTTTCGCGCGCTTTGCGAAGAAGAGGACATATTTTTGCGAGCAAATCGAGAGCTGCAGAGAACAGAATATGGGAATTCACGGTCTATCAAAAGTGATCGGAGATCATGCTCCCTCAGGGTCGAAAGAAAACGAGATAAAGAACTATTTTGGTAAGTGAAAGATTGACTTATGTCCACCAAATTGAAGATTGTTGTATAAAAAGCATCTGTAAACATCAGAAAGCGACGAGTTTTGCATAAGCTTCTAGACTGCAAAACAGTCTCTCTTTTTCTCGAGATATTGTGCGCGACGCGAGAATTGAGAGGCGCGAAGCGCCGATAATCCACGCGCGAGCCTCGTAAGAGGCGAGAAAAGAGAGACTGTCCCCTTTTCATACAACGAATTCGTTCCGACCAGGGGGTCTGATGCTTCCGCTAAGGTGTCAAAAATTCCTTAACAGCTCCGCCTATACAGTGAATTCGATACCATAAACGTGACACTTTCCGCTCAAGGGGAAGCGATATTTATAGGCCATCTTTTGTCTGCGTGTATTCGTCTCTAAAGTCATTGGCAATGTAGCGAAAAATTCGTTGTTGAAGCCTCCTAAGCCTGATAAACTGAGCTCTATTCGAGAAATCCTAAATAACCTTCTCCCTCAAATAATTGCCGATTATGTGACTGCTATTTTAAGACGCAATTTGGTAACGCATCCGAACTGAAATATATTTGTTGATCCGCAAAATCGGAATGACAAAACGGTCTCTGCTTTAATAGCCGTGGACGAAGGAACTCGTTTGTCCTCAAGATTTTGCTCTTCGTGTCCGTTGAAGGTTGGGAACTTTGCTATTATATATTGAAGCAAAATTTGGCGAGTCGAGAATCCATGTGGAGCAAAACAACATGCTTTCCAGCTGTTCGGGTTAACAACAAGGATCGCTGCCTTTCCTACTGTTGATTTTGTGATCTTGGTCGATATCGTGTCGCTTGACTTGACTAACGCCTTTTCCGAAATCCGAAGTACAGCGATCAAAACTCGCATCTATCGAAGGAATGTCTCCTGCTCCATCTTCCCGCCCGCGAACTAATCGATCAATGTTTGACGCTGTTTGTAGTAAGGCCTCCGGGGACGAGAATGATGTCCGATGACAGATTACGTCGAAAACGGACCAATCGGAATTTTGCGTTTCTCCAGCAACGCAGAATTCGGAACGGATTTCATGTATGGAAAGGCGACAGTCCGTATTTATAGCGTCTCTCCCCAATCCCACTCGCAATTTCATGCTCGTTCCAGATCCTTCGGCCGCGTTCAGCCCGACTCTCTCGCGCGAAAATACGGACTGTTTTGCAGTCTAATAAGCTTCAAGCTTTATAATTCACCTCGATTTCAGTCTGTGAAATTCACTGGCGGAGTTTCATATTAAAGCGCTTTGGTAGTTATAAGGAAAAATTGCAAATAATGATTGTCGAGCTGGAATGAACTGAATTGTACATTTCAACATTATTTAGTACTTCACCCCCCCCCCCCCCCCCGGCTAGGGTTAAGTTCCCCTCCCCTTCAGCTAACAGTAGAGCCCGGTGGGAGGGGAGATACAGATCACTTTTCATGGAAAATAAAACAGTTGATGTATTTTCTCCATTAAACGCTGGGCCCCTAATATAAAATGATAAACGCTGAGTTCAAATAAACGGCGGATCTATCAGGTCGAGTTTTAAATAAACGCCCCCGGCATTTACGCCCCCAGTTATAAGTAGTTATGTAACTGAAAAACCCTTGTAGGGAGTTGCAATAAAGTTTCCATTCCATTCCATTTAATCGAAGTCCTGGTCGCAGTTGTTAGCGATTTATCCAGTGGATAGCGTTGTCCATCCTTTGAACAACCAGGCCCAGGCATTTATTTGAATCCAACCTATCCGACCTTATGTAACTGATTCTCATTGATTAATATGGTATACCAGTTGAATTTATCAGTTTTTCTCACTACACACTCTCTATAAACCACTAAGTACCAATAATGTACCTATCAATGTAAATCCCACAGGAGGGGGGGAAAGTGCAGGCAAAAGGTTGGGATTTGACAACAAGAACGATCCTTCTCTCGGGCATTTGAATGTGAGTCGCGTCCCGGGGGTTGGGACATTTGACTTTGACCGAGAAGCGCCTGGGTCCAATCTTCAGATGCGGTTACCAAGTGTCTTCCTTCTACCTTTGCAAGCGTGATTTCCAAAGCCACGACGTTTTATATTTTGATTTTTCATCGACATTTATCTGCCATTTTAAACGCCAAAGTAAGAAAGTACTTGTTAGTCTGTTTTAGAATTCTGCCCCTAGGTGGGTCTTCTTAGATACATTTGATCAACATATGTTGACCTTGTTTAGTCAATGATTTTGTTGAGGCTGTCAAAAGTGATGGAAAATACCTGTGTTTAATAAATGCCATGTCTATAAGGTCAACTTTTAAATAAATACCCCTGGCGTTTAATCGAGAAAATACAGGTCATATCTGTTCAGTATTTCACATTTTATCCAGTTCAACTGCAAAATCACAGTTCACATCCAACAAAAAATTCATTGTAAATTGTGTTATTTCACCAGCCAACCTAAAAAAATTCAGATCTCCAATTTGGCACAAAAGTAGCTCATATCAATCCCCCCAAAAACGGCCAACCAAAAGAAAAGCTCTGCCGATTTCACCAAAAAAATTGATTAACATCGAAAGTCGCCACAAAATTGACCATGTTTTAGTATCCCAAAGATTTGACAACTGAACTCCGCTGAGAGACATATCCAAGAAATTCCTGGACTATCTGGGAGAGTTGACAGGTCTGCTTATTTAGCAGATCACTCTTCACAAGGGATATCATATATATATTCACATTTCATGTCGGAAATATAACTGTCGATGTGTGACTCACAAAAATTCACTTTACCACTGTACCCTCAGTCTCCATCAGAATTATTTATAAAATCACTCCTTAGTTTGTTTTGATAACTGATTGTATTTTAGGAAGAAAGATTGCAATTGATGCTTCCATGAGCATTTATCAGTTTCTCATAGCAGTAAGATCTGATGGAAGTCAACTGACCAATGAGGCAGGAGAAATCACCAGGTAATATACAAGGTCCATTATACAGAATATTTCAAGAGTAAAGTATCATAATTTTTTATGCACATAGATATGTGATTAGTATATACTGGTATACTATATAGGATCCAAAAATAAGCCCTGGTCTTTAAACTTTGATCATAAAACCTTTTGGGGGCTTATTTCTCAATATAATAACATAATTTTAAGGATTAATTTCATGCATATTTTCAAAGTTTTCACAAAATTGTGTCTCTTGCTGGCACAAATTAAAAGAAACAAGACAAGAACAGAAACTTATCTTTACAGCTGATAGAAATGAATGCGTATAATAATCCTGTTCAGTTCAATGTTTTGCAATTTGTTCCAAATGAAATTTTCTGGCTAAAATTCAGTTCAGTGACCAATCATTCAGAAATAACATCTCTTTAATAGAGTTAAACATCCACAAATTTCCATTATGTGAGTGATGTAGAGCTTATATAATTCACAGTGTTTATTATCTTAATGATGCATTGTGTGTTATTTCTGTCTTCAGTCATTTGATGGGCATGTTTTACCGAACCATCAGGATGGTAGAGAATGGAATCAAACCTGTGTAAGTGTACATGTATGTAGCACTGAACTGTATATGTGTCCTATGTTTCACTCGTAGAAGCCCTAAACCATTACATCCATGACTCAAAGCGCCTTATTTTCCTTTTGCCACTCTTGCGTGGGGCATTTCAACAAAATGATGTTATGATAAAAATATTCCCGTTATTGCAAACATTTTAAATGGAAGATGGAAGCTTTTGTCTTTGAAGAATGGCAGTGACTAACAGATATGTGGCGATAAGTGTTTGGTTTGTCCCATTTGCAAATTTGCTATTTCTTAAAATATATTATTACTGAACTTTGCAGGTATGTTTTTGATGGGAAGCCACCTCATATGAAATCTGGAGAGGTAATCAAGTTAACTGGAATATATAAATTCATAGTGCGGACATTAAACTTCCTAAATAAATGAAATCACACAAAACATTAAATAATTTCCATACTTCCCTGGTGGTTGAGCCCACAAGGCCAGATAGGAGCACGGCTTGGACATAATCAATTGTAATATATTTTACAGCCATGAGGATGTTAATGTATGAATGAGATGATAAAGAGGCAGTACTGTTTAAAAAAAGTCTGCGTTCCGGTCAAAGCAGACTACAGAGCTTTTCCCAGTTTCTTGCTTATTGAATGAGCATCAGCCCTTTAAATTCCCACTGAATGTTACATATGTACAGTGTAGCACGGGTGAGGACAAAACATGGACCGGGTCCATGGACCCCCTAATTTTCCTCTTCTTTTTTTTTTTGAAAAAAAATAAATTAAAAAATTATAATTATATTCATGACAGCAATCGCCTATGTACATGTAGTGTACTATTGGAATGGTTTAGAGGGCCCCGGGATGAAAACTTAATTAATAATTCTTGCGTGGGGGACACGCGTGTGTACAACACAAAACGTGGAGCATCTTCTATCCGTGTTATTACCGCTTGCATTTCCCACAATATATGTTTCAGATGACGCTTTGCTTTGTGGTAGCACGTTATTAATAACACATACATCAAAAACAAATTGATATGAATAAAAATCGACTTTTTTTTCTGAGAGCGTGAGCGGGCGGAACTCTCGAATCCTGCAATCTGATTGGTTCCAAGAGACTGAGTGGGCAAGATTTTCCTATCTTGCCTGCGGTCCTTTGCCGCCAGGTATGCGCTGCCCAAGCGAAAACGTTTAAATTTCAGCAACGTGTGAAGGTCGATGCGAAGAAGCTTTTACTGAATTTTTCACATATTTATATTGCTCTCTTATCAAGAACTGAAGTCAACAACAACAATCAGAATTATAATGTTAATCTTACACTGGCAGAGTGAAACAAAATAAGGGGAAAATGTATTTCTCACACACTGCTGGGGCCTGAGGCAGGCATATTGTGGCATGAATGGCGAGCATTTTGTTGTTGTTGCTGTCATCACCATTTTTGACCTTCCCACATACCCACCCTTACATGTACAATTTTAGATCATTTCAGGTACGATTTCAGTACGTTTTCGTTTCAGTGCGTTTTCATTTCAACACTGTAGTATGTTTTAATAGAGTTATTTTGTTGTGAGAATTATGGCAATCAGCTTGACATGGCTCTCAGCAGTGTGTGAGAAGTATTGATAATAAGCTGGCAATCAACCTATATGTGACATATGTGACAGTGAAGAATTGTAGAAGAATTATTAATTAAGTTTTCACCCCTCTAAGCCATTCCAATAGTACACTAAAAAGGAATTAAGCCTACATGTATGATAGGCGATTGCTGTCATGAATATACAATTTTTTAAAATTTTCTTCAAAAAAAAAAAAGGAAAATAAAGGGGGTCCATGGACCTGGTCCAAAGGGGGGGTCCGTGGACCCCTGGTCCATGTTTTGTCCTCACCCGTGTAGCACTAGTTAGAAAGGAAATGAAAGGCTCCTCATATGAGGCAGATAGAAAATAATGGAACATCGTACTACCTACAAGTGGCTTCAATGGGTAGTAGGCACTGTATGATACCTCACAGGAACCTAGAGTGTCACACATCATTAACTGTTCAGCTTTGTTCTATTTTGTAATCTGTCCAGCTGGCAAAGAGAAAAGAGAGACGAGAAGAGGCACAGAAAGGACTGGCCCAAGCAGAAGAAACTGGTGAGTGTGACGTGGATAAATTAATTTATAAAAATAAAACCAACTTTCTTTGATTGAATGCAGTGTTCTGCTGTTCCTTCAATGTATACCATTCAATGTAACATGGTACGTATCAGCATCTTCCCTCCCCCTTCACAACCTTATTTCTTTACAGAAACTTACATGTACTGTAGTGTTGCAGTAGTTGCTATGGAGACAGTGACAAGTTTCTTCCTTTCAAGAGAAAAACACTAGTGTTATAATACAGTACACTACATGCAACAATCCTCCCCCCCCCCCCCCCCCCCTCTCAGCAAACCCCCTTACAGAATCGTTTTACCCCAGCTGTGTTCCACATTTTGAGGGTAGGTTCCCATATACATGTAGCCGCGATACATCAGACAAGCTTCTCATGTCAACATGTTTCAGTGTCACCTATTCAAAGAGCACACACTAACTACATGTAAAACATACATTGAAATGGGAAACAATGTGTTCAACTGCAAATCTATCTTCTTGTGCTTAATTGTTCAATCAATGCGTCAAAATCAAGTGAAGTTTACATTTCCTAACATATTTGTTACCAATGTGATTTCCTGAATGCCCATGAATTGTTAAAGAAATCAGGCTTTGAAGATTATATTGCTATGACTTTCTTGATCAGTCCTGCCATCAGGACAAAATTCATTTTGGTGAGTTATTTTCTTTTTTATCACACAACAATTAAAGGTGACCATACCCATGAACTGTCAGTCACACATTCAACTTTCAATAGAATGACTATTGCTCCAAAGTGTTTCCCTTTGTTTTCAATAACTAATAAAATTTCATGTTTGAATTAAAACATGTAGGTCGATGCTAATCTTGGAATTTATTGCACGGCGGGTCTAATATGCTGGTAACTGGTAGCCTGAGATCAGGCTCCTGAATAAAATTTGCGAGCGAAGCGAGCCAAGTCGCTGCCTGGGGCGGTCTCGAAGGCGACGGAGCCTGAAGACATTCCTTTGATGCTGCCGATCCATGATACCAGATTCTGGTATCATGATCTGATTGGTCAAATTGCTTAATATTGACAGATTCGCGGTGAATGATGACAGATGTTGACAACACAATGGGTTTTGCTAAAAGCAGGCCCGCGGCCCGGCGGCCCACGGCCCACGGCCCGCGGCCCGCGGCCCAGGACCCAGTCCACGGCCCGCGGCCCGGCGGTCCGCGGCCCGGTCCATTTTTTTTGGTTACACAGATTTGGGGTCAGCGGTGTATCGTGAACGCGCATGACCAGATGTGCATCGAGTACATGTGACTGGGAAAATGGACGACGGTGAGTTTGGATTCATTTGCAATTTAAATCATATCAATCCTTTGCAATCCTTGTATCTGTTTGTTGCATTTTGCTCAGATAAGAACGTTTGATCCTTTATACGTCCGTTTATTTACAGAACCCGATAGCACAGCGGACGTCAGTCCTTCTCAAACGATGTAAGTTTTAACAGCCTTGAAACCCTTGTATCAATGCACTACAGTTTCGTCAATAACTTTGTATGTCACTTGCTTTAACCTCTCACTATGTTGGCAATACCATATATACAACTTGGCAGAAATACTGAAGACGAAATAGTGTCCTGATACAAGGGTTTCAAGGCTGTTAAAACTTACATCGTTTGAGAAGGACTGACGTCCGCTGTGCTATCGGGTTCTGTAAATAAACGGACGTATAAAGGATCAAACGTTCTTATCTGAGCAAAATGCAACAAACAGATACAAGGATTGCAAAGGATTGATATGATTTAAATTGCAAATGAATCCAAACTCACCGTCGTCCATTTTCCCAGTCACATGTACTCGATGCACATCTGGTCATGCGTATTCACGATACACCGCTGACCCCAAATCTGTGTAACAAAAAAAAATGGGCCGGGCCGCCGGGCCGCGGGCCGTGGACTGGGCTGCGGACCGCCGGGCCGTCGGGCCGTGGGCCGCCGGGCCGCGGGCCGCGAAGTGGGTCCTGGGCCGCGGGCCGTGGGCCGTGGGCCGCCGGGCCGCGGGCCTGCTTTTAGCAAAACCCCAACACAATGTCATGTGTTGTTTGTTGAAGTTGAATACAGGAGAATTGAGGCAAGCGTTACGGAATTTATTATTTGCCATCAGATCTTTCAGATATCCCTCGGCTCAAGGAAGAGCAAAAGATATTCCTAGAATCTGTGGCAAAAGAGTGCGATGTATTTGGGATTCTCCCGACTGGTTTTGGCAAGAGTTTAACCTCGGGTGGAGATTAGAACAATCTACTCTTCTAATTGTGTCGCCGTTGCAGTTTCGATAATGAAAGACCAAGTCGAAGAGTTGTCCCGTAACTTAGGCCTGAAAGCTGAAGTTCGAAATGGAAGGATAAAAACTCAGAGGATACTCGACCGCCAAAAAATGGACATGGAAGTTATCCGATCTTTTGCGTTGGAGTCCTTTCATTTGCGAAGAGAAAATTAGGGCTGAAAATTGAACATTCAACAGAGATGTAGCGTTGGCTAAAATTACATATTTGCATACGCGTATTACGGTAAATTTCGTGGATGAAGCCGTCTTCACCGCTTTATACGCTTACTTTTAGCAATTTTTACTTTCAAGTTTGTTTTATGGGTAATACTTGATATGCAACGATCATTTTTGCCGTGGGAAATAATTTATTTAACCAAAACAAGTTAATTTGGGAAGCACGCTAATTAAGTTGAAATCGCCGCATAACGTTAGAATTCACGTCGGTTGTTCTGACACAAAGTTTACAGGATCGGTTTTATGTAACACTTATCGGTTCGCCACAAGCGCAAAATCAAAACATTAGTGACCCTCTTATGAGAAAAGTTTGTAATAAAAAAATAATAACAAAATGGGAACAACTCTTCCAAATTGCATTGCCCTATTCAGTATCGTCCTACCAGTTCTCAGTTACCAGTTCCCAGCTACCAGCTACCAGTTACCAGCATATTAGACCCGCCATTTATTGTAGGGTCGATTAAATTGACCCATAGACCCTATTCCAAAATGGCTGCCAATTTAAAATTATTTTGTATGCATTTAAATTTGCCTCACTAACCTCGTTCTAGAGTAAAAATTATTTTGAATTATCAACTCAAAAACGAGGTTAGTGAGGCAAATTATTAATAAATTTAAATACATACAAAATAATTTTAAATTGACAGCCATTTTGGAATAGGGCGTATGGCATGTCAAGGGTTACAGCAAGGTGCCCAAAAGTGTGACCACTTTTAATAATTAATTCACATGTTTTTCGTGTGCGTATACTATACAATCAGAAGTCAAGGATATCCATTCTTCGGATTCTGATTGGGTAGTCTGCATGCACGAAAGAATGTGAATTAATTAAAAGTGGTCAGACTTTTGGGCGCCTTGCTGTAACTTGTATGTTTCACAGTAAGTCTACAGATCACACAACAGCCAATTTCCCAGTAATCTGCTTTTTCTTCCTTTGACTGACAGGTGATGCAGAAAGCATGGAGAAATTTTCTCGCAGACTGGTATGCATTAACCATTAATCATGGTTGTACATGGACAAGTCCATAATAACCCCCCTCCCCTTAGTGCTGTAAGTCCCCAAAATCTCAAATGCAAAAATCCTTCCAATAATTATCGCGGACCCAGATCTTAATTTAGACAGATTTAACTTCTTCCTCTATTACAATTTTGTATCTAGCTTGTTTTGTATTTTATGTTGTGTGCTCAGAGACTTGTGATGTTTATTATATGACTTGTTTTACATTTCAGATCGTTATGTTTAGAGAGTTTTACTATTTTGGTATTTTTGTATGTGTTGTGGTTTAAATTTATTTTTGGTTTAAAATTTTTTAAACCAGTTTGATTTTGATTTTCCTTTGTCTCAGATTATGGTAATGGTATTAGACAAAGAAAATCAAAATCAAACTGGTTTGAAAAATTTTGAACCAAAAAAAATTGAACCACAACATATGCACCAATACCCTGCGAGCAGAGCCTCTTTCGATCCTCCTAGGAGGATCGAAAGAGGCTCTGCTCGCAGGGTAATGCACCAACATCCCATTCATGCAAAAGCTATTGAGCTGTACTTTTGTGTGTTACTGTTTGTTGTCCATTTTTTTGGGAGTTAAAGGGTCAAGTGAAATTGCAAAATATATCGAGTCTGGCAAGGAAAAATCATTTGATAAAATTGTGTTGAAAATCTTCAACTTTGTACACAAAAATATGTATGAATCCTGATATACTGTATTGATGATGGAAATAGAAATTTGAATTGTCATCTTCTTTTAGGTGAAAGTTACTCCAGAGCATAATGCCGAGTGCAAGAAATTACTTAAGCTTATGGGAGTCCCATACGTTGAGGTGAGTCAGTAAAGTGGAAAAAGAAGCTGTCACATTTATTACAGTACAGTATATCGATGACTTACAAATTTCAGTTTTAAACTAAGTAGAGCTGATTCAGATTGTCACTTTATCAAAACTGGCTATTATTTTCAAGTAAAATACTGCTTTACAATGTAGATAAAATCATCCCCATAATTGAATTTTTGAACATGATTTTTTTGCAAAATTTCCTGGGGGATTCTTCCTTCTCTCAGTGGGGACTGCATAACATGTTTAAAATCCCATGAGTATACAAATAGGAGAAGGTTTCATGTTGTTCTTTTTTAAGATGTAACATGAAGTATGTTGATAGATGTCGCATTTTTATCTTCTTCTTAGGCCCCTTGTGAAGCAGAAGCACAGTGCGCAGCCTTGGTTAAAACAGGCAAAGTATGTATATATATAACACACATCCTCGTTTGTATTCAGCTCATGGTTTTGGGTCAAAATACGGCCTTGAACACAGTAAAAACACTGATACGACACACAATTTCTGACCATGTGCTTTCTTCTTTATTACCTGTGTCACATGGGCTCGTGGAGGTTACAATGCCACAAGGGTTCATGGGGATTATGAGGATGGTCATCACATATATATTTAGATATCGTATGAGATGACATGGAGATAACCTTTTTTTGGTCACTGACAATTTGCTTGGAACAACTTTTGTTTATTAGAACAAATTATTTTTTTGTCATGCATATTTATACATGAAGCTATGGTTTGAAAGATTTGGCAACCATTCCCCAAAATGACTGCTCCTTTCAATGATATGCAAAACATCCAAGGGTTGTGATTGGTAGATTTTGATCTATTTTGTTTGTTCCAGGGTCCATTGGTTGTTGTGGGTATTTGTAGTTTTGTCACAACAGCCAATTCATTAGGCTCGATTACCAGCCACTGTTGAGAGATTGGTGGAAATCGAGCCTACCAATTCATGCTAATTCTTAATTTCAAATTTATGTAAAGAAAGATTGTTGTGGTACATCAGCAGGCAAGTAGACAGTCTGTTTCTCTCTCGAAATAATCTGTTGTGGCTCGAAAGGAGCACAAGACGAGGGAGTGCCCAAACCCTGCTTGTTCATACATCTTTGCGAACGCGCTCGAAGGGATAACAACTTTATTAATAGAGGGTGACACATAACAGTTTTCACTGATGAACCAGTGGCCCTCTGTCCTAGGAAGTTAAAAAATATTTACATGTAAACTAATGTTACTAATTTAAAATCACTAAAATATGTACAAGATTATGAAAAAAGTAAAATATGACAAAAATATGTACATTGAATTTCAAAGAAAAAAATTAGAATTTAGAAAGGTACTAAGCTCCGGCCCAAGAGAAGAAGAGAGACAAGGCATGCAACTCCAGCCGCGGAAGCCGCGACCGGCTCTAGTTCAAAATGGATTTTACGCCAAATAATTAAAATTCTCACCTGGCGGACACCGGCATCTGATCAACTAGATAATTTTCTATGTCTTGACGAGTTTGGGTTTCATCCCTCCAATTTCGACCGAGAAAATCGATGCTGAAATGCTCCATGAAGCTTTCTGCGTATGATCGGTGCCCGACACGAAAAAATTGCCCTTAAAACGAACCGATAATGCAGCTGAAGCGACTTACGTTTACTGGCGTGACAGTTTCAAAAATCACGTGCTGCTAACGGCTGCGATGCGCTGGTTGGCTGATTTCAAACGGCTCGCATCCTTCACATTCCTTTGGTCGCCGTGTCGGGCACCGATCATACGCAGAAAGCTTCATGGAGCATTTCAGCATCGATTTTCTCGGTCGAAATTGGAGGGATGAAACCCAAACTCGGTCAAGACATAGAAAAATTATCTAGTTGATCAGATGCCGGTGTCCGCCAGGTGAGAATTTTAATTATTTGGCGTAAAATCCATTTTGAACTAGAGCCGGTCGCGGCTTCCGCGGCTGGAGTTGCATGCCTTGTCTCTCTTCTTCTCTTTGGCCGGATTCCGAATTTTTAATTTCGCCAAAAAACGTCTTAAACAGCCGGAATGATTAAATAACAGCACACATGACTCAATTAACATATATTCTAAACTTTATTAAACAATACAGATCAAGTTGACTCTTAAATCTAAACTAGTGAACCAAATCTCAACCGTCACAGTAAGTTTGTAGTTCGTGACCTGAATAAATTATTTAAACACTGACAACTCAAACATAGAATGGTCTGCCTGTGGTTTCATCAGTGTTTTCAGTTTGAGTCTGAGTTTGAGTTTTCGATAGACCCGAGCTGTCAAGGGTCTGAGTTTTTTTAGGTTTGAGTTTTCAAGACACCAATAAATAAGCACTTACAAATTTTGTCAACCTTTGAAAAATGTACTGCTGTTTTTTATTTCAGATCACAATCCCCCAAAAATCATATGATTACCAATTAAGTAGAATTTGTATTTTCATAATTTTAGGTTTATGCCACAGGGACAGAAGATATGGATGCTCTGACATTTGGCTCAAGTGTTCTTCTCAGACATCTCACCTTTAGTGAAGCAAGGTCTGTATTATGTACAAACTACAAATAACTGTGAAAAGTTGCCTTTTTATTTTCGTAGAAACATTGTGTAACAATGTTCTCAGAAAATATTGTGGACTACTCGCCGGCATGCCCTCACTCACTCGCCGCATTCCAGACATTCCTAGTTAACTAATTAGTGAGAGTATCACTGAAGATCTGTCACCAAGACTACGCGTCAAACTAAAAGGTTGACGTCGATCCTTAGGGGGAGAGGGGATAGTAAAATTACACGGTTCTCTTCACGAATAGGCTTTGTGTGTAGTGATTTGAGAGATTGACATTATTCCACATAGGAATAATATTAGGAATCAATATTAATCATAGACAGATAAGAGGCGGATAATTGAACTAAAAATAAATAGATTACGAAGACACGCATACACTTGCCTTTGGCGCTCAGCAACTGCGCTGGGTTTCCGAGGGAAATTGCAAGCTGCTGTCAAGTCCGTAAAGAAAGCTACCCTAGCCATATTCTACGTAGCATACCCGAGTTACGAAACTTTGATCGAGCTTTTGACAGCAGCAATACATTGTAACAATTCACAGATTCCAGACATGATGACAGCAACCGGATATCGCGGTGATCAATTTGATACTTGAACTGACGACACGCAAAGATGCGCCAGCAGTGAGCGAAGCCAAAGAATCAACCTTACCAGAAAATAATCCTGAAGAAATTGAAGGAATAGGACAATATAATAAATTATTAAGAGATCACAAGAACAAATTGCAGATCGATCAAACAGTTCCCCCAGTCTCTCAGACGTGCGGGAGAACCCCTTTTAGTTTTATGCACAAACAATGTTGTCTAGCTTGACGATTACGTGACCAAAGATATTATTGAATTAGCTGTCAAGCGCAACAAAGCTCAGTAAAGTTGACCCCAGAGCTGGCTATCATCTCAACTTTCATCACTCACTTTAGCACATTACTGGAGTAGGAGTAGGTCGAGCTCTCGCTCCAGGCGCTCAGTGCTTCTCAATCCACGTGCTTCGCGCGTAGTTTTTCATTTTAGGCGAAAAAAGTAAGTCTAATGCTCGACTGACAGCCATGGTTTTGCATCGCTCTACATTGTTCCAGCGCCTGCTATTGCAGGGTAGAGTGGCTCTTTTGGAGTGAGGCTCTGTGACATTAAAATTGCTGAAGTCACCCTTTGATTTTTCCTGGGAGGGATTAAAAAAGGTGAAGTTTTTTATGTGAGATCCCAGCTACGTTTGCAACTCCCTAAATTCTGTACTATCTGATCAATGAGTGAACTCATAACAGCAGGTTTGAGCAAAGATAGTAAATTGAGTCAGATTCAATCACTGCTTAACTGTGACCATGCCAAAGAACAAAGCTGAATCAATAGACTCCCGCCTTTTTGGGTAAGGAGGGATGGGTTGCAGTGCCCTAGATATCCAGTGTTTGACTGACTAGAACAAAGAAACAAGTCCAAGATATTGTCGAGCTCGCTGACATCATCAAAACTAAATACTCAATTATCAATAATCACGTGGTTAAATGACTTTATTGTAGCACTTTTTTTCCTTGAGTTATCCTCGGACATCTATCCATCATGATACCCTTGGTTGTCTAGTCTCTAAATAACCAACAAACAACTGTTATCTTGTATATCTTGCACACAAAAATTATGTTCTTGTATAGTTTATATATTGTGTAATGTGTTATTTTTGTAACTCAATGTCAATAAACATGTAAAAAAATGGGACTGGATGGTGTCATACAATGTAATAATAATATGTACAGTGCTGGTATGTTGAACATATTAATTTTACTTTACAGAAAAATGCCGATAAGAGAGTTTTATTTGGACAGGATTCTTACTGAACTTGAGCTTTCACATGACGAGGTGAGTATCACATCACAGTTGCCTCATCTGTAGTAAAATAATGGTTAGAAAGTTCTGCTTTTTTATTTAAACTGAACAATGCTGCATTAATCTCACTGCCACATTAATGCAAACAAGGAACATAACTGAAACTTGAAGTGCTATTTTTTGTAAAATATATGGTTATACATTTTATCTGTGCAGTGGCCTGCCACCATGTCAGGACATGGCAGTACCACTAAATAAACAATAACCGCCATTTGACACAAAAATATGCACGGATATTTGTCCGCGGACTGTTCCAAGAAGCAAACAGTTTTCCGAGAGCAAAGCTCGAGGACAACTGTGAACTTCGAGGGAACAGATAATGTCCAAAAACAAATATCCATGCATATTTTTGAAGCCAATTGGAGGCTATTGTGTTCATTATCCTTCAAATATTTTTTCACAAGGCCGCTCTGTTAGGGAGAGTTGGCCAAGCTGTTATAAACATCAAAATAATTATGTTGGTGTTCAAAAATATTTCTAGTCTGTTCAAAACAATCAGTTCTATTCAATTTAGCAATTTATTTTAGATGAAAACTGAACTTGCGAACATAAAATGTAAATTTTGAAAACTGGGGAATATCATTGGATATTTCCATGTTCTGGCTGCATCACGTGACGTGTTTAGACCAATCATACGCGACAAAAATATTTGATGGATTATAATAGTAATGTTGATATCTATTACCAATACTTGTCATGATATAATAATATAAAATAACTCACTACTGTACAAATGAGGGTTCAGATTGGATCATAGGATTTAATAATTTGGAGTGATCATTATCGTAGTTTTCATGCATCCCATTATGAGATCATCTATATTATAGTGCTATCCAAATTGAACATTATAACAGTAGAGTGTTTCTGTCAAGGGCCTGTCGCCTGATAGGTGCCTGTGGAAATTCTATGCTCATATGCTAGTTTTTTAGAACATAAGATTTTCAAGGGCAGGTATCAGCCCATTAAGACCCAAGACAAAAGCACTCTATTGTTCACCACTAAATTTTACGTACATTTTATTGATCTGTGTATTTTCTGTTACAGTTTATTGATCTGTGTATTCTGTTAGGCTGTGACTATTGCGACTCCATCAAAGGTACGGTTATTTTCTTTGTAAAAAACAACAACAAACAAATGCTATTAACACATTGACACCTAAACCGGCCATAACTGGCCAAGAGGAGACCACAGACTTGTATCATTTGTGACATCATCACTGTTCATGCTGGAGGATGTCTTTGATATTCAACTGATAGAGTAGGAAAATGTCTAACAAAGCATGCCTAACCGAGCACAAAACATTGAATTGGGCCAGAGATACACACAAAACAACTTGGAAGTTTTCCTCCCAAATCACCAAAAACGTGACCTTCCATACCATTGACACACTTTGTTGAAATAGTTCACTTTCCCCAATGTTTAGGTGGAAACTTTTCCAGCGTGAACAAAGGCAACTAAAAGGCCAACAAAACTGGCAACAACAAAAAAAGGAAATGAAAAACCTGAAGTGTGGTTTGTTTTTCAATGTCGAAATTTTGATTTATGCGCATGCCCAAGGAAAATATTGAATTAATTGCTTCTAAGTAGAAAGGGATGTTAGTTTCTATGTTGACCAGAAAATTCAGTCCTTATCCGGGAGAGTTGGCAGGTCTACTATGACTTTATCTCTCAGTTATTCCATTCCTTCTACAGGTATTGGGCCAAAAAGGGCAATAGATCTCATCAAGCAGTACAAGTCCATTGAAGAAATTGTCAAACATATTGATACAAAGGTAAAGCTGTACAGCAGAAAATTGTACCGTCTAAATTGGTAAGCAAAAAATTGCACCATCTTAATCGACCCTAACTAAGTTTGACATGCTCTTACCTTACCATTAATATTTTTTGCCATTCTTCCATTTGAGTTGTAGCTCATAATTTTATAAGCTTGAGGAACAAAAGCTGGTTCTAAAGGCATTTTTCTTTTCTGACTTTATATTTCAGAAATATACCTTACCTGAAGAATGGCCATATCAGGTACATGTAGTTGTTACCTAACTTACTTTAAGCTACATGGCTTGTTGTGAACCAAGCCTTTGATACTAGTGTTACTTTACATCCAGGAATTCATCATAGATCAAAATTGATGTGTTTGAATTTTTCTTCTGGTGTTCCAATGACAGACTTAGAGTATCTGTAAACTGCAAGCATGTTAAATATAGATGTTATTGAACTAGCTTGTTCAGTCCGTATTGGGAAAATATTGGTCGAGTTCTTTTTTTGCAGGTTTAAACTTGCAAAAAAAGAACTTGACCAATATTTCCCAATACGGACTGAACAAGCTAGTTCAATAAAGTTTTTATTATAATGGCTTTTTAAAAAAATTGTTGATAAATTAATGCAACCATTCTCGGCTAACGCGCAGCGCACCAAAGCTAAGCATATTCTTGCATTTTTCAGGCCACTTTGCAAAAAGGTTTAACCAAAATTGTCCGCCAGACATAAGGAAAAATGTTTCTACTTAATAGAAAACAGTTTTCCTTTGTTCAATGTTTCATAAAGGGAATTCGGCGAAATGAGTTCGTTAGCGGTCCTTAGCGGTCCGTATTGCAAAATTCGGACCACTCAGGGAACCAATCAGAATGCTCCTTTTCGTCGTGGACCAGTTTGCCATATAATAAAATAGTATACTGACATGGAAACCACATATAACAAATTATGATAAAAGTGATACATGTGTTAACTGAAAGTACCAATGAATGAGTGTAACCACTGTTACATTTGCTACTAAGGTTACATCTTACAGTAATAAACTCAATTAGCCAGACCTTGATTTTCCACACTCTTCAATAGTAGTTATTACAGATGTCAGCGGTTTGACATGCAAACGAGGCGAAAGGGTCAATCTGGTAGTGTTTGCCGTTTGACATGCAAACAAGGCGAAAGGGTCACTCTGGCATTGTATTGGCCCATTAGCCTCATTTGTAGGCTCAGATTACCAGTCGCTGTTCAGGAAAATGAGCCACAACGAAGACCGGACTCAAGAGAGAGCGGCGGAAATCGAGCCTAACTTGTTTGCATACTTTTTAAAATCAAAAGAATATTTGACTGCGGGCTCAACTGTAATAACTGCTATTGTCCGGGCTTTTCTCTGTTCGAAATATATTCCACAGCAGACTTTGCAAGCCCCCTTACCCTAAGGTGTCTTGTTCTACATTGCACACAGGCTGAGGCACGTTTGTAGCACAAGGCACCCAAGGGGAACAGGGAGTCCGTGTTTCCCTTTCTCTAAGTAAAAGGTTAAGCCTGCTTGGGCCAAGTTGGGCCACACCCCCAGAGCTTATCCCGGTTTCTGTTACTCCACCTGGATGGAATGCTAGTCCATCAAAGGTTTACCTTCTGGGTGAAGAGAGGCACTGTGAGAGTAAAGTATCTTGGCCAAGAACACAACACAATGACTCTGATGAGTGCCCAAAACCAGAACGTTCGATCCCTTTTCTATAGTCCCAATATTTTTGTGAGTTACCAGATCAAGACAATGTCCCCTAATTATTGCTGATTTTCTTTATATTTCTTAACCTGTATGCTTGCATTCTCGGGATTTTATACATACCCGCTGTATTTCACATTTTGAAAGTCATAAGGTGTGCATAGTAATGCTGCTCGTTACATGTATTTGTTTATGTACAGGAAGCCAGAGAATTGTTTAAAAACCCAGAAGTTATCAAGGATGAAGATGTCGAGGTAGGGCTATTAAACATTTTCAGTTCATAATCATTGTCGTAACATGATATAAAAATAAAAGATTCTGATTATTTAGTACAATGTTTTGGAGCATGAGTAGTTTTAATTGATTAAAGGGAGGATTCAAAATGATATAAATCAAACTTGAGATTACGCCAGGGCTTTATAATACTGCAATACTAATTTCCAACCGTAACATAGCTCAATGTGAATTTTTTCCACGAGAAAAAACATTGGAATTTGCAATCCATGTCAATAATTATCATGGCGGGTGGGTGGGGAAGGGGGGCGTGCAGAAGGTAGGGAAAAAGGAGGGGAAGTGGGATTCCCAAGGTGGGAGAAATAGGAAATTTATTTTTACAAAATATGTAAAATTGTGCAATAAAAAAGCACAAAGAGGCAGGAGCCACTAAGGAAGCTGTGGAACCCCCCCCCCCCCCCCCCCCCCCGCTCCTGGGTGAAGAGAGGCACTAGCACAACACAATGATTCTGGCCAGCGCTTGAACCTGGACCGCTCAATCCAGAGTCCAGCACACTAATTTGTCTTCCACTTTATTTTTAAAACAGTGGTTAACAAAACTGCTGTGTGGTGTGGCTTTGTGAGTGACTATCGTACCAGTAGACACGACAGTTTCATTATTTATTTTCAATGTTTACAAATCTTCTTTTCAGCTCAAGTGGGAGAATACAAATGAAGATGAGCTTATTCAATACCTAGTTGAAGAAAAAGGATTCAGGTGAGTCAATAATGCACAACAGGCAAACCTCTCATAAGGATCATAAAAGGGTCTGCTTGTTAGTGGAAGTTACAAATTTGGTGTTTGTATGTGGCTGGGACAATGACGTAGGCCCTGTTTACACAAACACAGTATCACAGATCACCCTAAGGCTAGCCCTAACCTAACTCTAAAGCTAACCCTAACGTCAGGGTTAGCCTTAGGGTAAGGGTTAGGATTAGCTTTAGAGTTAGATTAGGACTAGCCTTAGGGTGACCTGTGACCTGTACTTTCTTTATACGCGCTGATTTTTAACCGTATTGTTTTGTATACCGTTACGCCTTCCGTTTTCACGGTGACGATGTGTAACCATGTACTTTTGAAAACGCTGTCTAAAGTGGAGCGTTTTTTAAAATGATACAGTTACAAGTGCCATGTAAACGGGACGACCATGTAGATTTGAAAAAAACAGTTGGTTTTGGGCGTGAAAAAGCCAGGCATCAATCTTGGCAGGAAGAAATTTCACTGCTTAAAATGGTGAATGCAGCTCTTTTGCTGTAACTACTTCATTTTGCCATGTACATGTTAGCTTCATTATTTCAGCTCATGAGTCTTTTCCTTGCTGGTTTCTTGAAGTCTCCATGATGTTGGATAAAAGTGGTGGCGCTTCAAGGCATTATTATCGTGTCCAGATCCCAGCCAACAGAATACGTCACGGCCATGACGTAACAACAACAAAGAATACAGAAAAATAATTTTTGTGTAAAAAATAGGCAAAGCAAATACATCACCTATAAAACCAAAACATTTAGATTTATTTTCCACCGATATGGCAAACTTCTAATGAATACTCACTATCTTTCTTTGTCTCTGTCTCGACTTTGTCTGATATAATCCCAACGTTTGACATGCCTAATTAATTTGCTGTGGTGTGTCCATGGGGATAATTTTGAACTGTATCTTATTGTAAGTAACCAAGTCTTTTCTGTGAAAATAATGTTTAAATTCATTTTTTATTTTGTTCTTAGCGAGGACAGAATACGCTCGGGAATAAAAAAGCTTGCAAAAGCTCGTAAGGGTTCCACACCAAGGACGACTCGATTCCTTTTTCAAAGTTCTTCCTTCTCCGAGTCCTTCAAGTAAGAGAAAGGTAAGCAAAACCAAGTAATCCCAGTGCGTGACATCAACACAACAGAAACAGCATTTCTATGATGAAATTCAGAAAAAATATCTTCACAGTGTGTACAATTCAAAATTCGCGTAGATGAGAGGTGCCTGGATCGTCAGCCTCTCAGATATTCTTGGGGAACGGTAAAATAGACGGCAAACAAGAACAGCCAACGGAAACCCCCTCTCGTCTTTTC